>QEPC01015055.1:991557-1008783 GCA_003113815.1 Sphenodon punctatus
GAAGAACAGAAGGTTGCTACCTTGTAAACAAGGTTCTTTGAGATGGCTCCAAACATTCTCACAACACCCACCCTTCCAGCCCCGCATGGAATTCTTTTCTTATATTTCTAGAAAGGGTTGAAAGGACCTGTCATTCAGAGGGGGAGAGTGCTTTTTATACTAGAGGAGCTCGAGACCATCATGCAGTCTATTATTTGAACAGGGTGCATGCACAACCCAGTTGTGAGACTGTGGGGAGCCATCTCGAAAAACCTTTTTTACAAGGTAGCAACCTTCTGATCAGCACATGGGGAGGAGCTGTTTGTAAACAAACAGTCTTATCTCCCAGCTCAATTGTGTCCCTGCTGCTGCTGCCGCTGCTGCTGCTGCACTACTAGGAGGCAGAGGCAGGTGAGGGATGGGGTCTGGAGCCAGGGAAGGGAGGAAGAATCACTTAATGGGGGAGAAGCTGGCTGCAGCCTGCTGCCCAGCCAGGCAAGTGCGGGGCTCCAGCTGGCCGCAGGGCCATGTATGGCCGCACATGTGGCACATGCCTGGGGCCGGCACGGATGGAGTAGCAGCTGCAAATGGCCTGTGCAGCTCGCCTCCTGCAAGGAACCGGCCGGACCTGCCTGTTGTGCCAACATGGGCTGCTGTACGTTGGTGTCAGACCAACCGTCACTGACCAAGGTTACACCCCAATCCATCCTGCGACATGCACCCCTGCGACCCCATTACAGATGGCATTCTTGTCATCATGGAAATCAGTCTTGCATCAGGCCAGCCAGGGTGGGTGATCCCCCATGCTTAATATGTACGAAATGAATTGCTGGGGCCCAAACCTGCCTAGCAAGCAATGACCACCTTCCCCAGAACTTGACAGACCAGGAAAATGAGTCCTGCTATGCAGCTAATAATCTAATCAATAGACTAACCTGCCTCTCTACAGCTGCATGTACAGCAGACGTTCTCCATAGGATGGCCAGTACAGGGGATGGGGCACAGGAGTCATTGATGAAAGCCAAACTAACCATGCAGGATTGTTCTAGCTTTCATTTGTAACCCTAAAATGGCCAATATCAGCCTTTCCATGGCCTTTCACAAGTCTACTGAACCACACAGGGTTCTTCTGGCTCTCCTTTCTACCCCCGAGATAGCCAATATCAGCCTTACCCTGGCCTACCCCACTTCAGGGTGCTCTCTCCTAGTGGACATGTTTCCTGGGGTTCACCCCCCCTGGATTTAAGACACCCCCCCACACACACACGTATTGGGCCCTGTCCCTGGGCAGTGTCTCCTCACTGTTGTGAGTGATACTGTCCCTTTATCTTGCTCTGGCCTTGCTGTGGTGTGGAACATGCAGTCTGTCAGTGGCCCCGCCCACAGCATACCCTCATTCGGCTGGTCATCGCCATGGCCTCGGGGGGGGGGTAGCAGAGGTGTGCTGGCCTGCAAATGTCCCCCACCTGTATGTTCTGCACAGTGTGCGATGGCCCCTTGCACCTCCATTGGGCTCCCTCATGGGGCGGGTAACTGGTTGGTCATGGCTTGACTAGCTTGTGTCCACCCTGGGGTTACCTATGGGTGCTTAGGGATGGGGTTATGGACTGGGGGAGGGGGGGGCTTGTTCCCTGCATCTGGCCCTGTCCACTCCTGATGTTCTTTCTCTTTTCCTCCCCCTTCAGAGACTTTCTTGGAGGCCCTGCAACTGCTTGCCAAAATTGCAGTTGACCTACAGCAAGCAGCAGCGGACTTCAGGGCGGGTCCCAGGAATACTGGGAGATCTGTGAGTGACTTCTCTTCATGCGTTCCTATCCCTCCTCCATGTGTGCTGTGGGCTAACAAGAGTCTTTGCTATGCGGGCCATGTTTACTGGGGTCTCTCTCTCCTTTAGTACAGGAGATGATCCATGAACAGGCCCAGGAGCAGGGGGAGATCTTGGAGGTCGTACTGCAAATAAGGCACCGCCTCCACTAGCTCATAAGGGCCCATAGCATGGTGGAGCAGGGGCCGGGGACAGTTTCCCTAAATGTCCCTTTAGTGTTATGCAATTGGCTGTGTTCAGCAATTGTTGATTGTGCATCCCTCCACCGTACAATGCAATTTGTTCCGGCCTTGCTGCATAGCTGTTTTTGGACTGTGCCACACAGTACCCACCAATCATCCATCCTGCTGGTTGCAGGACTGCAGTGGCACCCTATGCAGCCCTGCAACATGCAAGACGGGTGGAGAATTGGTGGATACTGTGTGGAGAGGCGCTTGTCTGCCAAAACCCGATGTATCCTTCAGTGGGGTTTGCTTTCTGGTTGCTCCCACCCATTGTGTCTCCTGGTTAGGGCCATGTGTGTTGTGTTGTGATGTTCCGTGCACTGGGTGTTGCAGAGTAATAACTGATTCACAATCAGTAAGGACAAATGCAGCTGAAGGTTTAAAAATAGAACTTTACTTAAGCTTTCTCAGGCACAGATCAGAAGGTTGTTACCTTGCAAACAAGGTTCTTCAAGATGGCTCAGACCATTCTCACAAATGGGTTTGCACTTGCGTGCCCTTCTCTTACCGGCATATACCAAGCTCATATTTAAATTTTTTGTGACGTACACACACCCCTATACTATATAAGGTACCTTCCCGCCTAAACCCAACAGTTCCTTCCAACCCATAAGGCATAGAAGAAAATTCCATGCAGGGCTGGAAGGGTGGGTATTTGTGAGAATGGTGGGAACCATCTCGAAGAACCTTGTTTACAAGGTAGCAACCTTCTGTTCTTCTTCGAGTGGTTCCTCCCATTCTCACAAATGGGAGAGTACCAAGCCTAGAGACAGGCGGTGGGGGAATTTTCATGCATGAGGCAGACTCAATAGGAAGTAGCAATAAATATATTTATATTTAATAAACAAAAGCAACAAGCAATTCTTATAAAACAACAAGCAAGATAGTACATAAGGTAAAAAATGGTAAGTAAGTACCTGGTGCAATACATAGCCTCAAAGCTCACTTAGCGTTGAGGATAGAGTTTAGGATAGAGAGTCCTACCGATTTTTGAGATTGATCACCTAGTTGCAAAGAATAATGCTTTATAAAGGTATGCGGAGAGGTCCATGTAGCCGCTCTGCAAATCTCTTGTGGGGACACATTTGCGAAGGCTGCTGTGGAGGCTCCTAGGGTTCTTAAGGAGTGGGCCTGAAGATTGGTGGGGGGGTAGTGAGTCCTGAATGCTGATAAGCTAAGGAGATCACCTGGACCAACCATTTTGATATCGTTTGGGAAGAGACCTTGTTTCCTAGAGTGTTCAGGGAGGGGGAAACAAAGAGGAAGTCAGAACTCCTGCAGGATTCTGTCTTGTCCAAGTAAACCAGGACAGCTCTCTTTACATCCAGGGTGTGGGCGGGTTTAGAGGTGTCAGAGTCGTGCGGAGGAGGGAAGAACACTGGTAAAATTATCTTCTGGGATAGATGAAAAGGAGAAACGCATTTGGGAATAAAGGATGGATGGGAGGAGATTTCAATCCTATCGGGGAAAACCTGTAAATAGGGAGGTTTGGAGGATATTGCCGCTAATTCGCTGACTCTTCTGAGCGAGGTAATAGCCACCAGAAAGCATGTTTTAAGAGACCAGTGTACGAGGTCTGAATCTTGGCACGGTTCAAAAGGGGAACCAGTGAGGAAGTTAAGAACAAGGGTAAGGTCCCATTGTGAGATCGGAGTCCTATGTGGGGGAAAGCAGTTAGAGAGACCCTTAAGGAATCACTTGACAAGAGGGTGAGTGAATAACAATTGTTTATTGTCAAGAACCACATGTCTGGCTATGGCTGAAAGATGAACTCTCAGAGAGGAAATGGCCGGACCTCCTTCAGCCAAATGTAGCAAATATTGGAGGAGCAAGGGTAGGGAGAGGTCATCATAGGATAACTGTCTATCCGTTAACCAAAAGGAAAACCTTTTCCATTTAGAGGTATAAGTTTTTTTGGTGGAAGGTTTAATGTCACTCTGTAAGATAAGGATTACCCTATCTTGCAAAGAGGTTACTGGGTCTGCACCCTGAAAGCCCACAGGTTTAGATTGCGAACATTCAGTGGAGAACTTGCCCTTGGTAAAGAGACAGGAGCAGGTGAGTTTGAGGGAGGGGGATTGATGCACGTGCTAGTGAAAGGAGCTCGTTGAACCAAGGTTGCCTGGGCCAATAGGGAGCGACTAGGATGAGATTGGCCCCCTGAGTGCGTATCTTGTGGAGGACCTTTCGAATTAGGGGGATTGGAGGGAAGGCATAACAGAGATGAGGTTCCCATGGGGTCAGGAAGGCGTCCCCTATTGGGGCTGGGTCGTGTGCTGCCTTGGGGCAGAATTGGCTGCATTTGGCATTGTCTGCTGTCGCAAACAAATCCAAAGTGGGCGCTCCCCAGTGAGTTGTTAAAGATGTGTACACTCGATGGTGGAGCTGCCACTCGTGGTTTTCGAGGGTGAGCCTGCTCAGCACATCCGCCCTCGTATTTTGTGAACCCGCCAGATGTGTGGCGATTAGGAAAATGCTGTGACGCCTAGCAAAATGCCAAATTTGAAGGGCTAGGAGACAAAGTTCGGGCGATCTGGTACCGCCCTGTTTGTTTATGTACCAGACTGCCGACATGCTGTCCATAGTTATGTTCACGACTGATCCCTGTACAAGATGATGAAATGCTCTCAATGAATATAGGATAGCCGTGGTCTCTAAGGCATTTATGTGGATCTTTTTCTGAGAGACAGTCCACCTCCCCGCTACGCTGAAGTCTCGCAGGTGTGCTCCCCATCCTGTAGAGGAAGCATCGGCTGTGAGAATGTTAACAGAGACAGGCGTATCGAAAGGCATACCCTGCAACACAAAATCTCTTCTAGACCAACACATAAGAGAATCTACAACAGATCTTGTAATGTATAATTTCTTGGTGGGAGGGTTAGAGAGGGGATTAAACAAGTTAAGAAACCACAATTGGAGGGGACGCATGTGGAACCTCGTAAAATGGGTCATGGCAGTGGTAGATGCCATGAATCCCAGAAGTCTTTGAAAGACTTTAGCCGACTGTGACCTATGGATTGAAATGGTCCTAATTAAGGAGGAGATATCTTGAAAGCGATCTAGAGGAGTAAATAGCATTACTGCCATGGAATCTAAGATCGCTCCAATGTAGGAAACTCTCTGGGTGGGAGTGAGAGTATATTTTTGTACATTAACAGACAGTCCCAGCAGAAAACACAGTCGTAGAGTGAAATCTACACTTCGGGAGAGGATATCTGGGGAGTCAGCTACCAATAGCCAGTCATCCAAGTAGGGGTAGATGGTTATACCCTGTTTTCGAAGGAAAGAAATTACGGGTGCCATGACCTTGGTAAACACGTTGGGAGCTGATGACAGGCCAAAGGGGAGAGAACAAAATTGGAAATGGAGAGAACCATGGAGGAATCTAAAAAACCTCCTACAATCATACTGGAGTCTGATATGAAAATAAGCATCCTTAAGGTCCAACACTGCATACCATTGATGCTTGTGTAGGAAATTAGACAAACGACCCAGAGTTAACATCTTGAACTTATGATAGATTACAAAACGATTAAGAATCCTGAGATCCAAAATGGGGTGGTAACCACCTCCTTTCTTATCTATAACAAAATAGTTAGAATAAAATCCTCCTGTAATGTCATTAGGGTGAACTAATTCGATGACACCCTTATGGTAGAGTTCACGAACTTCTTTATTCAATGCATCAGCCTGCAAACTAGGGAGTTGAGTAAATGGTCTGGAGTTACAAGGAGGGGGCAACATGGAAAAACAAACAGAGTTACCAAAATGAATTACATTTATTACCCACTTGTCTGAGGTAATGGACTCCCAAATGGGGAGAGCATTAAACAGAGTAACAGAAAAGTCCACCTGATGAATTGCAATGGGAGGAGAGGGGGAAGATATGTCCCCTTCTAGTCACCTGCACCTCTGAGGGGGAGGTGGAAAAGACTGACGAGTATTTCCCTTAGGCTTATAGGAGGAGTACTGTGGATGAGATCTCCCCTGGTAAGGAAATTGTGGAGGATAATAGTACCTCTTGTGGTATGACTGAGACTGCTGATAATATTGCCTCTGAGATCTTGCAAATGACTGTTGTTGTTGGTACGGGCGAGGGTATTGGAATGTAGTAGCATCACGCTGGGAGATCCGTATTCTACTTGCGGTGGCCTTAGACTTTTGTATTTTGTCCAGGACCTCATCAGTGTCCTTAGCAAATAAACCTGCCTGGTCGAATGGAAGGTTCTCTATCCTGGACTTGTGGTGGGACTCAAGCTTAGTCCCCTGAAGCCATGCGAATCTCCTGGTGACAATTGCATTGGCTACACCTCTAGCTGCTGTGTCGGAAGAATGTCTCACCGTCTGGAGCTGGAAGCGGGCAGTAGTAGAGCCGTCAGCACATAAGGTATGTAAGGCGTTTTGGTTGTCTTTGGGAAGGAGGGGGATTAGCCGCTGGACTTCATCCCATAAATGATGCTGGTAGGACGCCATACCAGCAGAGTAATTGGCCGTTCTCATCAGAATTGTGCTGGAGGCGAAAGCCTTTCTGCCAAAAATGTCGATGCGTCTATTGTCTCTGTCTGCAGGGGAGGTGTCCTGGGCATTCCTCTGCATTCTCTCAGCAGACGCAGCTACCACAAGTGAATTAGGGAGGGGATGTTTGAAGAAAATAGACCCCTGTTGAGGGGGGAACAAATAAAAGTAGCTAAACGTTGACGAAACAGGATGGATGGAGGCAGGAAAATCCCATAACCTTTCGGCTTCTACTGACAGTCATTTCAGAAGCGGGAGGGTAAGCTTTGACTGGGATGGATGCTCCACCGTGGCAAAAGCTGGGTCCATGTCCTGTTCTGACATCGGGACAGTCTCTAACTTTAGGGTGTCAGCAAATCTTTTGACAAGGGATTGAAAATCCTTCTGCTCTTGAGATGTCATGGACGACGTCGATCCATGAACATCGTCAGAAGGAGGAGGAGACAGGCCCTCGACGTCGTGGGCTTCAAAAAGTTCTGGCGTTTCCTGCGGTGGACTAATATCCTGAGGCTCCGAAGGATCCTCGGTAAGAACTGGTTTCGGATCTGGAGGGGGGAGCGAGACAACTGTAGACGACTTAAAGAGTCGTCTCTTTTCAATTTTGAACTTTTGTCATTGTTGCTGATGCAGGAACGCTCGCTTGATGTCGTCAGCGAAAGAAGCCGCTGGAACAGTAGTAGCGTTGACTGAAGTCAACGTCAATGTCGACAAAGCAGGGGGCAGAGGATGTCGGGTTGTTGACGTTGAACGCTTCGACGTCATGGCTCGAGGTTGAAGTTGGGGTCGAGCTGGAGAAGTCGGCTGGATAGGTTGACGAGGTGGTGAGGCCGAGCGATTGACATTAGGAGGAGTAGGTGGACGGGTAGCCGAGGCTTTGGACGTTGTGGCCTTGATGAGTTGTTGTAAACAAGAGACAATGAGTTTGCTGTCCTCACGTCTCGAATGCTCTTGCTCTCTGAAGAAATTCCAGGGAAAGGAATGGTCTGGTGGCGGAATCGGTAGCAGCTGAACCTTGGGAGGGGTGGGTTGCTGCTGTGGGGAGGCCAGTCATTGGATAGTGGGGGGCTGAAATGGCGACCCCGTGAAACGGTCATCCGGATGTTCATCGGCAGTGTAGAGGGACGACATAATAGTCATAGGAGAGACTGGAGCGAGTGGAGAGATAAAGCCAGCTCCAAAGATAGGAGAGTCATCTTCTGAGAATGAGAGGGATAGGGAGCGGTCTGCCACAATAGCAGGCTCCAAGCCCTCCAAACGCCTGGCTCTCTTAGGGAAGGGAGATCGCGTGCCCCGTAAACCAGAGGGGCCGGGTGTTGGAGACTCCGCGGTAGCCGAGGCCGAAAGCGTTGTCGCAGCCGAGACCGTTTCTTGAGCCCCAATACTGGGAACACTAGCGGGAGAGAGCCCAGTTTTATCAGCCGAGCGAGACGTACGTTTTTGTTTTTGTTTGTCTTCAAGCTCCCTCAACAAGGCTGGGAGTTGGCGGGCCCGTTCTCTGATAGACTTGGGCTTGAGCAACAAACATTCATGGCAATCCTCTGGATTGTGGGATGCGCCCAGACAGAGGAGGCATTGTCCATGAGGGTCTTTAGTCGTCATTTTCCTGTTGCAGGAAAAACAGGTCTTGAAGCTATGCTTTGTAGTCATGTTGAGAGGATATGAGCTAGGATAAATGCTAGTAAGCTGCAAAGTGGTTGGAAGGAACTGTTGGGTTTAGGCGGGAAGGTACCTTATATAGTATGGGGGCGTGTGTACGTCACAAAAAATTTAAATATGAGCTTGGTATATGCTGGTAAGAGAAGGGCGCGCAAGCGTAAACCCATTTGTGAGAATGGGAGGAACCACTCGAAGAAGAACCTTAGTTGCATCTAGTTAGTAAGAAGACAAAATGAAGACTGAGACAATGAGAGAGAAGGGAAGAAGGAGTGGTTACACAAAGGAATCAACAGTAAAACCCCATCTCCCTTCCATGTACACATAAACTTAGCAGTGCCATCTGGTGGCTCTATAGTCAATTACTGTTCTTAATACAGCAGGCACGTAACTTTAACTTATGGATGTTGCATATGCCAACACTGGGCACAGGCCTGCTTGTGCTTTTGGCCTCCACCACCCCACCCTCATCTTTACTTCCCTGTCCGTCCCTCCCCCGCTGTGTTCCCTTTTTCCGTGACCGGGCCGCAGGCTGCCTGCTGTGCTGTTGCTAGAGATTTTGTGTTTTCTGGTGCCTGGCTGTCTGGCAAGTGTCTGGCAGCTGGAGCACCGCTCCTGTTGTTCTGCTTTACCTTCCCCCATCCCTCCTGCCCCGTCCACCCAGAGTCAGTCTGGGTATGGGCAGTGACGTGTGCTGTGGCTTCCTTTGCCCTTGCTCGGCCATGTTGTCAAGTCATGCAGCGGGGCGTGATTCCGCTGCGATCGGTATGGGGGCTGCCCATGTAACCGGTGAGCATGCTCGATCGGTGGAGCAACGGGGGAGTGGGTGCTGGGTTCCATGACTTCCTGTGACCTCCCATAACCATCCCGGGGGATGGCATTCATGTGAATCCCTCCCTGCTCTTCACCCTTGGGTGGGCGGTGTGTGGGTCTCCATACCCTCTCCACCGACCCGCGCCTTGGCTGTGCCCATTTGAAAAGGGCCTTAATGCCTTTGAGCCAGTAAAATTTTAGTTACCTTAGCAGATTCTATAGTTCATCCAGTGACATGAGTCACTACATCTTGTTCTATGGTATCTTTTCTCCCTCGGATACCTACCTACAGCTCTTTATTAAGAATCAAATCCAGTTCCTGCACAAGCAGATCCAGCTGCTTTAGTGCTGTCATTGTAACACAAATCAGCAAAACTCAGGATCAGCAAAATTTAAGAAACTCAGATTGAAAACTAGCACTCTGTTCTCCATAGTTCCCATCCTCACAAAGGGCCAGACCCTCACCTGGCTTATGCAGCTGAGCCTGTGTAAAGGACTAAGTGGTCACCTGGGTTCTCCTTGCTGCAGAACAGCAAAAGCCCCATATTGTATAAATGGATGGGATTGGGATGGAGTTGTGATTGGGCAGAGCCTGGGCTCCATCCCCTTAATGTGTAGCTACACCAGCATATCCCCAGCATAGATTTAGCAGAGGGCACTTCCTCTACTGAGCAAGGGTAGACCTAGAAGAGAGATTGTCACAATCTGCCTTCAGGCTTCTTAGCACAACAATGCACTGGCAATTCTAGGCAGGCTAAAAATGTTTGGAGTCTGTCCTAGGGAGAATTAATCTCTTGTTCTCCACTGAGGATGCAGGGCTGACTTTTCTTTCTAATTAGAAGCTCCTCCGGACCTGTTTCAGGAGCTCATATAACTCTGGATCCAGAAAAAACACATGCCAACTGACTGTGTTTTCATGCTACTTGCCAGAGATTTACAGGCAAATTTTTGAATTATTTCTATTGGCAATTGCAGAGAAGCTATGAAACACTTGGTACACTTACACTGCTTAAAAATGATTAAACCTTGTTTGGTCAAATATTTAGTCACCAGATTTTAATACATCTGTTTTTCAGACAAAGCAATAGTATAATTTATCTGTACTCAGAGAGGCATCAGGACTCTGATTTCACAAAACAGAAGATTCTTTTAAAGTTAGAATTATAGTGAAAGGAGCAGTAAATTAGGAAGAGGGGGAAACAGTCTAAGAATCACTCTATATACACATAGTTTAAAACCACAGAGGAACGAAGAAGGTAACTCATGATGCACAGATGAGGTTGGAGTTATATTAGTGGCAGCATAAAATATTTAGTTTTTCCTCTAGAGGTCAGCTATGATTTAATTTTAGCTGAAGTTTTGGTCCATCATGAGAAGAAAAATAAAGTACTTCAGCTGTTTAATCGTGAAAGCAGAAATGACATGGTTTTTAAATGAGTGATATAGGAATGGAAAATATGTAAGATTTTGCCAATAGAATAGAAAATGTACTGTTTTGACATAGGAGAATCTAGCTGTTGGAGTAATCCACAGTTAATTTGTTACAGTTAATAAATCTTATTTCATGATGATAAAAGGCCTGTTAAAGTACACTTTGGAGACTACTGATTATAGTTGTTTATTTTAGTAAGCCGGAGAGAAGAGGTAGTTTATCCACTGCAGTTTCAGAACTGAAAAGCAAAGTTTAAACAAATGAACAGGTAACAAATTGGAAAATAAAGTTACTCTAATATTATGTCCCATTAAGAACTGGCTTCTATGATTTATCCTGTCTGCTTCCCTTTTCCTCAGCCATTTTTTTGACCCTTGGTCCTTCATTCCATTGAGAATGATATATTCCAGTGCTTTAATATAAACTTAAGTGAGGGACATTAGGGCTGGAGCAAAAGATCCAAAGAAAGCCTGCAATCCAATGCATCACTGATTTTTTAAAAATTAATTTCCCCCCCCATCCCTATTTTCCTAAATTTTCCTCCCATCCTTAATTATTTTTCCAATCCAATTAAAAAATAATAATTATTGGTTTGGCAGCAGCACCCAGATGCCTCAACCAAGGCTTTGTGCTAGCCACTATGTAAATATATCACAAAAGACTACTTCACAGAGTTTACAGTCTACAGAATTGTGCAGGGAGCACAAGCAGATTTGGGGACTGCCCAGGAAAAACTCCTTTCAGGCTGAGTGCAGGGATCGGTCCACACACAGAACTTCTTGCGAGTTGAGGTTAATCTGAGACCTTGGAGCACATGGCATTTTAGAGTAAAGGCCACATAACTCAGCCAGTTTTTACATATGAATGACACAGGGCACTTTCACACTTTACAATTTATCCTGGTAGGGGCCATGGTGTCAGGATCTGCTCTCCAGCCGAGCCCCCTCGGCGGTGACAAACCCAGCCCACCACATCCAGCTGAGCCTTGTAGGCTTCCTCGTACTGCCTCTTGTCTTGATTGGCCCAGCCTATCAGCAACATCTATAAAGGAGTGGCAGAAAATAGCTGCTCCATGTTGGTCTTGCTGCAAGCAAGCCTTGGACCTGCCTATGCTTTGTATTCATCTGTTCTGCCTTCCTAGGACCCAGCTTTTCCTTGTCCTTTGGTTCCCCTCTGCACCCGGAATTCTGCCAGCCACCTTGGAACCCCATCTCTAGACCTGAGGTGTCCTTACTGCGGCACGTCTCCGGTCTCCCTACACATTTACCTTCTAGCCCTGCCCTCCTCAGCCCCCATTCTCCACTTCTTCAGCTTATATCTCCTGCTTGGATACTGACTCTGCATGTTGACCGCCCCTCGGGCTTTGTTGCTTGTATGGACTGACTCCTAGTTTTGACCCACTGGCTTGTGCTTGACTATGCATTTGGACATTCCACTCAGGCCCTGAGTCTGTTCCAACCATTAGGCATCATGACCAACCAGGCCTCAGTCCCCGACACATAGAAAACAACAGATAATAGTTCACCACAGATTTATATGTTAAGTTTGAACAGTTCTGCTGTGTAGTTAATCTGTGATGCTCTGTGGAAGAAGCTCCCCAGTGGAATTCTTCCACGGATCACCACAGATCTATCATGGTGTAGAAGTGTTCACACATAACAAATGAATACATGGTGAACTACCATGCAGTGTTTTAACTTGCTGTCTCGCAGCCAGCCAGGAAGCTGGGAGGTGTGACAGGCTGGAAACAGACAGGAGGGGGTCATGGCTAGAGCATAGCAGGGAGGCCTCTTGAGGGAAGGGACAGGGCCTGTGGCAAGGTAAGGCAGTGGCACTGCAGCTCCTGACAGTGTAGCCATGTCAGAAAGAGGTGGAGGAGCCCCTTTGCCCCTGTATGTTTCAAATGTGGTTTTGTTCCAAGTGCTCAACAAGGGGCATCTCCTTGTACCCCCTTCCTAGTTCCCTGGTCAAGGGGCCCCACCCTTGTCGAGCTGCACACTGAGCCAATGTTTTCAATGAGCTATCCAGAGTCACTCTAGTTCTCTTGCCCGATGGATGACAGTTCAGTTACAACCTAACACTGTATCTAGAGTTAGAATTTTATTTTTTCCCCAGTGATCCCTAAATCATCCCTGACGGATGTTTATCTAATCTATTTTTAAAGGCCCCCAATGATGGCGATTGGTGACACTGTAACTTCACTTGGGAACTTATTCCTCCACCCAGCTACTCACCTTGCAGTTGTGGGTCGTACGTGGGTCGTACAGACACAGCATTGGCGCCATTTTGGAAAAGGGCTGTGCATGTGCAGAATGGTCTGGCGGATGTTTTTTGTATGCGCTATGTTTGGGCTTTTTAAAATTAATTTTTAATAAAATTAAAAAAGAACCTGAAAGTGGCAGATTCATTTACAACCCCCACTCCTTTGAAAACAGTTAGAAAGATTTGCTGCTACTTTTCCCAAATCTAACTTTCAGCTACTCAAGGCTGTGTTTGCACAAATGCTGGGTTGCTACTCAGTTTCATTCATCATCATTATTATTTATCTAGCACCAGCAGTGTGTCTGGCATTGGAACGATTGTGATTTGAAACAGCTCCCATTCTTCAGGGGTTTACAATCTAGAATGGACAAGGGTGGTTGGGTGGCATGACAAGGAGAACATAGGCAGTAGGGGTTAAATTCGGTGCATGTGCAGCCCTTTCCTAAAATGGCAGCATCAGCATCAGTGCCATTTTGGGAAAGGGCTGCACATACACAGAATGGTCTGGTGGCCATTTTGCACATGTGCAGTGATTAAAAAAAATAATAATAAAATAAATGGGAAAATGAATCCCCATTCCATTTAGTAATTAAAATAAGAAAATGGACGAGTTAAGAGTACTTTTAGATGTGCCTCTATCTTTGCAGACTTCACAATCCACTTTCAGCAACCTTGCGGGGGTGGAGTTTAGATGTTCCTCCCCACATCGGAAATCGCCCGGCCGCTATTGGAAACAGTGGTGCTGGGCGGCTCACTAATTCTTTTTAAAACCGGATTTGTCAAACCCCAATATCAAGGTTTGACAAATCCAGTTTTAAAAAGAATGTGTGTGCTGCCCGGCACCAGTTTCCAATGGCAGCCGGGTGACTTCCGGGAAATTTGCATGAATCACAGTAAGTGGTCGGAATTTCACGCATTCAGGAAACCACTGAAAACACACAAAACTGCTCCCAGATGGGGCCGTATAAAGGCTCTAGCCAAAAAAGTGTCTGAGGAAGAGAGAAAAATAGGCCCAGGTTAGGCCCAGCTCTCTGGAGAAGAGCTCAGCGATACGTGGATCCTACAGACACAGCATTGGCGCCATTTTGGAAAAGGGCTGTGCATGTGCAGAATGGTCTGGTGGACGTTTTTTGTATGCACTATGTTTGGGCTTTTTAAAATTAATTTTTAATAAAATTAAAAAAGAACCTGAAAGTGGCAGATTCATTTACAACCCCCACTCCTTTGAAAACAAAGGGTTTTTTGTAAACAAAAACTAAATTAAAATGGTAGAGGTGCCTTCTGCACTAGAGCTGAAATGAAAAATCTTTGCGAGTGCTGTTTCCAGTGGGAACCGCTTTCTTGCTTTCATTCATGCAAGGAGGAAATCTACCGGCATTTTCGTCATTTCCCACTATCTTCTGCCATTTCAGTAATTTCCGGTAACTTCTGGTATTATAAGGTCTTGGGGGTGGGGGGCAGGTTTGTGACTGTGGTGGGCAGGGAGGATGGAGGGAGCACTCATCCCATCTAGGATTATTTATTTTATTCATCCCCCTGAAATGGCCCAGGAAGAGACACAGTGCACCTGCTGCACTGCAGTGACGCACCTGGGGGACTGATCATGGCACCTCTACTCTGTGCTACCATCTAGTGCATGTTTATGGTGTGGAGCTGAGCAACACAAGACAGGGTGCTCACAGGCCACTGTGCAACCCAGAATGGGCAGTGCTTTTGGCAAGGCATCACCGGGAACAGAGGTAGGAACATTTGTCCACATGGGCTGCTAGCAGAGGGGATGAAGCCCCTTCACATCTCCCATTTGAGTTCCAGCAGCCATCACCCATTTCGCCACAGCCTGGTCCAGGAGCGGCACCATCGCTGCACAGTGTCCTGATGAAAATGCAGGAGGGAACTTGGGTTGCATGGGTATTATTATTATTATTATAATAATAAACATTAATATAGCACCAGCCATGTGCCTGGCGCTGTACAGAACATAGAAATGGACGCGGTCCCTGCCTGTGGCTTACAATCTAAAAGACAGGGGAGAAGACAAACAAACATTCAGACGGATGCAAAGTCTCAGGTGCGTGTGCTTGGCTTGGTTACAGTCAGGTTGGTTGACGGGCTTGTCAGAGTGGCAAGACCTGCCCCAGAGAGTACACCACCTGTACAGCTACTGTTCCCTCCTCCAGGGCCAGAAGGTGGCATAAGAGGCTTTCCTAGTTGAGCATGGGTGGCTTCTCTGCACCGCAATAGAGGCTTTCAGGGTGTAGGGCGTGCCCAGCCTCAGACTGCTACCACCACGCCCCGTCCTGCCAAGTGTGCAGCAACATGAATGGGTCTGACCCCTCCTCCGCCACATTTAATAGTTATATTGTATTATTTCACTTAATCATATTTATGTTAATTAGGTTATAGGGCTAAAATAGGTTAGATTAGGTAAATAGGTTAAGATATTTTAAACTATAGGTTAAGATAGGTTAGATTTTTAAAATGCTTTTCACTTTTTTATTTTTGTATTTTTATAAAAAAGTGTATACATTTTTTTTTTTTAAATGGACAAATATATATAAAATATCTCCCCTCAGACTGATACCTTGCCATGGTTGTGGGAGCTTATGGCTGCCTTAAGCTGTTCCTGGACAGACTCCAGACCAAAGTCGGACTATTTTTCCGCACTGGTACTGTTGTCGGAGGGGGAGTAGTGTATTCTCCTTTCAAAACCCATGGAAGTTATAGGATCAAAAACCTTTGTTTTAAGAGTGGAGTTTAGACTTTTAAAAATTCAATCATGCTCCAGGCATGTAAATTGTAAATTAAGGCTCCCGCCTTAACTTCTGTGCCATGTAAGCAGTATAGAAATTGTACAGGCTCACTCACATATTGTGTTTGCTTACAACTTAGGCTCCATGCACCCACACGTCGGGTGCTTTTAAACAAGCAAGGCTTGGCGGGAGGGGGGACATGGCCACTGAGTGGCACAGCTACAGAGCACCCATTCAGGTGGACTGCGTGGAGAGGGATTCTAATGGGAAGGTGGCCATGCAGTCTTCATGCACTCCCGCCACCACGGCCCAGCCCTGCAAACAACTCATAAGGGCAGCCATTCCCCCTCCCACACACCCAGCAACAACCCCTCCACTTCAAGCCCTGGCCAATTGCCTGCCCTCTGCCATGACACTGCCCCCCCTGGACACCATGGAAACATGAAGCTGCAGCAGCCAGTAACCCCTTACAGCCCATGATCCTAGGAGATGCTGCAGCTGCTGGCAGTCCTGGCCAACAACCGAGGTGCATACTGTGCAGGTACATGCAGGAAGATGCTGTCTGAGCTGCTTTCCTCTATGGCATTGGCTCCTCTCTTGTGCATTGCGTGTGTGTGTGTGTTGTTGTGCTTTGAGCCAATGCGGTGTTGTATTTCACATGTGTGTCCTTTAAGAGCTCCTGGCAGAGCTGTGGCAGAGCTGTGGGTGGGACCGGGGAGACGTCCGGGCCATGAACCTGTCTGCTGGCATGGATGGCCACCCCAGTCCATGCTGGGGATGCATGGGCTTCCGTTGCCACGGACTTTTTTTGCTTGCCCCACATGGCGAACTCCGGATTTTTCAGCAGTGCCCTATCAGTAGCCATGAGTGGATGTTGCATGGCTCACAGGAGTGTGCATCCCTTCAAATGGGCATCTGGATGAGTGGTTACTGGGTGGCCATACGTGGTAGCATCTAATTTAAAAACATTCTTTGCCTTGGTTTCAGCCCCAGTCCTCTTTCACTGCAGTTGGGGGCAACACTGAAGCTGGGGCCAGCAAGGGGCCAGGGAGCAGATGAGTACTGGAGGGCTGTATAAGGGGGGGAATCAAGGTTAATGGATGTGGGATGTTGTACAGGGAGACAAGACTGAGGGCAGCTGGGCAGTGGGGGGGAAGTGTCTGTATCGTGAGGGGGCAGCCAGGTGCTGGGGGAGTGTTTATGGGGGACAAAGCTAAAAAATGGGTGATGTGTATGCACGGACGAGGTTGGGGGCAAGCAAGTGTATGTGTGTATTGGCAATGGGCAGACAGGTGCTGGGAGGGATGTATATTGGGGGACAAGCCTGAGAGGTGGGTGATGTATATTAATGGAGAAGGGTGGGGAGCAGTGTTTGGTGAGGATGGGGTACCCAGGTGATGAGGGGTATGGGGAGAGAAGGCTAAGAGATGGGTGATGTGTATTCAGTTTGGGGGACAGCCAGGGATGGGGCAAAGTGTATGTATGTTTTTCGTATGTGCTTTCAGTTAGGTTGGGGACAATGGGGCAACCAAGTACTGGGGGTATATACAGACACAGGATGTGTACTGGGAGATAACACTGGGTGCAGCCAGGGGTGGGGAGCAATGTGTGTATGAGCAACATGCAGCCACATGCTGGAAAGGTGTATATGCGGGGAAAAGGCTCAGTCAGCCAAGGGTGGGGAGCAGTCTATTTATGGGGAGGTGGCACCCAGGTGCTGGGGAGAGGTGTGTATATTATATTATATTATTATTATTATTATTATTATTATTA
>QEPC01015055.1:1009701-1036711 GCA_003113815.1 Sphenodon punctatus
TTGAGACATCCAGGTAGAGATGTCAGAGAGACAGCTGGTGAGGTGAGCTTGAATAGATGGAGAGAGAGAGGTAGTAGGGAGATAGAGTTGAGTGTCATCAGCGTAGAGGTGATATTGGAAGCCATGGGAGGCAATGAGTTTGCCTAGGGACAGGGTGTAGATAGAGAAGAGGAAAGGGCCAAGGACAGAGCCTTGGGGAATACCAACTGAGAGTGGAAGGCAGGAGGAGGTGGAGTTGGCAAGAGACACATTGAAGGAGCAGTCAGAGAGGTAGGAGGAGAACCAGTCGAGGACGGAGCCACGGAGGCCAAGGGAGTGAAGTGAATCCAGCAAGAGTGAGCGGTCAACAGTATCCAAGGCAGCAGAGAGGTCAAGGAGGACAAGAATGGAATAGAGGCAATTAGATTTAGTCAGAACAAGATTGTTGGTGATCTTAGTGAGAGTAGTTTCAGTAGAGTGAAGGGGGCGAAAGCCAGATTGGAGGGGGTCAAGGGAGGAGTTGGCGGAGAGGAAGTCTAGGCAACGGGAGTAGACAAGACGTTCAAGAAGCTTGGAAACAAAAGGAAGGAGTGAGACAGGATGGTAGCTAGACGGGTCAGAGGGGTCAAGAGTGGACTTTTTGAGGATAGGAGAGACAGTGGCGTTCTTGAAGGCGGATGGGAAGGAGCCAGTAGAGAGGGAGAGGTTGATGATGTAAGGGAGGGAAGGGGGCGACAGTGGGAACAATGGAGGGCGGGAGGGGATGGGTTCAAGGGGGAAAGTGGAAGGGTTGGAGGAGGAGAGCAGGGATGAGATATGGTGGGAGAAGGCTGAGAGATATGGTGGGAGAAGGCTGAGGCTGAGAGTTGGGTTATGTGTATTCAAGGACAAGTCTTGGGAGCAGTCAAGGGTGGAGAGGAACTGTATGTGTGACCTACAGTGGTGAGAGCAATCAAGTCCATAATATTGGGGCAGAGACGAGCTTGTGTTGCCCCCAACCTGCAGTGGAAGAGCACAGGGGCTAAAAGACCAAGGCAAAGCGTGAGTGCATGGAGCCTAAGTTGTGAGCACAGTATGTGAGACTGTACAATGTCTTTACTGCTTACATGGCACACAATTTAAGTCAGGAGCCTTAACTTACAATTTCCATGCTTTTTTGGAGCATGGTTGAATTGGTTTGAGCCTTAAATTCCTCTCTTGAACCAAAGGTTTTTTTTGACCCTATAATTAATATTTTCATACAAATGTACCACTTAAAGGAATTTATGCACATGCTGTACCTTCCATTATTTCCTTTTAAAATGTTCCCCTAATCATACTATTATTTCATGCTGTATGCCAGGGGTGGGGAATCTTTTCCCTCCCAAGGGCCACTTTGAAAATAGAATAAAGCTCTAAGGGCTGCAGAGAAATTGAGGGAGGGGGTGCATTCAGGAAGAGGAGGGTCCAGATCATGGATCTGTGCCATAGATCTTTCCTCCATCTTTGCTCTTTTGTGCTCAATGTTTCCTGCATACAGGGGACAGGAACTGTAAAATGGCCACACCAAAACTAGTCCTGGACTGCATTTGGCCCTGGGCCTGGGGTTCTCCATCCCTGCTGAATGCTACAGTAAAACCCCTATAACTATTAATGTAAGACAGTTATAGCAGGATCAATATAAGCCATATATCCTCCTCCCTAATTTAAAACCAATCCTGTTTTCTTCATGAAATTTCACATATGAGTTCCCTTGGCAAAGAGCAAGGTTTTTGGCAAACATCTGAAGTAACTGGAGAAGGGATGGTTTGAGAAATGAGCATTTGAAGGAGAGAAGTTGATCATGTTTCAAAAAATATTCCAAGTTAGTCCCCACCCCCTCTAATTTAGCAGTATGATTTAAAAACCTTTGGGGACTAGAAACTCCCTATTTATTGTGTTCATTCATCTGCAATCAGTTGGGTAAAACTATTGTTTAGAACAGGTGTGGGGAGCCTTTTCCATCCTGCAGGCCACTTTGAAAATTAGGACCAGCTTCATGGGCTGCATAGGAGTTGGGGTACGGGGTCTAAGGGGTGTGCTGGGGATGGAGGAGAGGTCCAGATCACAGATCTCTGCCATAGATCCATCCATTAGTGCTGCATACCCTTATATCGTCTCTCTTCCCTTGAGCTCACTCTTTCAGTTTTTGAGGCTAGGGCTGGATACATGAAGTAGGTCCAGAAATTGAAAAGGGACCAGATAAAACCAGCCATGGGCCAGATTTGACCTATGGACCAGAGATTCCACACCCCTGGTTTGAATATAATGTGCTGAATTTTGGAATCATTCATTATGTTTTTCTAGCCTCCGAGAGAAAAATTAGGTTTGTGTACACAAATCAAAAGTACAAATTGGATTCATGGAAGCCCCACTGATTTCAGTGGGGCTGTGCATGAATAAAACAGTCTAGCTGCACAAATCTGGTTGGGTTAGACATTACTACCTAATTGAACTTCTTCAGAGTTTGTGAATTCCGGAAATCAAGTATATTTAATTTGAGGCAAGTACAAACTTCCTAGATGCAATATATGCTGTTTGTGTCTCGTTACAAAGGTTTTAGAAACTTTGCAGACACAATTGCTAATTTTTGCATGCAGAAATGGTTGCATGAAATGAAATTTCAGATTCATATGTTCTTTAGTGGGCGCCTCCTCAGAGGTTTTTGTACAGCTTAAAACATGTTGGACTTTGGTTCTTATTGGAGGCCTTTAAGGCAGTTTTCACAGATCCCCCCCGCACATGTGCGTGGGTGGGCGTGCCTGTGCAAATGCCGCAGTGGGTGCGGGGGGATCAGTGGGTGTCCATGGGAACGCCATGGGCAGTGAGTGGGGGCGCGTGCATGCTCCCGCGCTCCACTCACCTCCACCCATCACCCACACACAGTCCAATGGGCGCCAATGCCCGATGCTCTCTGGGTGAGGGTCTGTGGGAATGCACACTCGCGCACTGGCCACCCATCCCCCCATGCACCCGTTAGTGGTGCCGTATTGGTGCCCTATGTAGCCCTGCAACATGCATAAGAAATGTTAAAGCGGTGTTAAAGCAGTTACGTGCATGCCTATTTCCACCCATTGTATACACTAATAAAATATAACATGAAAAAGAATGCACATGGTTGCAAAACCCATTTGTGAGATTCTTTTCAAAATATAATTTAAACACCTTTTTCTTGTTTCTGAGTCGTTAGGGCACACTTGATTCACATTTTCAAGCTTATAGAATCATAGAACCAAAAAACTGGAAGGTACTTCAGGAGTCCTCTTGTCCAACTCCCTGCCCTGAGGCAAGATAGCTTGCTACAGCAATCTGTAATGCCTGTGTCCAGCCTTTTCTTGAAAACCTCCAAGGAAGGAGATTCCACAACTTCCTAGACAGTTCCTTCGATTGTCTAAGCATTTTAACAGTGAGGAAATTTCCCCTAATATTTAACCTAAACCTACCTTCCTGTAATTTAAACCTATTTCTTCTTGTCCTGTCCTCAGTGCAATTGCTCCACAAATGTGAGGGCAAGAATCTTACATTTTAAAAAGATGAAAACTTTGGTGATTTTGTTGCAACACTGGATATTTTAGACTGCAATGGGGCTTGAGCTAGCTGAGTTCTCTGAGGATCTGAATACTTGGACTTCAGTAACCCCTACAATCACAAGACTTCTGATAAAATCGTGAGAACTGGCATCGCTGTGTGCATTTAGAACCCACAAGATGTGTTCCTCTGATCACTGGGATTAAATGATTGTCCTCAGTTCTGTGCACAGCAGCTGTTGGCTGAGAGGCCTCAGGGAGTGCTTTAAAGGAATTTATTCCGTTGCCATATAATTGTTTAGACCGACAGTCTGTCGTTTTTAAGTTGTACTTTTTACACTGATCTCCTTTAATGTGCTGACTACATTTTGCTAGGGGGCAACTGTTTTAGAAGCATCGGCACATGTTCTTGTGATGCTTCATGTTTGTGTGTAACCTGCCTGTATGTACTTGCGAGTAGGCCAAGGCCTGTTCACATTAAATGCTCCTTAATGGTGTTAATTTACCCCCAGGAAAGCTATCCCTTGATTAGTTTACAAAAGGGAAAGCATTTATGTAACTACTCCTGTCCAATCTTTAAATTACCTCCTGGTGACTGTAACTCAATGAGAGCAGCAAGACAAATATTTAGGGTAAGGGTGGATAATCTTTTCCCTCCTGTGGCCCGCTTTGAAAATGAGTACAATCCCTGTGGGCTGGATACAGGTTGGTGGTGGTGGAGGCTTAATTTATACTCTTGGGGGGCAGTACCACACACTACATCAGTTTTTGTTTGTGTAACTCCCATTTTGAGATTTAAATATAATCCCATTATCAGACAGCAGCAAAAACGTGTAAAGGATATCAAATGTTAATCTGGACAATAATCCCACCCACAGATCCAGGCCCAGATTTTGAAAACCTCTGCACTCCACCAAAGGTGCCAAGGGAAAGGAGAGAGATTATTCCTAGAGGAGGGGTATATTGTATGGACACACTCAGTGATGGGAGAGGATTTAAAATTCTTTATTGAACATGCAAATAGTTCTATATTTTGACCAGGCCAAAACGTGTTTGCTTAGGTCTCAATTTCAACATTGTTTTACTTGTGAATGGTCCCATGGACATAAGCAGAATCCCCGGTGATTAAGTGGTTTCAGGATTATGGTCTTGAAGAGGAGTTGTTACATTGGAGAAAGTTTGAAGATGAAGCATAGGCAAGGCCTAAACTCTGGCCCTTTTCACACAGGTGCCCCCCCCCCCGCACACGTGCATGGGAGGGGGAGGCGCCTGTGTGAATGCCGCAGCAGGTGTGGAGGGGATGGGTGGGCACCCGTGGGAACACTGCAGGCGGTGGGTGGGGGTGCGTGTGCGCTCCCCCCACCTCCCCTCATCACACACGCACAGAGAAACAGGCACCAATGCCCGATGCTCGGTGCGTGGAGATGGGTGGCGGTAAGTGGGGGGTCTGTGGGAACGCACTCCCACGCACTTCGCTGCCCACCCATCCCTCACCCACCACGGCCTGTGTGAAAAGGGCCTCTGTTGTTTCTTTCTCTATGGCCCTTTTCACACGGGTCACGGTAGGTGTGGGGATGGGTGTGCGCCTGTGGTGGGTGGAGGTGGGTGTGCGGCCATTCCCAGAGGTGCACACCCATCTCCACCCACACCCAGGCACGGAGCAACGGGCATTGGAGCCCGTTGCTCCGTGCGTGCGTGATGGGTGGAGTACGGGAGCATGCACGCACACCTCCCCTCACTGTGGGTGCTGTTCCCATTGCACACCCACCGCACTGTGGGCAGTGTTTGCATGGGCACTCCCCACGATAGGGGAGGGGGTGCTTGTGTGAAAAGGTCCTTTAACATCTTAAAACCCCTTTCAGCCCTCATGCTGAAAATGTGGCTCCCTCTCTTGTCTCTCAGCTTCTATAACATCATCCTGGCTGTTCTCCCAAGACCAGAAGGGAACCTCAACCCCAGGGGACAAATGTGGCCCCTTTCCTGTTCTTGGATCTGGCCCTGGCTCCAGATCTTACCTCCAAGAACTGAAAAGCTGAGCTCAGGGGAAGGGAGCAGAGATGAGGGGGTTCACACAAGAATAAAGGGCAAATCCATGGCCCAGATCCATGATCTGGACCCTGGTTTTCCTGAGTGCACCTCTTCACGCCCAACTTCTATGCAGCCCTCAGAACTTGTAGTCATTTAAAGTAGCTGCTGGAAGGGTAAAGGAACCCAGCCCTGCCCTAGATGTTACACTCACATTCTCAAAATGCTGCTGCCAAGACCAGCTTTCTTTTTGTCTGACCACTTCCACATCACCCTCTCTCTCCTCTTCAAAACCTTGCTGTCTTGCATCCTCATCCAGCATCAGATTTAATTTTTTTACCCCAAACTTGTCCGATTTGTGCCGCTGTAACTCAGTCCTTAGCCATGATTGTCCATCCTATTCTGCTTCCTGTGCTTTGCCTCAGCTTCTCTCTTGAGCATTCTCCTGGACTGATCCTGCCCCACAGCAAACATGGCAAGAAAAACTCTGCTGTGTGTTTGTAGTCAAACCACTTGTATTACTTACTCCCCCTTCATACACAGCACAAACTCCTTGTCTTCCTGGCCTTGCTCCTCCCTATCTTTTCCCACTACATTCCCATCCTCTGCCACCACCCTTGTCCACCTAACAACTCCTGCTCCCTACACCATCTTTGCCCTTGTCCTCCCCCTGTGCCTGGAACTCACTCTCTGAACACATACATGCTGCTTCCCTCTCTGGTGACTGCCTTTCCCTAGCTCTTCACCCCCACAGACTGCTCACTGATGCTCCTTCTACTGTACCGTCTTTCAAGGTTCCACTTTTCCCCAGTAACTAAGCTAAACATGTGAATCTGTGACTTCTCAGCTTCATCAATGTATCCCCGGTCTCTCCCTAGGTGCCCTTCTTCCTCGTCCATCCTCAATTGGAGCGGGGACGCATCTCTAATTCATGACTGTTAACACCAGACACATTGCTGATAAGGAATAATAATCCAGCATCATCTCATGGAAATCTATGGAATCTCTCCTGTGTAATAGGCTGAAAATCAAAGCCATAATGGGTTTGTTTATTTGCATAAATAAGCCTCTGGGTATCTTTTAATAGTAAAAAGCTATGCAATTTTTATAACACAAAAGGTCCTACCCTTGTGCTTTTTCACAGAAAGATGTGCTGTAAGAGGAAAGAAATTGATATTTTAAAAAATAATTTTAAAACCTGCAAAGATTTATGGCCCCAAAGAACAATGCAATCTAAAAAGCCCCACTGTCTATGTGCTGCTGCCTAGGGCTGCAAATGTTTGCAGAATCAAGGTTTGAGAACTCAGGGTTTGGCTTTTACCTCCCCCCCTCCCCCAAAACAATGTTTCTCCATGCATGCCAGAGCTAGGAATTTTCTTAGTCACATTTCAGGATTCATGCCATTCCTCTGCCCTAATTCTGCCTGGGAGTTTGTGTGTTTATTGTGTTTTAATTTAGTCCATTAGCATTGTCTCTCTGTAAAACATGTCTGTTATCGCTGATCTCCAGAGCTGCTTGCCTGGTGCCATGTTTGGTCCTTAGTACAGCTGCCAAGTCCTTTCAGCAGCTTCTGAATCTGCAGCCAGGAGGTGGCAGCTTCAGGAGAGCAATGCTTTCCCCAGCAGTAGGGAGAGGCCCAGAGCTGCCAGCCTCTCCTGAACCAGTGCGATCCCCACCTGGAGAGGGCTAGGGGCCATTGCTTGCTATGTGTGCCATTGTGGGTGGAGGGGAATCCTGCCGAGCCCCTCCCGGTTGAGCTCTGGCTGCGGAAAAGTATTTTTTTCCGCCTCTCTCTCGGATGGAGAAAGCACTAGCCCTGCTACCAGCCTCCCTTCCCCAGCACTTCTCGCGATTACGGTCGAGATCAGCCTGCCCTCCTTCCCCCTCCATTGAGACTGCCTGTAAATCTCCCGGCTGCTTCCGGGGTTTGGAGCTGTGACTGCATCGCTCTCTGCCCAGTGAGAGTCAGGGAGCAGGCGGGGCTGATTGCAGCCTCCTCCCCGTCCCCACCTCGCTGCCCAGAGCTCCCTTCCCAGCTCCTCACACCCACCCAGCACAGGGCATTCGCATCCCAGCAGCTGCCGCTCCTCTCAAGATGGTTATCAAAGTTTACATCGCCTCTTCCTCCGGCTCCACAGCGGTAAGGACAAGCCAGGGCATTCCCCATGCTCTCCCCAACTTTCCCCCCTGCATCGGAGGGCTGGGAAGTTAATGGGAAAACAACCTTTCTCTCCCCGCTGGGCTCGTGCCTCCCTCCCCGCCTCACATCAAGTTTGGGCAGAGAAGGAAAGTTTAGGAACCGTTCCCAGTTGCGGATGATGGTTTTACCTGCGTATGGAGGGGGTGTGCCTGGAGCCAGGAGTGCGCATCGGGGGTGGGGGGCAGGTTTCTAAGCGAGAGAAGAACGGATCGCACATCTGTTTGGGAGGCGTGGGGTAGCTGGACAGTTGTGGTTGCAATAGGGGCTAAGTCATGCCAGATCCGCAGGCGGGTGGGTCCCGTTGTCTTCAGCTAAACCAAGGTAGAGGCTGTAGCTGCGGAGAAACATTGTCCAACTTCTCCTGGGGGGGGCAGTGCCGCGTCTGCCCCCTTACTTTGTTTTGTTTGCCCTGCTTTTTTTCCTCTTCTAAAGAGACCTTGAAGCCTTGCAGCGCTAATGCCTTAGCGAGAGAGAAAAAACAATTGCACAAGTGACGTGTGTGTGTGTGTGTGTGTGTGATGAAACTGCTTCCGAAAGTGCTCTAGCTATTTTAATACAATCAGATACTTCAAGCTGCTTGCCTAGAAACTAGATAAAGAGGGTGAACCCTGAATGGCTCCTTTCATAAATGTGAAAGTGTACGTTTCTCACCTTTTGTGAGCCAGGCATGCTATTAAGAAAGCTGATGCCTTAAGTGGGGTAAATTTCCCCATCCTCTCTGAACTTTTAATGCTCATTTCATCCTTTCCATTTATCTTGCTTTCCCCTGCCTCCATCTCTCTGGGCATCTCCTAAGCATCAGTGGAGGAGTAACACACTTCATTGTGAACACAAGTAAAGGAAGCAATGATTGGGGCAGACAGCTCTTTTCTGCAAGTGCTTTTGTTTTATCCCAAGTATCTTTCTCCTTTTTGTTGTTTACGGGCCAGAGAGAAGTTGGAGGGTATGAAAAAGGTCAGTTCTTCCCTTGGAATCTAAAGGAATAAAATTATACATAATTAGCAAAACCTTCTCATTTCCTTCAGTCTTCTCTAGGAAAGCAAACGTGTTCGAGTCAGTCCTACAGCAGCCTCACATTGTTGAGATTCTTGTAATAGAATCTTAAGTCCTTACAAGTATTCTAGTGAACTAAGGTTCCTAGAATACTTGTAAGGACTTAGAGTCTATTACAGGAATCTCAACATTAGACTGAGGGGAGAAAAGGAGTTTGTTGAACAGATGAAACAGTTGGTTTGGGAAGATTTTTTTAAATTCTGACCACCAAATGGAATACTCATGCCATATTCCAAACTCACCATGCCTCAACACAGTGGCAGGAGTGTGGCCGGATGCAGCCCCAGTTTCAGGTAGGGCGGCACTCACTCACCAGAGCAGAGAAGGACATCTGTGCTCATGGTCAGTTTGCAAATCCAAGTCAAATTCCAGGAGGTAGCCTGAGGGAACGGGCCAAGGGCTGGAGTGGGTGCAGGAATCCAGGAGCTGAAGCAAGATGCAGAGGCTGAAGCAGGAATTCAGGGGCAAACCAGAGCAGGAAATCTACACAGTGGTGGAGCCAAGAATGGATTGGCTGCCTTCCCCTTTATTGGGGAAGTTCTAGGAGCTTCCTTCTCCGCCCCCTTTGATTCGGGGATGGTGCCATATTGCCTGAGGCCATAGCACACAGAGTGGTGCCAGTAATAAGTGTGGTGCTATTCTGACTGGTGGATGGTGCCTCTGCATCTGGTGCTAACTGTAACCTGACACCATTCTGGTTGGTGGATGGCACCACTGCATCTTGTTGGAGGCTGCAAGCAGGGGGACACCTGTGATGGTGGGTGACATACAGGCTCAAGTATTTATGTGTGAAAGCTCTGCCTATTGGCTGGTCTCCTTCCAAACAAGGATTGCCTCACCCACTTGCCTAGAACATGGGAACCTTGATTAATTATTTAAGAGAAATCTGCCGGACCCCTCCAGGCCTGGTTCTTAACTGGAAGGAGTACCAGGGACTTAAAGGTGGCCCTGTCTGCAGCTGGTTGAAAGGAAAGCATTATTTTCCTGTGTGACTAAGCAATTTACTACATGAGTTTTAATCCAGTTCTCCCTCCCCTCACCTCCAGATGCGGCTCTTAAAGGAATTCAGCAGAATAGCACATTTTGTTTCAAGCAGCCTCCTGCTGCTGGAATGTTCAAGCTTAACCCACAGGGTTTATTTCCAATCCAGGAGAGAATTGATCATGTTTTGGCTTGATTACTTCATTGCTGTTATGCCATGAGACTAATGTTAACAGTAATGTAGAGAGGGTGGGTGTGGTTCCCATGTTTGTCCCAAATGTAAATGATGGAGACAAAGTAATTTTGATATTTGTTACTGAACAAACTTCTGATGGTGTCTTTATGCAAGCGTTTTGATCATACAGGGCCCTTCCTACAGCATGTAACAAGTTAGAACTAACATTCACCGTTCAGTTTGAGTTTAAAAATTGTCATTCAGAGTTTGACTGTTCGTGCAGTAGTTTCTTATTGTACTGTATTATTGTATTGTAGGAACATTGCATTTTGGTTCTTATGGAATAGATCTGTTCTATTCTTTGGTCACTTGGAAACAAAGGGTTTTTTTTTTTTTTCCAAGTTTGAGTTATTTAACACTTTTGATAGCCTCTGGCAGTGGTTCCCAAACTGATGGAAAACTTTCATCTTTCAAAATTTCATATGTATCAGGAGACATTTGCTCGAGATGGCTGTTGCACCCTCACTGCTGACTGACTGCGACCATGCAAGAATCTCCAGTTCCTGCCAATGCCATGGACATCACAGGGAGGGAACAGCCAGCATGTCTTCTTTCTGCCCCCCCCCCCCCCTAAGTGGCTGCAGTGTCAGAAGGATTGAAGCCGCTATATTATAGCAGCATCTGAGGCCACTTTCCGTGGCTCTGCAGACTATCAGTAGCCTGTGAACCACCATTAGGAAACCACTAGCCTATGCAAAAAGTGGTCTCAATCCTAAACAAAATTGTCTGTATAGAAATCACCATTGCAACTGGCAACCTTTGCAGTCTGATCACTGACAACAGTTGGTAGAAAGGCTGAAAAGACTAAGTAACTGTGGCTTTCTCGCATGATTGCTGGTAGCATAGCTTGGTCTGCGGTGCTGTCAGTGCAGACGGAAATAACTTTTGGAGAAAGACCATGCAAGTAATAAGGCCTACTTCTTTCTTTTGTTGAATTTAGCCTATCCAGTCCCATGTGTTTCATGATGTGAAAGAGAGATTTGCTTTGCTCTTCTCTTTTAAAGGGAGCTTTGCTCTCTGGTATGCTGTGGCTGGGGTGTGGTTCCTACCATTCCATTTCAAGTGGTTTAAAGATGACTGGAGCTGCCCTCAACACTTTTAAAAACCTCTGGAAGCATACTGTAACTTCCTCCTCATGACAAATGGCTCTACCTAATTTCCCATTAGGCTTTCAAAAGAATCCCTATTGGGCCTATGCAAAATAGATATTTTGAAAGGAGGAGGATCCATTAAGTGATTAAAACAGATTTTTTTTAGATAGCTTTTCTAATGTAAATTTTGTATTTCAGTTCATCATCTACTTTGTTCTCAGAAATAAAAGAACAGTAGATACTGATATTTGTATTAAATTATAGCCTATGTTTAATTGTAAAAATGCACAATAATAATAATAATAATGGTCACTGTTGAAGATAGGATGCTGGGCTTGATGGACCGTTGATCTGAGCCAGTAGGGCACGTCTTATGTTCTTACACATAAGGCTTCCAATGAACACTGAATATGTAAAAAAAAGATTAAACCCTTTTAGTGTTAGCGTTCACGTATCCAGAGTTTATATTAGTCAATGGTATACTTCTTTAATTTTGTCTTTCTGGTGGAAAAAAAATCCTTTTTTTCCCATAGGAGTCTGTTTTATAAAACACAGTGGTTAGCCTGTCACTGTCCCACTTTGACTTTGAGTAAGTCCTTTCCTCTGTCTGTGGTTTGACTCAGCAGTTAGGATGAATAATGCTTCGACGTCCATGTTAAAGTTGCCCTATAAATATATTAAAATGTGGAAATAATAATACTCAACCCATTTCTTAGTGGTGGAGAGCCGTACATTGACACCATTTGATACAACATGCCAAGTTTATGGAAGAAAATCAAGTTGTGAGGTTTTTTTTTTTCTTCAAACAAAAGGTACCGTGTTAGGAGGTGGTAACTAGAAATCTTTTGGATATGTTACAAGACGGGCAGCTTCATCTTCCTGGCTCATAAACAGGAGAGATTTCCCACAAAATAGGTTTTAGTTTTTTAAAAATTGTTCCAATATTTTTTTTTGAACTTTAGTGAACGAGTTATGCTAGTTCACTAAAGTTTTTTCACAAAAACAAAACTATCAATACAATTCTGCTCTAATTGGCATTGCTAAGAATGGGGAGTTTGCAGCATATTGTATAAGAATTGCATAATGCAGCAGTGTTATATCAATGAGATATCTGTCCTTGGCCCTCTCCTCTTCTCTATTTACACCCTGTCCCTTGGCAAAATTATTGCCTCTCACGGATTCCAATATCATCTCTAAGCTGATGACACCCAACTCTATCTTTCTACCCCCCCCCCCTCTTCTGTCCACTCACGCCTCATCAACTGCCTCTCTGATATCTCCGCCTGGATGTCCCGACATCAACTCAAGCTCAACATGGCCAAGATTGAACTCATTTTTCCTCCCTCCTCTTCCTCTCCCTCTAACCTGCCCATCTGCATCGATGGAGTCACCATCCATCCTGTTCTCTAAGCCCGTAGCTTGGGCTTCATCTTCGACACGCACCTCTCTTTTAAACCTTACATTGACTCTGTTGCCAAATCCTGCCGATTCGCCCTCCATAACATTGCTCGGATCCGCCCCTTTCTCTCTACCTCCTCGGCCAAAACCCTTGTTCATGCCATGGTTATCTCTCGCCTCGATTACTGCAACCTCCTCCTTGCTGGCCTCCCTCGCTCTCACCTGTCCCCCCTTATCGCAATCCAAAACTCCGCTGCCAAGGTCATTCACTCTGCCCGTCGCTTCGACCATGTGCAGCCTCTCCTCTTCTCTCTTCACTGGCTCCCCCTTCCTGAACGTATCCTGTTTAAACTCCTGGTATTCACGTTCAAAACACTCCACAACCAAGCTCCCCCTTACCTCTCGGACCTAATCTCCCTACGCACTCCTGCACGCGCTCTCCGCTCTTCCTCTGTCCCCTCCCTCACTCTCCCTCGTTTCTCCTGCTCACCTAACCGCCTTCGACCCTTCTCCCTCGCTGCCCCCCATGCCTGGAACTCCCTCCCTACCCACATCCGCCTTGCCCCCTCCCTCCGCTCCTTCAAATCCCTCCTCAAGACCCACTTTTTCCTCGCCGCCTTTCCCAATGCCTGCTAGTCGTTCCCCATATACTTACTGTCTGCCCTCCTCTGCAGACTGCTGAAACCAACCTGATTGTAAACAAGTCAAGCACACGCACCTGAGACTTTGCATCCGCTTGAATGTTTGTTGGTCTTCTCCCCTGTCTTCCCCACTGTCCCCTCTCCCTGTCTCCCCCTCCTTGTCTTTTAGATTGTAAGCCACAGGCAGGGACCGCGTCTATTTCTATGTTCTGTACAGCACCAGGTCACACTACTGGCGCTATATAAATGTTCATAATAATAAGGGGTAAGACCATTTATATTGGTCCTGACTCGTTACTGGGTTCTCATTTTTAAACTGGAGGCCTCAACATTGATTTAATTTTAGTTTTCTGAGGGAGCCGCTTCTTTTTATCCACTTAGTACTGGTTACATATTATGTGACCCACCTTTTGAATTCCTTTTTTACCATGGGAGCAATTGAGAAAAAATGGTAGCATTTGAATCGAAGCCTCTGTGACTGTTGAAAACATGCCTAGCTGAAGAGCTGGTTGATGCTGAACCCTCTCAGGATCCAGACAAATAGCTTGTCCCATGAGGTGTTTGGATATGGGCATTTATATTGTATGTACATCATCTGCAGCCAGTATTTGGTCCAGCCACTGCAGGTCTACTGCAGACATGGTATATGTGTATGTGTCTGTGTATGTATATGTATATGTGTATATATAGATAGATAATCATACAAAAATATATATATTTTATTGTTTTCACCTTATTTGCTTTATACTTTTTATTTTTATATAGCACCCCCCTGTGATGGCACTTGGAATGCTTCACATAAAACTAATTAACACAACTTTTTAATCCTAACAACAGCCCTGTGAGGTAGGTTAGGCTGAGAGAGACTATTGTGGCTGGGCCAAGGTCACCCAGTGAGTTTCTGGCTAAGGCGATACTTGAACAGTGGCCTCCTCCTACCTCCTGGTCCAGGTACTGTGCACTTAGCCACTACACCACACTGGCTATGTTCATCATTGCCACTCTTCAAAAGGTCTATAACCACAGCTTTTATAGGTTGGAACCAAAAGGGTACTCAAGGTGTTTGCGTTGGCAGTTGGGAGTTCATTGCGTGCCTGCTTTCTCTTCAGAATAAGAAATATTAATTGGTGTTAAACTAAGTTTTAAGTCCAAACAAAGGCAGTTTGGGAAGGAGGAAATTTCTATGACCTATTGAAGCTTGATTCAAAGCCTACTGAAGTCAATTAACTCCAGCCAGCTTTAGATCAAACCATGGGTGTTAACAGACAAGACAGTAGCCCTCAGGAGCCCAGGTTCACTCTGTGCAGCCCTCACGGAGCCACCACTCACAGGTTGAGTGTGTCCAACAGAATAAACAGGCATCCGATGCTCACATTTCATGTGCTTATGGCAGCTTCCACTCAGTGGCACTAATAAACTCCCTCCTCATCTGGCTGGGCTTGCTAGTGATCTCGCTGTTCCTGGACTGCCTCTCAGCAGAGAGAGGTGTGGATTTTGGGGTGGGTGGGAAGACACTGGGATCAGTCTGTGGAGAGCCAAAGTGGGTAGCTCTGATCAGTGGAGACTTTGGGACAGGAGTGGGCTCAGGAAGCCTAGTGTCCTTGGGACTGGTGACCACCCATCTGATGTGGGTTATTGTGGGCTACTTTCTCGTTTGTTAACACCCCTTGAGTCAAAACTTTTATTTTAGGACTAAAGAAGTCCTAGTAAACAGGTTTGAATAGCCTTAAGATTAGTGGAAAGTCCACATCAGACTCTACAGTAGGTATGATTCAATCAAAGCAGAGTCTGTTCTTGGTATTTCAGTCAACTAGTAGCAATGCCACTGAGCAGCTCCTGCAAGAGAATACAGGAAACAAAGTGTTGCCTTATTCTATTTGACACGCGCTACTGCACTTAGGTAAAAACAAAACAAAGCTAAGTCAAAGCACTATACCTGCCAGGAGACTTGGGGCCAGTCAGTTTCTGAAAGTTTCTGAGCACCTTTTCCAAAGTGCTGAGGAACTTTGCTGCCCACTCAAATCAATAGCATTTGACATTGCTCAGTATCTTGTAGGGTCAGGCTTTAAGTTCTAATGTATTGTCTGGATTCTGTGGTTATTTAGAACAAATTAGTAATTCAATATTGTATTGTGAAAGGCAATTCTCAACTTACCTGTATGTTATGTGGTTCCCTAGGGACACAGGTCTCTGTGGAACTTGTATTTAATAATTATAAGTTCTACAGAGAGCTGTGTCCCTAGGGAACCACGTGACACACAGGTAAGTGGATTGCTAACTTCCCCTCTCCCTTCAGCTGCTTGGGTGCACTAGTGCTGCCTCCGATCATTGCCAGGGGTGGCTGCTGCTTCGTCTTATAAGCATTTATATAGCACCAGCAATGTACCTGGCGCTTTACAAAAAACAAGATGGACACGGTCCCTGCCCGAGAGCTTCTTCCACCCCTAAAGCCCACTGCCATGAGTAATCCCTTCTCTTCGTGGGCCCCCTTGCTCAGGCAACTGGCTTATTAGGTGGTACGGCCTCTGCCTTTCCTTGGGCCTGCTTCAGGCTTCCATCTTGAGCTCCCAGTTGTTCCTGGTTCGCCCTGTGGCCCTTCACTGGGGATTGAGCTGGCTTCCGTCCCCTGCTCCCTCTGGGATTGCTTGCCTTCCAGCCTGAGCCCACACCCTCAGTCAGTCCCTCAGAGCATACAGGTGGAACTCGCTGACCTCCTCCTTGGACTTCCTTCAGGTCTCACTGTAACCCTTTCTGGTATACTGCCACAGCCGTTCCTGGTTGGGCTGTCCCCTCGCTTCTAGTGGGATACCATCTGTTATACACTTGCCCTGCTCCCACCAGACACAAAAGGTTGCCACACCATTAGCTAGGGGCACCCCATGCAGCTTGCTCATTCCTTACTATTTCCTGGGGTTGGCCCTGCCCTCCAGGTCTTATCTGAACCCCATACCCTCTCCTTAGGGTGGGGTCAAGGTTCCCTCCTACCTCCCCAGATAGGGTAGCTCCAGACGGCTTTGGAACACCTCCACCCTCTGTCACCAAACTAACACTCGCCTAGGCTGGGATAATGCGCTCCATGTAGCCCCCTGCCCAAGCCATGTGACATGCACACTTCCGGTCACATGATCCCTGCACTCTCGATTAGTCCTTTCTATCTCAGGCTAGGTGACCAAGTGGTGAAGTGTTCTGTTGCTATGGTCCTGCAACTGCTTGCCCAGCACTTCCCCGCAGGTACTTAGGCCACTTTGGCTGTGTGTTATCTATTGAAGTGATTAAAATATCCCAAACGAATAACTGAATAGACCAGAATACCCCAAAGAGCAGACATTTGAATTTTGGTAGACCAATATAGTTTGGATATAGTTTACCTATCTGAACAGGTAAGTATTAGCAAATACAAAATAGACTATGGCTGCAGTCACACGAGACAATAAGCCCAGGAAAATTTATTTTACCCTTGTCTTTTTTTATCATGCAAAAAGAATAGGTCTCGGGATGTCTTGGATGTAAAGCATATTTAATCAGTTATTTAACATTCAGTCTGTTTCCCTCACATGCATTTGTCGTAACATGTGAAGGCATTAATCCTGCTGTCAGTCCACTTGGCACCCCACAGTCCATTGCAGAAACTCATATATCAAAAGTTCGGCAACATCATGGGAGACATAGCAGGGGCCACGGCAATTTGGGCAGTGACCTTTATGGTAGGGGGGAGAGAGTAGGAATAGTTACAACCCACAATTAAACTCCAGCACAAGGAATTGAAGAGCTGGGAAGAAAGGCTTGTATGAATGCAGGTTCTCCTGAATGCAGTTTATCTGTTTCAGTTCTACTGAATAGTTGTTCAGGGTCAGAGGTCTGAAATGCTGGAGGTACTGAAGATGAAACCGATTTAAAGCTTTTCAACTTCACTTTTATATTTAGTGTCTAGGTCCTTGAGCATTGAAGTTGTAATTTAGACCACAAGCCACCAATGACTTACTCCTGAGTAGTCCCATCAAAACCCTGCAGGTTTCAGTGGGATTACTCGACGGATCGTGGTCTTTAGCTCTTATATGAAATAACTAAAATTACTCTGTTGTTAAATTTAAAATGCTATCAAATTGTTTACAGCACAGGAGATGTATTTGCAAGTACATACTCTAAGCAATTCTGTTGTGCAGCTTGGCCCCAAATGTCTACTCTCCTATAGAAATAAGTTACAGACCAATTAGTTTCCTTGCTTCTCATCCAGGATCTGACAAGGAGCAAAAATCTAAGGAATGACGAACCTGTCTTGCACACACTTGCTTTGTCTCATGTTCAAACAGAGCAATAAAAGTGGCAAGTACCAGTGATGGGGTGTTTGTGGGGACATATTGCATAGACGAGTAGTCACTTGAAAAATGAGTACGAGATCCAACAGCTGCATACAAGTTGTGGTGGGGGTGCTTAAAGGGTACGCTCAGGGTGGGAGAAGGAAGAGGCGAGTCTGGATCATGGATCTCTGCCATTGATCCATCTGCTATCTTTGTGAGCATGCCCTCGTCTCTGCTTCCTTCCGCTGAGCTCAGTCTTCCAGTGCTTGAGGGGAGGAACTGCGTCCAGGAGCCAGACCCAAGAAAAGCAAGGGGCCAAATTAAAAACTAGTTGTGGGCTGCATTTGGCCTCCAGGCTTGAGGTTCCCCACCCCTGAGTTAATTGTACCAAGTTCATTCCTGTTTTATCTCAGCCTAACAAAAATGACATACCATTTAATTAAACACAGAGGATCTTTCGTTTCTTCCTTCTGTCCTTATGCTTGTAGGTCAGGGACTGGGGAACCGGTGGTCTAAGGGCCAAATCTGGCTTTCAGGTAGTTTTTACCTGGCCTTTTTCCACTTTCTAGATCTGACCCATGGATCCAGTTCCTACTCTCAAGCACTGAATGAATGAGCTCAAAGTAAGGGAGTGGAGATGAAGGCATGCACTCAAGGGCTGGGGATGGATCCATGGCATAGATCATGATCTGGACCTTCCCCTTCTTTCCTCAATCCTGGTCACATCCCATAAGCACCCTCACCCCAACTGCTATCTGGCCCATGGAGCCTGTGCTAATTTTCAAAGTGGCCCCATGGGAGGGAAAAGATCCCCCACCCCTTTTGTAGATATAAGTCTCTGCTTCCGTTTTTGTTTTGTTTTTTCTTCTTCCTCCCTACTATCTACGTGACATAACTGCACTCATTTGGCAGGAGGCTGCTATGGAAAGGTTGCAACAAGAAGCCTTATATTTTATCCTAAAAGCAGTTAGATTCGTAGTCTTACCAATGTCTCGCGGAGGGGAATTCCATAGCCGTGTGCGGCCCAGACACATGAAAAGTTCTGCTCTTGTAAGCCTCCCTCTTTTGGGCAACTGCATGGTCGCTAAACACCACTGTTGGGCCAGTGCAAAATGTAGTTGCACAGTGTGTTCCTATTAGACATCCTACTTTAGGAACTCTATGGATGGTTGCAGCTGTTATCATGTCCAGAACACACTCTGCAGCCAAGTACATAAGGCACATGATCTGTACCGCATATTGTCATCCACTCATGGTTTTTGGTGTGCTCCAAGGGGCGCTGGGGATAGTTCTGTCTGCTAAGGATCTTTACAGCACATTCGTAGTATTATCAAGTCGAATATCAGGACAGAGAATCATTTGGGTTGCTTCACCACCACCCTGTGGGACTACAGTGGAGAGGGTGGGAAAGGGGTAGAAAATACTTTGACGTGGCCACCTCTGCAGCCCTAGTTCTCTGGATTAGCCACAGGTGTCCCTAACTTACTCAGAAATTGGGGCTTCCTCTGGAGTCTCTGGCTCAAAACCCAGAGAGGTGTCAACCCCAAGAATCCTCTGTTTTCCCATGAGACAATGGGTGACTTCAGACAGATGTGGAGGCAGTGGCCCCTGAAACTGCTCTGGGGGTCCACCCCCGCATCTGCCCTCTTCCAGCCCCTCTTGGGTTGGCTTCAGATGGACCCGGCAGGTTCCCTGGACAGTGCCTGCATAGTGCCCCTCCCTACTGTAGCGTTGCAGGTGATTACCCAACGCTCTAGTCAGGCACTCGCAACTCTATGGCATTGCTTAGGGCAATAGCCAGCCGAAAGTGGAGCTGCATGTGTCCGCTGAGCAGATGGACAGCTACTCTGTTTCGGGCTAGTTACCTGGGTTTGGCTGGCCTGCTCTTCCGGCTGCGCTCTGGGATGTTCCGGAGTGCCACCACTGGGGCTGCCCTGAAGCAGGCCTGCTCTGTCTGCACATCTGGCAGGCTGCCCTTAGACAGATGGACGACCTGGGGGTGAAGCAGGCTGGTGCAGCCAGCACCAGAACAGTCTACCACCTGAAAGCACCCAGTGTCTGGTATGCTCTGGCCCCATACCTAGCTCTCGAGAGCACTGCACAAATATTGGGCAGATGGCACTAGCGTATGTGGGGAACCTTGTTTCTTTATTTTAATTTCAGTATTCAGCCATTTTGATAAGCTTGATTGTTTAGAGTTTCTGGTTTATTCATTTTGTATTGTAGCTTCTGTCTTGCTGACCCCTCTTGGAAGCAGAAATGGGAATTGCCCAGCTGTGGAAGGAAGACAAATATTTAGGCTCCTCCACACACCCCAATGTATTGTGGTTCCCCTGGGATTGTATTGCTTTTCAGCAGTGATTGGGGGAATCCACATTTTTACCTATGGATTCCTCTAGGAACCAAAATAAAAGGGTCAACTTCTAAATAATAATAATAATAATAATTAATAATAAAATATAAAATGAATAGTTGCTTGCTTGTTCGTCCTTTCTTGTTGCTCTGGGTGCCCAGGTACAGAAGGGATGGAAGGTAGGCAGAGGAAGGTGTGAGGCTCATCCTGTCTGGACTGGCATTTCTGCAGTGCAGATCGCTGCAGCAGAGGGAACCACGGTGCTTAGCCTTGCCCAGAGCAAATGGGGTTCAAATAGGATGAGCTATGCCATAGCAAAGACTTTGCCTGTGGCTGTATGAGGCTTTTTGAGCGTTCTAGAGATTTCGGTGGCTCTGGTAAGCCTTAGGCACCAGTGCTGGCAAGGCTGAAGAACATTAAGTGACCCTTGTGATTTCAGAAACCTTAAATAACTAAGGCTTTCCTCTCTGGATTGCTTATATCCGCTGTTCTGATTTTGTGTTGGATACAAATGGGGTACAGTAAAATGTCACAAAGAAGAAAATAACTGAGCATCTTGCTTTATTTTTAGGCGGTCTCATTAGTCTGTTGCAGGCTTAGACTGTAAAAGAAGAGCTTGATTTTTGCATTTGAGCAATGCATGATTATTTGTTTGTTTTTTAAAAGAAAATCTTTATATTTTTCTCTCTTTATGATAGGGTGACTGAACTCTGACATCTTAGCAAGGATGTTACTGAACTAAGACACATGCCTTTCATTGACAATATTTGTCAAATCAAATCAATTTATTAAGGCGTAGCCACATGGCCATAGCCAAATTTATGAACTGTATAAAGAGAATCTAAAAATCCAGGTATTACAATTAAGATCAATCAGTAAAAGTGTAATGTAAGAAATGTAACCTATAAGAAGAAATTAAAAACTATTCAGGACAAAAAGTAATATTACATCTCACAAATAAAACACATGATAAAAAGTAAAGGTTAAGGATAAGTTACCAAGGAACAAAACAGGGAATTAAGTATCAGTGTCATGTCTCAACAATTCACAGTCTCAACAGAATCAGCAGTAGATTTGAAATCCAAAAATCTCTGCCGTATTTCAAAAGCCCCTATTAAGAATTTAATTATCTGTAAGCTTACCTCAGGTTCAAGGTCTCAGTGCCATTTCCGTCAAAAAAAAGATCAGTTCTCCCAGAATACCTTCTTGTTACTACGGCCAAACGAGTCCTCGAGGACTCGTATAATTTACAATGAAACAAGATATGATCCGTAGTTTCGGCCTCCTGCTGATCAAAGGGGCACAGCCTGTGTTCAAATGGAAGCCCTGCAAATCTACCATCCAGTATCTTGGATGGGAGGGCATTCATCCTTGCTCCAGGAAAAGCTTTTTCCCTCTGCTAGAATGATCGTCTAATAGATATTTTGACATTACCCATTCTGCTAATAGCAAACAGAGAAAACTCCTCATACGTGGAGATTTCCTGATAGCTGCTATTTCAGTTTGGGTATTTATGTCTGACCATCTAGTCAGAATTTCTGCTCTCACCAGCAAGGGGTCCCTTCATGCTAAATATACCAAAGAAAAGCCCATTCTTGCTAAGTGGGCCTCCATGCTGCAAGTCCGCCTGTCTTTAAATGAATCCAATAGCATCCATTTTGCCAGACCTACCGGTGTTCGTTGGATTTTGTGCCAAAGCTTCATTGACTGGCGCCATGCAAAGTATGTCCACAAGCGTTGGCCAGTCTCTAATCTAATGGCGGCAGCTGGCGTGCCATTGGTTGCCTCAATGAGGCCCCGCAGAAATTTTAGTTGAATGGAATCCAAATTAGGTTGCAAAATGGGTACCCACAATTCTGCACTGTACAAGAGCTGAGCTCTTACCTTACAGTTTAACACTTCAATGGCTGGCTTACTGACTGATTTCCCGGTGCTATTGAAGAGTCTTCTAATTGCAAAGATGGAGTTTTTAGCCTTATTGACTGCATTATTATAATGGTCGTTCCAACCCCCGGGTTGGTGAAAAGTAATGCCCAAGTATTTAAAAGCTGTTACTTGCTGAATCAGGTTTCTGTCTATTGTCCAATTATATTTACATCTACGCCTTGAAAAGACCATGATCTTAGATTTCTCATAATTTACAGTCAATTTGTTATGAGTACAAAAATCCGCCATCTGTTGGAGCTGTCTGCTTAAACCAACCCGAGTTTGCGATAGTATGACCAAATCGTCCACGTACAACAACGCCCTGATAGATCTAGAGGCCATTTTTGGGGGGGAAACCTTGCGTCAGCCATCAGTGGTACAATTCCGTTAAAAAACAAATTAAACAGAGAGGGGGCATGTACGTACCCCTGTCTGACACCCCTGGGCAGCTCAATTGGAGCTGTAAGTTGTCCCTCTTGAGTTAGTCTAATAGTAAAGGATAAATGCTCATGTAGTTTTTAAAGTAAAAATAATAGTCTTTTATCAATTGAGGTTGATTCTAATTTTTTCCACAATAGTTGTCTGTCTACTGAATCAAACGTGGATTTTAAATCCATGAATGCCACAAATAATTTCCCATTAGATTTCATATATTTCTCAATTAAAAAACTGAGATACACGCATTGTTCCACAGTCGAGTTGTTCCTTTGATATCCTGCTTGTTCGGGGTGAATTATATCATTCCCTGTCGTCCAATCTGTTAATTTCCCTAACAGTAGCTTAGAATAAATGTATCTCTCAATTTCAAACTATTTGTGTGCAGGAAACGTGGGCCATTGCGCCCTTAACTTTTGACAATTATATTCTTCATTCTATCCCAGCTACCCCCACCAAAATAAATGGGAGACCCAGTGGGGGTTTGGCCTCCATTTTTCACAAGTCCTTGCATGGTATGATTTGTACAGTCAAATCCCCCCCCCGGGCACTAGGGGTCGTGTTAAATTGGGGCAACCATCTGATGATACTTTTGAATTTATACATTCGGCTGGCAAATTCCAAGAATTTTGGTGCTGCTGTTTGGGCAAAGTTAGAATCAATTATTGAAGAATTATGGCTTGAGTTCCCAGCAAGTTTGTTTATTCTCTTGGGTGATTTTAATGCAAGGATGGGGGGATCTAAGGAGGAGATAGTTCTTTATCTCGATACTAGTCCCCCCCCCAAACATAGGGCCCCCAGAGAATCCAAGGAAAATAAGATCAATATGTCTGGAATCAATTTTGCTAAGTTACTTAGTCTTTTCAATCTCCAAGTTTTGAACGGTACTACTCCCACTGATACTCCGGCAGAATTCACTTTTGTAGGCCCCAACGGCTCAAGTGTTATAGATTGCATAGCAATTTCTGCCCAGACTAAGACTTTGCTGAACCATTTCTCTATTGGATGATCTGATCTTAGCGATCACCTCCCCCTTAAACTCTTTCTTAAGGCTTCTACTCCGGCTTTGATTCCTAGTGAAACTAGGATCCATCCGGAAGAGTAGCATGATAGTTGTATAGGTAATCGGAGGGTTTCTGAGAAACATCGTACTATTACGTGGAATAAGATTCCTTTAGAATTATTTGACAGTTTACTAAAAGATGATTCCCTCCAAGGTGAATGAGGAAAAATATCACATTCAGATGACAGGGAGGGCATTGAGGCTTTTGATCGTCTGTCACAGCTTCTCCGCCAATTCTTTTTGAATTTATCCATCTCTCAGACCCTTAGGCATTCTGGGAAAATGTGATTCAAACTGTGGTTCGATAAAGAGTGCTATTTTCAGAGGAAGAAAGTTAGGCAAATTTATATTGAATATAAAAGAGGAGGAACATCTCTGCCTCGGAAGTTTTTTGAAGCTAAAATAGAATATAAAAAGCTAATAAAGCTAAAAAAGAAACAACATATTGAGAGGAGATGGGAACAACTAGTGAAAGCAGCCAGGTCCAAAGACTCCATAGAATTTTGGAATCTTGTTAATAAACATGACAAAACTTACGGAGCGGGGAGCGGCTTCAGCTCAGCTGTTCCTGATTGTCCCTGGGAACAATATTTCCACCATCTTCATGCAAATGTTCACTCGGCTGTAGTTATAGAGGCAACAGAAGCATGCTTAGGTGATTTTCCTATTTGGGAACCTGTTTCTCCTCTGGAGGTGTCCGCTATAATTGATTCATTTAAAAACAATAAAGTGTCAGGTTCAGATTTGATTACTATTGAATGCCTTAAAGCCCATAAGGAGTAGTGGGTTCCTTTGTTAGCTGCTCTTTTCACTGCAGTTAATAATTCAGGTTATATTCCCACTCTGTGGAATCAAGCGATAATAATCCCCATTTATAAAAAAGGTCAGCACAAAGATCCCGCTAGTTATAGACTTAGTAGCCTTTTGACAATATTTGTATAAAATACTCCTTAGCTTCATTAATAACCAAGTGGAAAATCAAATCTGTTACCATGATCATGTCTGAACAATCAACCAAGGATGCACTTGCTATATATATTTTTTAATTTATTTATTTTCTTGCTTATTTTTTTAGTATACAGTACCCAGGCACGAAATTTGCAAGACATTTAATAATAATAATGCTTTTAAAAGTTGCCTGAGTAATGTACTTACAAGTATGTCAGCAAATGCAGAGTAAGGTCTAGTCCTGCAAGTTACTGAGTGCCGTCAGCTCCCTTTGCCTTTTTAGTAGGTAAGAGATGCTCAGTGCTAAGCACAATCACACTTTACAGGTCAGGCTTTGCAAAGTATTTTGTTAACAAATGTTTACAAACTTAAGCCAGTATCTTTGTTTTCTCCGAGGTGCTGACTAAAAGATTAAGAAATAAACTCTTGGCAAACTTTCTCACAAAAGTAAATAGAGCTGAATGTGTATAACAAGGGTGGATTTTGGCCCAAAGCAGGATTGCATGCAGGCTGATCTAGTAATTTATCATATTACTTGCTCTAGTTTCTCCATTAGGACTCCAATCAGCTGTTTAAGGAAAATGAGAACTAGCAAAATATTTCCCCAGATTATTAGAGTGATCCAAGACCTATATTTTTGACTGAGCCAGAGCCTTCTGCGGTTGCTTTCATTGTTCTAGAAGCATTGTGTCATTCAGTGACTTTTTTTTTCTTGGCATGACTGTGTTAGTCAACGAGCTGGAAAACTCTACATTGTTTCTAGAACTTGCACAGTTGCTATATAATTATTTTACAAGTTTTCTTTAAAAAGTAACAATATAAAATTGCCAGGTTTTGGCAACATGATAGTGGGAATTGTGACTTCATATGGGAATGTGGATGAATACCACCTCACATTCTGCAGCCTTTGGGGCAAAGATGAAATTGGTGGGAACTTTCAGACACAGGGCTACTCCACCACACAGAAGACACAACCAATTTTGTCACAAGTTTTGGCTGAGGCTCTGCTTTCTTTGGGGTTCATTTGGACACATAGCATGGAACCCTCACCTTCTCCAAAACCAGGAAATACATAGAAGTTCCAGTCATTGGGCTACAAAACAAGGAATGTTTTCCCATTTGCATTGAGGCTGGGGGTAGGGTACAGGGACCCACGTTCACTGGTTTTGCCCATTGGTGGCAATGGGGAAGTGCAGTGAACACGGCTTCAAGGACAGGGCAAGCAAAGGGATGTTTGTGAGTTGTTGGAAGGAATGAGGGGAACTGGGGAATGTTGAGGCAGGTATAGGGGTGATGAAGGAAGCCTTGAGGGAGAAGAAAGTTGATGGATGGTGGGAAAGGCTGAGAGGTGATTGGGAGTATGGAGGAGGTAAGGGAAGTACCATGTTCTTATATATTTGTTTGTATTGTGTTGTGAGCCTCCCTGAACCCTCTGGGATAGAGTGGAATATAAATCATCATCATAATAATATTATAATAATTAATAATAATAATCTTAGTGTACTATTTGCAAAGTAGATTTACTTTGGGTCAAAGTTTCTATGCTAACATTTTTGTCCAATGCCAAAATGCTTAAAAGAGAGGCTAAAAGTGTTCATTGAATATAGCAGAAGAAAAATGTAGACAACAGTAAAACCAACAGGAGGTCTGGTCATACCAGGTGTCTCTGACTACATTTGAAGTGCCTCTTTACCCCTGTTCAGGAAAGCACTTAAGCATGTGCTTAAATACGTTAGCAAGGCTGACTAGTAACTTAGGGTATTTTCAGAATCACCTATTGATCCCCCGCCGGGATCAAATCGGCACGGCCAACAGACGTGCCAGCTGATCCCGGCAGGGAATCGGGGGAGGGGCGGGGCTGCGCAGCTCAACGTGCGATCGCATAGCGCCCCGCCCCCAGGCTTGCTAGGCCGCTCGCCCCCTGGGAGATGGGCGGGCACTGCAGCCAAAGCGGCTGCAGCGCCCGCCCGCCTGCCCCCTGGGGCATTGACCACGACCCGGAATCAGCGGTGGGCACGGCCGCTGATTCCGGGTCGTGCTCAGGGGACAGACGTGACTTCCCACGCTCAACCATGGTGAATTCCCCATGGTTGAGCGTGGGAACGTCACGTCTGTTGGCCCGAATAGGAGCTTCCCGCCAGGTGTTCACCCCCGTGAATCACGGGTGGGAATCTCTTTGACCACGCAAACGGCGATGGTCCGGGCAGGACAGCCGTTTGCGTGGTCAAAGAGATTCCCGCCCGTGATTCACGGGGGTGAACATCTGGCGGGAATCTCTTGTCGGGCCAACAGATGTTACAGTCCCTTGCTCACCATGTGGGAATTCACCGTGGTTGAGTGTGGGATTGTAACATCTGAAAATACCCTAAGTAAGAGCTGTGATGATGAACAGGGTTCTTTTTTGTCCTGGGACCCTGGTATGGTAAAAGAGAGAGATTCTAACATCTGTGTGCATTGCTGAAAACTGATTCTAGTGATGACCACAATACTGAAAAATTCACCTGGGATAAGGTTTTGCAGACACTTATTGTCTTAAAAGCAATGTTGTTTAAACAAACAAACCCAAACCTTGCTTTACAGTTAACAAAGTATTGTAATCAGGCAACTTTTAAAAGCATTATTATTGTTAAATGTCTTTAATTTTCTCTGTAACTGTATTTTGCTGATTTTCAAATTTATTTTATTTATTTTATTTTACGGATTTATATCCCGCCCCCTCCTGCAATGCAGCTCGGGGCAGCTAACAACACAATAAAATATTAAAATTCACTTAAAATACAAATATAAAAACATCATCTAAAACATATCACATAAAACAGGGCTAGAAAATAAATAAATA
>QEPC01015055.1:1053002-1116679 GCA_003113815.1 Sphenodon punctatus
CCGCCACTGCCGGCACAAGTGGCGGCGGGACCCAGCGGCGCAACAGGAAGTGCCACGCCCCTACCCTGCACTCCTGATTTGGCCATTGTAGCCACGCCCCTCCCAGCACCAACCCGGCACTCAGAGCACTTGCGCCAGCGTGCGCTGCTGTCCCAAGGGAATAAAAGAAGTGTGCTGATCCCTCCTAGTTGTCAGTGATCTGCCTGTCAGACTGGCCCCTTGGAATTTTGTGTGGTGACCTGAGAGAGAGAGAGAGAGAGACTGGGTGAGTGGAGTGTGCGGAGTGGGTACTGTGTGTAGTGTGAGTATCTGAACCTGATCGGTGACCCCTTTATACCTGATCCCCTGTGCGCCCTAGTTAACCCCGTGAACGTGTGTCGTATCCTCCCTTCCCTTCCTCCTGGGGTACCTCGCATGCCCTTTTCCCCCCTTCACACCTCTTCCTTTCCCAAAACCCTTGGCCCTGGTCCTAGTGTGGAAGGTGGGTGTTTTGTGTGGTGCAACATGTGTGGGGTGCACACCCCTACGAGGCTGGTGTTGCACTTTGCCTCCCAGTGATGATCTAGGCTGGGGATATATATTCCAAAAGCCAATTAAGATCCTGAGGGATTTTTACTCAGCAAGTGTCTATTGCCACTGGAGCCTCTTTCCTTCCCCTACCCCAAAATACCCCTACCCCTACCTCAAAATACTCCGTACCTCACACCAGGTGAATCACAGCAGTTCCTCTGGCCCTTTTTACACAAGATACACCCACACATGTTGGCAGGGTGGGCATGTGTGGTTGCCTCCTGTGTGAATGCTGCAACGGGTGGGCGTGTACGTGTGCTCCCATGACCCACCTATCTTCACCCACCTCCACCATTGCCCACGCATGGAGCAATTAGCCAAAATGGCCGTTGTCCAATGCATGGAGGCATGTGTCCATATATGTACGCACCCACACGTTGCCTCTGCACTGGTGTGCGCACCAGTCCCCGTCCTGCTCGTAGCTGTGGCCCATTTAAAAAGGGCCAAAATCTCAGCAACCAGGTCTGTAGAACACTGACTGACAGCCAATCACAGATCAGAATAGGGTTGTGTGTGCTCGTGGGGGAATGTGTCTCAGCCATAAAAAGATTTTGGTACATGGATCTTGGTTGGGGAACTTTGACCACCAATGAGATATTCATTTATTTATTTTATTTAAAATTCTTGCTACCTCGCCCCTCCTGCCACAGGCAGCTCGGGGCAGCTTACAATCAACACTAAAAACAAGACATAAAAAGGAGGATAATAAAATAACCCTCTCCCCCACCAAATGCCTGGCGGAACAGCCAGGTCTTACTTCTTCGAAAGGAGGGGCGGTCCGGGACCAACCGGGAGGGTGTCCTACAGCTGCGGTGTGGCCACTAAGAATACCCTCTCCTGTGTGCCCCCCTGCAGACTCGGGGGACTTTGAGCTGGGCACTCCCGGATGACCGCAGGGGTTGATCCAGAACCCAGGGGGTGAGGCGGTCCCACAAATAGGTAGGGCCTAGGCCGTTTAGGGCTTTATAGGCCAAGACCAACACCTTGAATCAGGCCCAGAAAACTACCGGCAGCCAGTACAGTGAACAAGCATCGGCGTAATATGCTCCTGGCGACCCATACCCACCAGGAGACGCACCAGATGTAATTGGCGAAAGGCACCCCTCACCACAGTCTCTACCTGGACATCCAGGCAGAGCTGCGCATTGAGGAGCACCCGCAGACTCTGAACCTGAGAGACTAATGCAGGGCAGACCCACATCAGTGATGGGGGCTGCCACCTCCATTGTCTTACCAACATCGCCCCCATCTTGTCAGGATTCAGCCTCAGTCGATTAGCCCTCATCCAGTCCCCCACAGCCGTCCGACACCGAGTAAGCACTGAGACTGCCGGGCCTGGGGCAGCTGAAAATGAGAAGTAGAACTGGGTGTCATCAGCATATTGATGACACCGCACACCGAACCTCCTAATCACTTCACTGAGTGTCTGCATATACACATTGAACAGGAGAGTGGACAAAACAGAACCCTGCGGGACTCCACACGAGAGGTTTCGGTGTGATGAAAAATAATCACCGAGCACCACTCGCTGAGTTCGTCCCGCCAGGAAGGAGCAGAACCATTCCAAGACAGACCCGCCCACCCCTGCACAGTCCCGCAGGCATGTCACCAACATATCATGATCAATGGTATCAAACACAGCTGACAGATCAAACAAAATCAACAGGGTCGAACGACCCCGATCCCAGTCCCGGCGAAGATCATCAACCAAAGCCACAAGTGCAGTCTCCGTGCCATACCCCGGATGAAATCCAGACTAAAAGGGATCAAGAAAACTGACACAGTCAAGGTACCCCTACAGCTGTTGGGCCAGTACCAATCATCAAATATTTTGTTGGTGATTAAAGCTGAAATGCAGTATGAAAGGTTATTGAGTAAAAAGGAAACTCTGCATTGCAATTCTGATCCCATTGCTAAACCAGAGCAATAGAAAAGTGTCTGAAGAGCCACATAAATGAAGAGTGGAAGTAAAGAGGAATTTGTGACACATTTCCATCTTGCCTGGCTAAAGTACTGTCCAGAATTAAGTTTATGGCAACATTTGTGGAGTATCTTTTTTTCCTCCTACTTAATGTCTTACATGAACAGATAAGGTTGACTGATCTTGCAGCAAGTGCTTGAAATAGAACACGCCTTGAATTGTGGCAAAGCTTTTATCAGCCACAGGCCCCTAACATTTCAGGGCCTCCTTTGTCTTGGCAGCTTACCAAGGCCTTGGCAGCCTTACGGGTAGGGTGCCCCTTAAGCATAATGCAGATGTGTATTTATTTGGTTAAATGCGAGTAGCATTCCCGGCATTATGACGGCTTAATGTAATCAGAATCAAGCATAGAGCTACCATAATTGCTACTTTGTGGACAGCTGCATAGTTATGGGAGCAGCAAAAACCGCTCCTACAGTTAAGACCAGCACGCAGTCTCCATTATAAAGTATGAACATTCTGTTGCTTATAAAATTGGCATCATTTGTCCTGTTTTTTCCTGACATTTGGCATGGAGGGCTGCTTGGGTGTGGGGTACAACTTGTCCACATTTCATACAAATCAGACAAAAACCCAAAAAGTTATAGCAGTTGAAAACCTGGAGAAAAAATGCTTTTACTTTTGTTTCAGATGATTTGGGGGGAGGGGGCTTTGGTACTTAATGTTGAAAGATTGCATTGGCATTTACGGTTATGTAATTAAGTCATGTTTTCTTGGAGGTTCTGTTTTTGTGTGTGTTTTTTTTATTTTTAATTCTAAAATTCATTCTGTGGTTTTAAAGTTTGAAAAATTATTGAAGTCAGTGGGAGTCTCCATAACATTGTGCATGCCCACTGAGGGATAGGGTGCTCTCATCCACAGTGAGAAATAGCGTGAGAGGGGCTTTAGAACCTGGCTGCTGAGATGGGGACAGGGGTGGGATGGAAGTTCTCCACAGCTGTTTGGCTCGTGCAGTCTCTGGGAAAGCCAGTAAAGTCAGAGGCATGCGCAGTAAAGCACCACCAGAGGGTAGGGCTGTGCATGTCATTTTTGTTGTTACAATAACAAAAATTGTCATTTTTGTTATTGCAATAACAAAAACGACAATAACGAAAATAGAAATGAAAACAACATTTTGTTTTTGAAATAAAGCGAAAAAACTGAAAAATGTATTTCCAGCTATAACGTTTTTGTTTCTTACTGAATTCCGATGAAACTTTGGGAGATTGTACCCCCTATGGTGGGCACTATATGTGCCACGTTTCAAAGCGGTTAGATAAAGGAAACCGATTGTAGAAGCAATTGTATGTTGTGATTTTAAGAAAAGCTCCATACACATTCATGGCTACAACGTCTTTATCTTCCATCCAGTTTGAATGCAATCTATGAATNAGTGCCAAACTGTGACAAAAAGCAAGCCAATCTGAAAGATCTGGAAACATAGTTTAGAGTAGCACACCCTTGGGGCTCCCCCAAAAGCCAAGGTTTGATTTTTTGTGACCCTCAGAAAACACTAAAAAGAAACAGGAAGTGAAGTGGTGCCCATTTTGAAACTCAAGGGGCCCTTGGGGGGGGGGAATGACTACACAAGATCAGCATGTGATAGAGAAGACTCCCCCAACCCCAAATAGGCTGTTTTTGCTTCAGTCGGCCCCCACCCCCAAGCTGAATTTGAGGCCAAACCAGTGGGTGGTCATTTTCCAGCACCCAGGAAATGACCACCCACTGACAAACAGATGGTTAGGCTAGGTAGAGGGGACTGCCCAGACATGGTGCCAGTGATTAGGGAGTCTCTAGCCCCCCCCCCCCAATAGTAATGAATGTTTATGACATCACCCCTTAAACATGGCAGCCTGGGGAGGATGATGGTGCAGTCTGAGCCAGGGGGATCCCCAAACATGGTACCAGAAAGAACTGGGTGTCTAGTCCCTGTGGAAGCTGAGATATTAAAGGAAAGGTCTAGAGGCCTAGTTCCAGACAGTGTCTTCAAACTTGAGGCTGGTGGTGGGGTGGGGCGTTCTGGAGTGAGGGCCAGGATTTCTCGATTCTCGCTAGTGGGTTAGAGCAGCGGGGTGGGGGCTGGGAGCCAGGAGCCAGGACTCCTGGGTTCTGTGGGATTGGGGTGAAGGCAATTTCTGTGCTTTTTGGAGCAGGACTGAATTTGTAAGGGCCTTAACTCCTTTCTGAAATCAAAGGTTTTTTTTATTATGGAATTTGTTTTTAGTTTCATGTGATAGTGTACCTAGATGGTATGATAATAAGTGCCTTGAAAATTAACGTTGCACCATCTAATATTCAAGTCACTCAGTGGGTCTGAAGCTCGTGCTCGTCCATCTTAACTATGAATGCGATGGGTTCCTACTTCTCTACCGGCTATATTTGTTAATTAATAACCAAGATAAAAGTACATATTCCAACAATGGAGAGGCTCCCTCTCTGTTTGCTTTGGAGCAGACAAAAGCCAGTTTTCATGCTTGTGAAAGTCAAATGTTTGGCTCATTTACGAAGCTGCCAAGGGAGGGCCCTTTTGTACTGCAAGGCAGTAATTTGTGTTATGACTATGGTGATTTTGGGTGGTGCTCTGCTCTCTTAAAAAGCACAAAAAACTAGCTTGGGGACATGGTTTTGAAAGTTCTGTGTTTCTCTAGAACATAATCCAAACGAACATCGTCAGAGTTTTAGACTTAAAAATTTGTTTTTGTAAGGCCTGTTTTGTGTGTGTGTGACATAAACTTTTAATACATTTTAAATTAAAAGGGTTCCTTGTTCTTTAATATCAGCACATCCCTCTGTAGATCTCTCTTATTGCTGTGTGGACATAAAGGTGAGAGGACAGGGGTGACTGCACAGAGGAAATAGTGAATATGACTCTGCAGAATTCTGTCAAGTGTACAGAATCAACAGAGGAAGGAAGCAATTTGCTCTAATTGCTGTCAGGATGGTAATCTTAGAGGTTACTTGAAATAACAGGCTAGTGTTCTTCACAGAGGTGGTGAGTCTTTTTTCTTCTTCTTGTTCATATGAACATGATTCCTTTAATACAAGAGTGGAGAACATCTGACTGAGGGCCAAATCCAGTCTGCTACTGTTTTTTAAACTGGGCTCCTCTTTAATTTTAATTCCTGGATCAGGCCCAGAGACCCAGTCCCTACACTCAAGTACTGAAAGAGTGAGCTCAGGGGAAGTAGAGATGAGGGCGTGCAGTGAGGACTGAGGATGGATCTGTTGAAAAGATCCACGATGGGGACCTTCACCTTCCTTCTCCCATCCTAAACCCATCCCTTCAGCATCTCCACCCTCAATTCCTATCTAGCCTGTGGAGCTTCTAGGAATTTTCAGAGGGGTCTGCAGGAGGGAAAAAGATTCCCTACTCCATAAGTAGAGTTGGTGGGGGAAAGGCACTGTCAGTCGTAGGAAATATATTTTCCACTCCAAATCATGATGAAAAAATTATTTTTTGGTTAAAGTAGTACAGACATGGGCATTAAAAATGATTGAGTATGGAACGGCTTCTTTACAAGGAGAGTCTTGATAGGTTAGGGCTCTTCAGCTTGGAGAAGAGATGACTGAGGAAGAGGTATGACAGAAGTTTATAAAATCATGAGTGGCATGCAATGAGTAAATAGGGATTTGTTGTTTACTCTCTCAAATAACAATAGAAGTAGGGGACACTCCATGAAACTAACTGGCAGCAGATTTAAAACAAGTAAAGTATTTTTTCATAGAATGCGCAATTAACTTGTGGAATTTATTGCTAGAGATGTGGTCAAGGCCAGTAGCATTAGCTGGGTTTAATAAAGGATTGGATATGTTCTTGGAGGATAGGTCTGTTAATGGCTATTAGCCAAGTAGGTTGGGGGCGTAACCTCTGATTGCTGGGAGCTGGGAGTGAACAACAGGGAATGGATCCTTCCATGATGACCTGTTGGGAACTTCTTCAAAGAGACTGAGGCCGCTCTTAGACGAGACAAATTTGTGCATGATTGGTGAAAAAGTGCGTGTTTTAATGCTTGTTTAAACACCTAAACCGTTTTAGATGCGCATTTGCCATGATCGTGTAAAAGCCAAAACCGTTTTGAATGTGGCTTTTAAATAATGTGCATTTTTTAAAACCGGTTTTGGCATCCCCCGATCATCAAACGGGCTCAAAACCGTTTTTTAAAAATGTGCATTACTTTAAAACCACATTCAAAACAGTTTTGGCTTTTACACGATCATGGCAAATGCGCATTTAAAACGGTTTAGGTGTTTAAATGAGCATTAAAACACGTGCATTTTTCACCAATTATGTGCAAATTTGTCTCGTCTAAGGCTGTTTTTAGACGATCGCGGCCGCGCTCGCGCTTGTTTTGAAAAAATGCCAGGAGCCGGGATCAGACGATACACTCCCGGCAATCACGCGCTCGGAAGGGGGACTCACATGCTTTTCCGGCCGCGTTTTACCAGGTCGATAAAAGCGGCCGGAGAGTGGCTGCTGTTGGAGACAGGAACCTGGGCTCAATAGATCATTGATCTGACCCAGAATGGCACTTCTTATGTTCTTAAACTTTCAAAATGTGTTTATTTTTGGTCCAAAACAAAACCATAGTTCAGTCCATGGCACTGCCTCCACAGGCACAGTGCAGTAGTGTTCCAGGGAGCCCTCTGGATGCCATAGAGTGTTTGAATCACCATGGGAATTGGCGTGACCGTAGGCCTCGAACGTCTTATAGTTCTTACCCTGTGCAGGACCAGTACCCTGCATGTTTAAATGGCATTGATACAAATCTCAGCCTCAATAGGGTTGGACTCCAGCCATTCCTGTACCTAGGCCAACGTCACCAGTAGTGCAGACGAGGGTTTCCAGCCTTGCACTACACTAACCCTGTTTAGGTCCAAATTATCCCTTATAGCCAAACCAGAAAAGTGGTACCTTAGGATTCCCATATTAGTCCAAGAGGGACTAGGTCAAGTCTCAGACCCCTAAGGCTTCTGGATCCTCTCCAGGAGAAGCAAGAGCCCTCCATGGAGCTCCTCTTATGACCTAGCTCCAACTGAGGCTTCAGCTTATATAGTTCCAGAGTGCCTCGGGGGGGCGGGGGGAGGGCAGGAAATTGTGGTTGTTCCTATGTGCTCGGCTAAATGCCCTCCCTACGCGGCTGCTGGAGGGGCGCTATGGTGGTACCCCCCGGCATTTAAGACTTTCGATAATCAGGAGATTGCGGGCACAGGGCATATCTTTTGCTCCTGCCATTTGTATGACTCCCAGAGGGATTTGTGGCTGGCAGTCTTTTTAGGTCGTCTGCCTGGGCGCACCCCGGATGAACTGACGCGCTTCCTTTTGGCGGATGCTGTCAAACCAGTGACTCAGGCAGTTATGTCCTTTTTGGTTTGTGCCTTTAATGCACGTCGGAAGTTCCTTTCTTTTCAAGCCCAATAGGTATCTGGTGCTGCTTGTATCTATTGAGAGCACTGCTTGTCTAATTTGTGGGGTGGCCATGTGATCGCTGGGCTGTTATGAGCAAAATTTAAAAGATGTTTTTTGTATTTAAAGTTTTATTGTATTTTAAGTTAAATTTTCAGCCTTGTTGGGGAGGCTATTTTTGGTGGTGGACTGGCCCCCTATATTCCGCTTCCCCCTTTCTTTGATATCAGGGCTGTTTTATGCTGTTACGTCTACTATTTGTGTATGTTATATGTGTTTGATTATGTGGACAATGACCAATGGTCACGTTCTGAAATAAATTTGAAATTTGAGTGCCTCAGGGCACTCAGTCTGATTGACTCCTGGGTGGCTGTCCATCCTAAGCCCTGCTCAGGCAGCCATTTTAGGTCCATCAGCCATTTTTTGTTCCCTAGTAGTGACAGTAACTATGCAAAGCCTATTAATAATAATAATAATAATAATAATAATAATAATAACAAACATTTATATAGCGCTAGCACTGTACCTGGCACTTTACAAAGTAATAAAATAGACACGGTCCCTGCCCCTAGGACTTACAATCTGAGAGACAGGAGCTGGGGGGAGACTTAGGAAGGGGAACAGAGGGAGAGACAAGGGGTCTAACATTCATGAAGATGCGAGGTCTCAAGTGCACGTACTTGGCTTGGTTACGATGAGAATGACAGCAGGCAGGTCCATGTGGCAAGGATAAGGGTAAACAGACCATAGGTGTAGGAAATAGGTGTAGGCTCAGCAGGATAAAGAGTCAGACAGAACAGAGCGAAAGAGGTGAGTTTTAAGGAGAGGTATGAAGGGAGGGGGAAAGCCTAGTCTCTTGAAGACTCCCTGTTACAAGTAGCATGTTTGTAAAAAGGTGGACCTGCCCCAGGATAAGTCCTTACAGGATCCCTGCTCCACAAAGGCCAATCTATCTGGGAATCAGCTCTCCACCATGTCCTTTATTAACGGTTCTAAACCATATTCATAGTCCTTCAGCCAGGCACACATCTCTGGCTAGCCAGGACTGTCTGGCCAGGTACCCTTTCTGGTTTATATAGTGCTAGCCACAACCAGGCACCCTCCGGGGCTGCCTAGCCCCCAGTAGTGCTTCTGCCCATGGCAAGTCCCTGCTGCTCCAGGCTCAGCTGGCCAGGCACCATAGGTGCAGCAAGCTCGGAGACAGTCCTCCCTGGCTCCTTCCTGGAACCTTGGGGAGACATTGCTCTCATCTGTCTCTACCCCCCCACACTGAGCCCTAGTTCACACTGGTGAGATCTGTCCGGGCTAGACCCAGCCATGTCCAGCTCATCTGGCCCTACTCAGGCCCTCTCGGTATTAGAATACACCTACTTAAAGGGCCTGCGTTCTCCTAAGCAGTCTGCCCTGCTGTAATGTCATTTCTGCTGGTTCAAGTTTCCTGGTTTCATGCACCAAAATCTTTTGGTATCCAAGAGTTTTTCAGAAGGAAAAATTGCTTGAACACAGGATGTTTTCTGTCTAGAATACAACCACACCTCTAGATAAGAACACAAGCTCCTTAGCATTCAGCTCTGTTCTATTGGATACAGAAAACAATGGATTAAATAAAAGAATTTAGGCGTAGAAGCCACTACAGTTATGTGTAACAGACACCTGGCGTGTTTTCTACATTGGGCACAATCCAGCTCCATGCAAGTCAATGGGAGTTTAGCCATTGATTTCAATGGGAACTGGATTGCGCCCGTTATATTTAACTATCCTGAAATGCTAACTACTTTTTTTTTTTTTTTTTTTAACATGGACGAGGAAGGGCCCTGTGTGGCTCAAAAGCTTGCAGGCTCTCATCAACAACAAAAGTTGGTCTATTAAAAGATCTCATCTGAATTACTTTGGGTGGAAACAGCCATGACAGCCATGCGGTGGCCTGACCTGGGCTGGGTTGTGAAGCCGCAGTGGACATAGCCTGGATCGAATCAGACCGTACAACAAACATGCCCACAGGTGGGGAGGGTGGGGAGATGCACGAATGTGCGGTTGGCAGGCCTCTGACACACGCTGCGCCCAGCGCCCTGTCCCCCACCATAACAGATGGCCGTGGCGGCTAATGACAGCCAACCAGGGTAGCAGGCTATAGTGGATCCGATCTAGGCCATGTCTGCTGGGAGACAGCAGACATCTTAGCCTGCTGTGGCCCGCTTTGTCCTGGACCTTCGCCCGCCTGTGACCTGGACATAGTTTGGGGGTGAGAGCCTGGACTAGCCTGGCCCAACGTCTGGCGACGCCTGCTCAAATGTGCAGGTGAGGTCCAGTGCAAAATGGGTCAAAGCAGCCCACAGTGGCCCAATGTCCCATCTATTTTTTACCCTTTGTCTCCATCTCTTACATTTAGGACCAGCACAGCAACCACCATCTCGCCTTCCCAAAGGCATTTTTTGTCTTTTTGTTTTGCCTTCCCAATCATTCAGTTGATATTGTATGAGCTAGGGAAGATGTTCTAGTAGACCCTGGCTTTAATGAACCTGCCAGATCCCAGGACTGAGTACCCCTCTGTACAGTACTGTATGTATGTTGTGTGTATTCCAAAGTAGTGTAGAGAAAATAGGGTTTGCAGTATTGGTCCCAAATATAGGCAATAGAGGATGATTTCAGAAGTGACGTGTTCCAATTCACCACAGTGAATCCCACCCCGGTGTGAACGGATTCACCGCGGGCTGTGGTGACATGTGCGGCCCCAACAGAAGTGACAGGATCGTGACCACCGCCTGGGGGCAATCAGAGAGTACATGGACCGGGGGAAAACAACAGACATGCAGTGGAGACGTGGACTGTGGTTCGAGCCCCAGAATGCACCGCGGCTGGGGTCAGTTCCTTCCATCGTGGCTGCGGGTTTCCGTTCAGAAGTTACTTTTCATTCACCCCTGCCGTGGTGACCATTCACCACACTTCTCGACCTCCTCCCGCCCCGACCTCACAAAGCGTGGTTAGCTTCACCCAGGGCCGCGTTTGACTGTGGTGAACATCTGGATGCGAGCAAACAGACATGCGCGGCGCTTTCACCACCCCCCGCGTTTGACCAAGGTTGACTGTGGTGGACATTCACCACGTCCCTTCTGAAATCACCCAGAGACAAAGTAGTAAAGTGATACCTTTTACTGGACCAACTACCGTTGGTGGAGGTATGTAAGCTTTTGGACCTCGCAAGATTCTTCATCAGGCAAGACTGGGGTTACAAAATGAAGAAAGAAAGCAAAGCAGAGGTCCTCTGTGAGCAGGAGGGTGTGGGGTAGAAAAAACCTGAATAAATAAATATAGAGTGGTGCCCCTAACCCGTTGTCCCCTTCTCCTCCCCTCCCTCTGAGTTCAATGGACACATCCCCCACCACTCCCTCCCCGCAGAGGGAGGGATGGGGAAGGGGAGAACAAGGTAGGGAGGGAATCTTCCTACCTCTTTCACCTTCACGAACTGCAGTTGGTCCAGTAAAAGATATCACTGTACTACTTTGTCTCTATTGCGTATTCCAGATTCTTCACTATAATGAGCAAAAGGCCGTGCTGTGGAAGAGAAACTGCAGTTAGTCTTTTGCTGAACTCTTACCACAGGAATGGACAGTTTGCTACCTCATTTGAAAACACCCAAGACTTCTCAAACAATGCCTATCAATTGAGACAATTGGCTCTTTTGTTGCAGAGAGTTTGGCATGAGCAAGCAATAGTTGTGGTGGGTTGCTTGTGACAACCTGAGGGCTGGGAAGAAAAGTTTTAATGCTGCTAGTGTGCATTTTTACAGGCACGCAGCTCATGGTTAATGGAGCTAATAAACACAGTACTCCCCGAATTAGGCATGCTGTAAAATGCTGGGTGTTAAAACAGGATCATGTTGCAGATTGGCACATCCAGTGAGTTAACTCTGCATCTTTGCTGCCCAGTCCTGGATTGTTGTATAATGCCATATTGAAGTTATAACCCATCTGATTAGCTTGAGTGCCTTGTTTGTTTTTCCCAGCATGACTTGGCACTTGATCATTCTGTCTGGCTAGGAGAAGAACAGTTGAATCAGTGTTTAGAAACAGTTGGCTAAGATGCAGAAAGTCATCCAGAGGCTGCCCTTTGGTTTCCTTTAAGCATACGAACATTACATACATTTATACTGCAGTGTTTCTCGGTAGATGGGCCACGGGCCCGATCCAGTTTGCAGAGTCGGCTTCTGTGGCCCCGACTCCCTACTGCAGACATACAGGTCAGCCTGAGCTGTTGGAGTTGAAATTTGAGCTGAGCCCTGCCCACTCTCTCCCCCCTTCCAGGCCCAACTCTGATTGGTTGCTCCATATCTTTCATCTCCAGAGCTGAGCCAAAATGCTCAAGCTCAGCCCAGGGCCTTCGGTAAGAGGAACATAGCTGTTCCTCTCAGCTTCCTCTGATCGAGAAGAATAAGAAGAGAAAAAAGCTCACACCCTTCCCAAGTGTGGATGTGAGGTATTGCCTCAGTGTGGAACTTGCTTCCTCCAGACGTCCATCTCGGTTCCTCTCTCCCTCTTTAGAAAGAACCTGAAGACTTTTTATTCTCCAGGTGCTTTTATTCTCCATTGCTGGCTCCCCTTAATGAGTAAATTCTGCTTGCACCCCTGATTACAGACAGAGGCATTGCAGAGTGTTTGTCTGTCTTAAAGACACCCACTTAGCTTCTCTTGTTCACCTCTCTGGGTGTTTTCAGATGTGACAATAGCACAGATTTCCATGCTTTGCCAAGTGTGGAAATCCGTGTTTTCATTACGGCTGAATGCAGCCGCCAGATTTTGGCCTGAGATGGAACCTGGGTTTGCACGGCCCATGGTACTGTTTAGCCTGGGCTGTTCCTTGGGCATGGTCCCGAGGAGCAGCCTGGACTTAGTGCCACCACAGCCTGTGCAACAGACGCCAGACCGGTAAAGTGTGCTGTCACATTTGATGTCCTGATTACTGTTGCCCCGGTCAGGGTCCACAGTGCTTCCAGGTAGCTGCCATGGCCACCTGTCAGGGAGGGAGTGGGCTACTTCAAGCAGCATGAGGGTGGGGCCATGTGGATGCATGTCCATGCATCCCGCCCCGTCCTGGGCCGCCGTCACTCTTGTTTGGTGTCTGGGCCTTGCTCTGGGCAGAATTAAAGTGTGATGGCAAAAACACCCTCAGTTCCATTTCCCTCCTGTCCCTTTTGCCCTGTTCCATTTCACTCTGCTTCTTTCTGCGCCCTTTATGCCCAGAACATTCCCCACCAGCATCTTCCCAGCACCCACAAATTTGCATATTTGCCCTGCAATTATAGTACTCCCTCCCCCTGGAACCAAGCCCAAGTAAATTTTATTGTAGTGAAACCATAACAATATTTTTAAACAATGACAATAAACAATAAAAGCAATAAAAACTCCAGAAATCTCTGATCAGCATTAAACTGAACCAAACCCCACAAATTTACAGGTCTACATTAATTGTCCAAAGTGGCTTGGCTTTTGATCCACAAAACATTGGCACAAAATTTAGCTAGCGTTACAGTGTCATCATAATCTAAACAACCTAGAAACTTTACTAAAAGTTCCTCCCGTGACAGGTTAGCATATTTCTCTACAAGGACATCCAAAAACATCATACGAATACCCGTGTACACAGGACATAGAAAAAATATGTGAAAACTATCTTCAACTGCTAGCATATTACAGCTTTGGCATAAAGGCATATCTCTGGGAATACCCTTGTAACGGCCCTCAAGGACTGCAGATGGAAATACATTTAACCGGAACAAAGTCAGAGCTTGGCGGAGAGGCCGATTATCCCACTGGACCAAATACTTTGGCTGTATCATCATTGGTTTAATTAGGGGGTGCTATCTTTTGAGAACGTATAGCAGCGTCCTCATGCTGTACTTCCTGATCCTTTATTCTTCTCTTAGTAAGTGACAGCGCCCCCTTCAGCCCCAGGGATAGCAAAGATTCTTTGGAAAAACCCAGTTTTTGTATCTTGATCTCAATCAACTGGGCCCAAGGATTAAATAAATAAATGCCCCAAACTAATCCAAGCAGAGAATTTGCTACTGGGTGAAATAATACAAACTTTATCCAAAATTGGACCATAGTTGTCAGAGCTCAAGATTTCAGAGATGGGGACAATGTTTCAGCCCTCAGAAGGACCTGCGGGGTTCCCCTGGGGACTCCGAGAATCACTCTGAGAAAAACATTTTGCATTGTCTCCATGTGGTTCAAATACTGCACTCCCCAGACGGGGACAGCATATAAAAATTGCGATACCGCCTTAACCTGGAATAGGCGAAGTGCAGGACGCCCAAACTTTCCTCACTGAGCAAAAAAGTGACTGCATCGTGCCAGAAGTTCTTCGCATTTGATTAATTGCTGCATCAAAATGATATATCCAGCTTGCTGATGCAGCAAAAAGAACCCCAAAGTATTTGTAATGTTGCACTTGCTCAACCTCTTGTCCAGGCAGATTTTCCAGCTTTTACCCACGACCATCACCTTGGTCTTGGAATAGTTTAGAACTAAGTTTTCTTGTGAACAGTACAAATTCAATCTATCCATTCCTCTGCGAATCCCCACTTGCGTGCGAGAGATTAAAACAGTGTCATCTGCGTATAACATAATTCAAATAAATCTATCACGAAGAAGGGGTGGATGCAATCCTTCTACATTCATGAAATTAACAACATCATTAAGATAGAAATTGAAAAGGGCTGGGACCAAAACACAGCCCTGCCTTACACCACGAGATACAACAATCTCTCTAGTAAAAGTTGATGTTTTCGGTTATATCTGACCTGCAACGTATTTTTAGAATGTAGCTTAATTAATAGGAACAACAATCTTGGATCAATTGTTGTTCAGTTTATGCCATAATCTTTCTCTGTTTATCAAATTGAAAGCTGAGGATAGGTCTATAAATCATAAATAGAGAAGGGTTGTTCTGACCCTGGGTATATTTAGTTACTAGATGGCTTAATATGAAGGCATGGTTTATAGTGGATTGGCCCTCTTGAAACCCCGCCTGCTCTGGGTTCAATACATTATTTTCCTGCTGCCATTGCTGGACTCTCATAAGAAGAAATTTTGCGTAAAATTTTCCAATCACAGAATGGAGACTAATCAGCCTATAATTTTGCGGGAGATGGACATCCCCTTTCTTATAAATTGGGACTACAATACTTTTGAGCCAGCATATCAGAATATTTATTAAATAAATACCGGAATATTTATTTAATTTATTTATTTTGTGGCATTTTTATGCCGCCCCCTCGTGCCCACGGCATCTCGGGGCGGCTAACAATACGATAAAACAATAAAATACACTAAAACCAACATCACTTTTAAAATAAATTAAACCCCCCCAAACCCTAACCCTACCCTCTAATTCCCCACCCCACCCCACCAATTTACCCCTCCCTCCCCTCCCAAGGCCTGGGGGAACAACCAAGTCTTGCATGCCTGCTGAAAGGCGAGCAGACCCAGGACCAGGCGGGCTTCCTTCGGAAGGGAGTTCCACAACTTGACCCGACCACCGAGAACGCCCTCTCCATGGTGGCCCCTCGCCTTACACGGGTGCCCCCAGTGGATCGGAGGATTCATCCTAAGTCACAGAAGGCGAGGCGGTCCCCGAGATAAGAGGGGCCGAAACCGTATAGGGAATAGTCCCTAATAGGTTAATAGATGTAAATAAAGGGGCCAAAATATCTGCCCACCAGTCTGGATTATGTTTGAGCATATCTGGTGTAACAAAATCTCCACCAGGCGCTTTCCCACTCTCAAGGTGTTGACATTGATCTATAAGGCCCTGTATGGTCTTGGACCTGGATACCTCAGGGACTGCCTCACCCTCTGTGACTCAGGACGGACACTCCAGTCCACCAGGGGCGCTTTCTTGGAGGTCCGCCACATAAAACGGGGGGCTGCAATGGAGAGGGCGTTCTCGGTGGCTGGGCCCCGGCTGTGGAACTCCCTCCCAGAGGAAGCATGACTGGCCCCGAGTCTGCTGGCCTTCCGTCGGGCCTGCAAGACATGGCCTTCCGTCGGGCCTGCAAGACATGGCTGTTCTCCCAGGCCTTCGGAGGCGGAGATGGGAGGGTGGGCTAAATTTTTGTATGGGGGTATTTTAAAATTGTTTTAAGTGTGGATTTTTATATTGTTTTATGTTGGAAGCCACCCTGAGATGCCGTAGGCATAGGGGGCGGCATATAAATGGCATTAAATAAATTAAATAAATAAGCTGTGCGATCAGTCCCTGGAGGTTCATTAGAGTCTGAGCCTGCTCATATTCTGGAAGCTATGTGAGACTTTGGCTGGACATCTGGCAGACTGGGATAGGATTTGGGAAGGTTTGGGAAAGGGATTTTAACTGGTGTTATTTATATCTAATTATGTTATATCTAATTATTATGTATGGGTTTATGTGTTGTAACCTGCTCTGAGCCCCTGGGATGAGGTGAGATAATAAATAAATAAATTAAATAAAGGCATATTTATGCAATTTGATGCAAATATATACTTTGGCCGGCATAGTAATAATATCTGCTTTTTAAAATCCAACCCTCCACAAAAAGCAATGGAATATCTTACTCTACTGGTTAATTTACAAATACGTCTCTGAAACTTTTGAATTGTTTTTTTATTATCCTGGAATTTTCCTGGCTGAAATTCAACCCTCTTCTCTCAGTAACCATCGTCTCTGTCCCCACTTCCTATAATGGAGTGCATTAGACCAGTACTCCAGAGTCTGCATTGTCTCCCAGTAGCTTTCTGGGCACAATACAAGGTGCTGGGTTTGACTGATAAAGCCCTAAATGGTCTGGGCCCCAACACCTGAAAGACCTCCTTTCCTCTCATGTCTCCATCCAGCCTCTGAGTCAGCTGGGAGTGGCTCTTGCACATTCATACAATAAGTGCATGTAGAGAGGGGTTCTCGGCAGCTGCTCCACAATTACGGACCTCCTTTCTCTTGGAGGTTTATCTAAGTCTGAGCCTACTCCTCTTCTGGAGGCGACGCAAGACCTTTCTATTTGGCTAGGTATTTGGCAGGCAGGGGTAGGGCTTGGGGAGTTGTGGGTTAGATTTTACTCCATTTTACTTGGTTTTATTTGTATATTTGAATGCGTTAGCAGTTAGGAAATTCTATTTGATTTGATTTTGTGTATTTTGAATATTTTGTGTGTGTACCCTAAGCCTCAAGAGAAGAGGGGGGAGGGGTAAAAATGTGAAAAATAAATAATAATAATAATGTGATATGAGCCAAATAGGAGCATTGGTGTAACTGTCGTGTCAGTTAGCAGTACATTGATTATATCCATGTGGGGCCTGCTTTTCCTGTTACATTGAGTATTGCAACTCTTCAAAGGTCATATTTAGTGTTATGTTGCTAATGTGACGGATGCATAATCACCTGCCGCCAATATGGCAGCAGATCCTTGCCTGAGAGTTGTTTAAAGTTTTAGGCCTGACACCTTCCACCTGCCCAGCACAGATGGCTTGAACTGTTTTATTGCACTTATTATTGCCCCTGTTCACAAGTTGGAGAACCATATTTCCTATGCAAATGTACAGATAATGCCAAATAGCATATGGCATAGTCTCTAAAGCTAACTTGCTTTGGGTTTGTACAAGAGAGTTCAATCAGGGCCGGAAATCTTTACTCTCCTGCGCGCCATTCTGAAAACTAGTACAAGCTCCCCACTTCCCATAGTGGAGGGCCAGATAGGAGTTAAGGGTGAGGATGTGCTCAAGATAGTGGAACAAAGGGGAGGGCACAGATCATAGATCTGAGCCGTGGATTCATCCCCCTATCCTTGTGAGCATTCCCTCATTTCGGCTCCCTTACCATGAACCCCCTCTTTCATTACCCCCCTCTTGAGGGTGGGAACTAGAATGGGCCAAATCCAGGAATTAGAAAGGGGGTAAATATCATTTTCTTAGGTAGTTTGGGGCCATGGGCTAGAAGAGCTTTTTACTTCAGATTTTAAATCCACAGTTTCTTCCCGAATCTCAGCTCTTCCCTTTCCAACTGCTGATATGGACTGAGATCAGTGAAGGAACTCGTATCGACTGAAATCTACAGCAGAATTTACTAATTTTCAGTCTTGAGAACAAACTCCTGCGTTATAAATCCACCACATTTATATTCTGAAATCTCTGGATTAAAAGTTAAACCCCCTGAGAACACCAGAGTTCCTTCTAGAAGTTCTGATCTCTAAACTGTGACAATGCTAGCAGGCCTGCCTGTCATTATCTGCATGACAGAAAGACCTAATCTCCTGCTAGGCGGAGAGAATATATGTTTATGGCTGTAACTGATGGTTCCCGTGGGCCCTGTACATTGTGCTAAGGCAATAAAGCATTTGCAATATTGACATATCAGTATTTAGAAGCACAAAATTTACAGTGTAAAGACCTCTCCCTGTCTGAGGGCTCTTTTAGACGAGCGGCGTTCCGTTTCGCGTCGGCGGCGCGCATATTTTGAAACCTCCGCTTGGTCTAATTAGATGAGACGGAAGTGGCTTAATATGCGCATATTATGGCGGAGGCGCATTTTTTAAGTGCACGAATTAAATACCTCAATTATGAGGTATTTAATTCGCGCACTTAAAAAATGCGCCTCCGCCGTAATATGCGATATTAAGCCACTTCCGTCTCGTCTAATTAGACCAGGCGGAGGTTTCAAAATATGCGCGCCGCCGACGCGAAATGGAGCGCCGCTCGTCTAAAAGCGGCCTTTATCACACTGTTGGGATGTGAAAGTGTTTGTACTTTCTTGGATATATGACAGACCTGAGATTATTTGTTGTTGCATTTGAGGCACTAATACCTATGGCTATCCAAAGCTCTTTGGTTGCATTCTACTTTTTTATTTAAAAAAGATGGAAAATAATAATGTGCAGGTTTGCAGCCAATTAAGGCTTGGTTCTCCAAGGTTATGAGTCTTCCTGTGTAACCTTTAGCATCAAATGAATACATTAGCTACCAGCCTGTGTCTTGTGAGAGACAGTTCAGTAAACACATACAAGAGAGAGAGAGAGAGAGAGCAAGCACACACACACACATCTTGGAACCAGGAAGGAAAACATTAACATGCATCCAGCATTCCTGAGACTCCTGGCAGAGAGGTGGGGGCAGGTCCTGGGAGAAGCCCCAAGTTGTTGCTGCTGCAGCTAGACAGTTAAAAATTCCACTATCTTGGCCAAGATTTCTTAAAGAGATAGTTGCACTAATAATAATAATAATAATTAATATTTTTTTTAAAAACAGCAAAACAATCCTACTTTATTTTATTTTTTTCAGCTTACAAATTTAAAAACAGAACCTATTTGCTGGGACTGCATTCACTGCAACAGGAAGCTAGTCTTAATTAAGAGAATAGGAAAGAGCGTAAGCACAGCCAAATTAGATGTAAGACAGGCCAAGAGGGAATTTGAGGAACGACTCGCTAAAGATGCCAAAAATTATAATAAAAACTTTTTCAAGTACATTAAAAGCAGGAAGCCTGCTAGAGAGTTGGTTGGGCCATTGGCTGACCCAGAGAGTGAAAGGGATACTCAGCAGAGAAGCTGAATGAATTCTTTGCTTCAGTCTTCACTGCTGAGGATGTTGGGGAGACACCCATGCTGGACCAAGTCGTTGTAGGTGAAGAATTGGAAGAGGTGTCACAAATAAGTGTGACTCTGGAGGAGGTTCTAGAGCAAATTGACAAACTAAATAGTAACAAATCGGGGACTCTTCAGCTTGGAGAAGAGACGACAGAGGAGATGTGATAGAAGTTTATAAAATCATGAGTAGTGTACCCTCTCTAATAGTACTAGAACAAGGGAACACTCCCTGATATTAGCTGGTAGCAGATTTAAACCATATAAGAAAAAGTTGGTTTTTTTCCACTCAGCGCACAATTGACTTGTGGATTTTACTGCCAGAGGAAGTGGTCAAGGCTGGTAGTGTAGCTAGTTTTAAAAAGGGATTGAATAAGTTCTTAGAAGATAGGTCCATTAATGGCTATTAGCCAAGTAGGTTTTGGGGACATACAACAGGGAATGGATTGCCCATTGTGACCTGTTACGTACCTTCTCCCAAGGGACAGAGATTGGTCACTGTCTGAGACAAGATGCTGGACTTGATGCGTCTGACCTAGTATAGCACTACTTATGTTCTTATGTTCCCCATTGCTGCCAATGTGGAAAATGCAGTGAACAGAGGTCGTTGCCTATGTATATGACTTCCCCCTCCCCCCCCAAAATATAAAGTTGTGGTGCACCATAAATGTTCTTGGAATGGATTCACAATTAGAAAAAGTTTTGGGAGACCACTGACTTAGTTGTTGTTATTATTTTTTATTTATTTATTTATTATTCTCAAGCATTTATATAGCGCAGGCAATGTACCTAGTGCTTTACAAAGTAATGAAATAGACACAGTCCCTGCCCTAGGGCTTACAACCTGAGAGACGGGTGGGGGAGGGGAGTCGAAGGAAGGGGAACAGAGGCAGAGACAAGGAGTGTAACAGTCATGAAGATGCAAAGTCCCAGGTGCATGCGCTTGGTTTGGTTACAATCAAGAATGATGGCTGGTCCATGTGGTGAGGATAGGATTACGCAGACCTCAGGCAACAGATTGTACCGAATGGAGGGTATCTGCAGGAGTTAGATGAGGGAAGCGAGGAGTCGGGAGTGAGCACTTAGTGCAATGGTAGTTAAGGGTACTTTCACTCTGTAGGACTGAGTCCTTTGTGAACAGGAGTCCCACAACAATACTTTTGTCCTCTCACAAGCCCTTCAGAGCCATTGCTAATGCCATTCCTTTTTATTTCATTTGACTCTTTCCATCAAGACACATTGGCACCCTATGCAGCCCCTGCAACATGTATGATGGGTGGTTGGTGGGTAATGGATGGGAAGCTACTTGTCTAAAAGTACTCCGAATCTCTGCTCTGTCTCTTCTTTCAGCCTGCAAAGCCTGTTTGAGTCGCAGCTACCCTGAGGGGCTCTGTGTTGAACATTCATGAAGCTTCAAACGGTCCCTTGGGAGTCTTGACTGACATCTCTGCCTCACTTAAGAAAACCAACTGTCTTTTATTTCCCCCCTCTTACTTGTTTATTAGAAGAAACTTGATGCTTTGGTATGTAGCTGCTGAACTAAATGAGGGGCTACTTCACTTAGATCCAGGAACAACCTTGCATTTAAAATGTGTAGTCTGAAACCGTTCCTCCTTGTTATAATTATTAGCCTTATTGTGAATGGCTCATTGTTTTTAAGTATATTGGGGTTGGTCATGATGTTAAAGAACTAAGCCAAGAATAACCTGAATCTGATGTATTATACAGAGTCCAGCCCCTCAAGTGTTAACCCAGATTCCAGCCCATATTAATCCCTTTCTTGGACCTCAAACTATTTAGTGATTTAGCTCATTCCTATGAAGTAAGCTCTGACTGTATCACCTATGGCTGTCTAGACTGACTTGGTGCAGGGAAGCCATAGGTTTACTACTTTTTCCAGAGAAAGAGAATACAAATGTTTCTAGTACAGAGAGTGTGTGTATTTTATGATAAGACGTTGCAATAAGTATATCAATTTTTAGTGTCACGATGCAACGTAATTCTATATTTTTAATATTTAACTTGCCTCATGGCACTTAGGCCTTTTTCAAATGGGCCGACAGTACAGGGGGGATGGGTGGGTGCTGCGGTGGGTGGGAGTGCATTCCCACTGATGCCCTCCCACCTCCGCCCATCTCCACGCACGGAACATCAGGCATTGACGCGCATGCACCCTCGCCCACGGCATTTGCATGGGCTTCCCCACCCCACCCCCGCCGCACACGTGTCCAAGGGAGGGGCGTCCGTGTGAAAACGGCCTTAGAGCTGTGGTGGAGAGGAACTTTTTGTAGACAGCAGTTGCAGGAATTATTGGCAGTGTCTTGGGGGGGAGTGTATGAAAAATCAATTATATCCTGAACTATAAGTTGTGCATGTTATGGCTAAACCTCTTCATCCTTGATTTCTTGCCTCCCATATCAATTGTTGGCAGGCACTTGCTAAATCAATAGTGTGTCTATATCCCTCTAGGACAGGAAGAGGGGTGGATTCAGGGAGCTCCTTACTGAAAAGAAGGTGCTGAGTGAGCATACATATGTTATGACTTGCGTGTTGCATCTCTTCGGAATTGCTCTGTGTGCTGGTGTCGTAGGTTTATGCATCTGAATGGCACATCGCTTGCTCAGTCTGAGACTCGTGCAAAACAAACAGAATAAAAGCTGCAATACTATGTCAAGTAAATGGCTCAAATGAGAACAATATTCTTCTCTTTTGCAACAGTTACTAGCCAGTACTGAATACTGCAGGCAGGGGACAGGACCTGTGTGGCATGATCTGGTCCCAGTAGCTCACTTACATCTTGTAGTAAGCAGGAATTAGGGATGCTGATGGACCTTCATTGGTTTGGGGCGGGGTATCAGGGTTTGTTTTGTTGGATTTAATGGCTTTTTAATTCTGTTTTTATTATTGTAAGCTGACCTGAGCCTCTGTGGGAAGGGTGGCACAGAAATATGAATAAATAAACAAAATAAAATAAATTCATAGAGCCCTGCGTATGGACCAAACCAAATGGGACCTGAGGGGGAACCTCATTCCAGTTTGAGAGCTCTCCTGGCCCAGCCCATTGGGCTCCTTGGGAGAAAGAGGCCCCACCCCGTGGAGTGTTGTGACATCACATTGCTCTGTGGATGTGGGGGACACTTTTTATTTATAAAACAATTTTCTACCCTGCCCCTCCTGCTCCAGGCAGCCCAGGGTGGCTTACAACATTAAAACATATAAAATACATAAAACCAAAACGATACATTAAAAGAGAAGGCAAAAAACCACCCCACCCTACACCCCATCTCCCTCGCCAAAAGCCAGGCAGAACAGCCAGGTTTTACATATACGGCTGGAGGAAGCCACCCAAGCCTCTGCTGGGCGAGAGTTCCACAGCCTAGGCGCGGCCACATGGGGGACCTTGAGAAGGGCACTCCCAGCAGACCGCAGAGGTTGCTGCAGAGCAGGGAGAGCAAGGCGATCCTGCAGGTAAGTCAGGCCAAGACCATATAGGACTCTATAGGTCAAAACGAACACCTAGAATTGGGCCCGGAAGACTATAGGCAGCCAGTGCAGAGCCCGGAGCACTGGTGTAATGTGCTCACGGTAACCCGACCCCATAAGGAGACGGACCGCCGTATTCTGGACTAGCTACAGTCTCGACTGTCACCATGGGTATCTCCATGTAGAGTGCGTTGCAATAGTCCAATCTCGAGGTAATGAAAGCATGGATGATATTGGCACAGTTATCTGTGATATCTGAGACATACGGCCAAAGCCATCACACCAGATCTAATTGGCGAAACACACTCCTCGCCACAGCCCCCACCTGGAGGTCCAGGAGAAGCTGCGGGTCGAGGAGCACGCCCAGACTGCGAACCTGAGAAACCAGTGGAGGGTGAATCCCATCAATGATGGGAGCCACCACATCCACTGCCTTACTCACAACCATCACCTCCGTCTTCTTGGGATTCAACTTCAGTCGACTTGCCCTCATCCAGTCCAACAGCTGCCAGACATCGGGTAAGCACTGAGACTGCCGGGTCTGGGTTGGATGAAAGCGAGAGGTAGAGTTGGGTGTTGTCAGCATATTGATGACACTGTACCCCATACCGTCTCATGACCTTGCCAAGCAGCTGCATATACACGTTGAATAGGAGCGGGGACAGAAGGGAACCTTGTGGGGCTCCACACGTGAGGTCTCGTGTAGATGAAAACCAGTTCCCGAGCACCACAGGCTGAGTCCTTCCGGCTAGGAAAGAGCAAAATCAATCAAGAATGATCCCACCCACTCCAGCTCAATCCTGCAAGCAAGTCACCAACATCTCATGGTCATTGGTATCAAAAGCAGCTGACAGATCTAACAGTATTAGCAAGGTCGAACCACCTTGATCTAATTCATGGTGAAGGTCGTTGACCAAGACCACAAGTACAGTCTCAGTGCCATAGCCCAGACAAAAGCTGGACTGCTAGGGATCCAGATAACGGGCGCAGTCTAGATGCCCCTGCAGCTGCTGAGCCACAACCCGCTCAATAACCTTCCCTGACAATGGAAGTTTAGAGACTGGCCTATAACAGGCCAGGGAATCAACATCAAGTGATGGTTTTTTGAACAGAGGCTGCACCACCACCTCTTTAAGGCAGTCTGGCACTCCCAAAGGGAGGCATTGATCACCCCCACCAGCAACGGTCCCACCATCTCCCAGCTGGCCTTAACCATCCAGGACGGGCATGGGTCAAGTTCACAAAAGGTGGCCCTAACAGCTCCAAGAACATCCCCCGCCTCGGTGGACGACACCAAGTAGAATTGATCCCACAAAACCGGACAAGGCAGGACTTCCACAACCTCTGGTTCACCCATTGCAATAAGTGCAGCATCGAAGTTGTGGTGAACCCGAGCGATTTTTTGCTGCAAAATAATCAACAAACCTATCACAGCGGGCACTGGATAACTCCGGTTCCAGGTAGAGGGAGAGAGGACCAACTAACCCCCTCACCACCCAGAAAATCTCTGCTGGACAAGATTTTGCAGAGGCTATATGGGCAGCAAAAAACTCTGTTTTTGCTGTCCTTACAGCTAGCATAGGCACGTAAACTGGCTCTATGTTGCAATCTCTCCGCTTCATCATACGAATGACACCACCGTCACTCCAACTGCTGCCCTTCCTGCTTCAGCAACCTCAAGTCCTCCGTAAACCATGGAGGCCAGAGGAGCCGTCGCCGAGGGAGTGGACGCCTTGGAGCCATCCGGTTGATGGCCTCCATCAGCAAGGTGTTCCATAAAGCCACGTGGTCATCGAGTGGACGGTCGTCGAGATCAGAGGGTAACTCTCCAAGAACTTTCCGGAACCTCTCGGGTTCCATTAGTCTCCGGGAGCCAACCATCCAAATCGATTCAACACCCCCCGGGGGCAGACATATGCCAGGAGACGTGCTCGTATGAGGTAATGATCCGTCCATGCCAAGGGCTCTGCTGACACCTCCCCCATCAAAGAATCCCCCCACCTCAAGGCGGGTGCAAAAAATCAGGTCCAAGGTATGCCCCCCATCATGCGTTGGGCTGTTGACAATTTGAGACAGGCCCACGGTTGCCATGGAGGCCATGAACTCACGCTTCGCACCACCAAGACTGGTGTCAGCATGTATGTTGAAGGAAAAGGATGGGAAGTGCTTAGGTCTGCTCCTTTCCTGATGTGCTGCACCACTCACAATGTTCCCTTGGAGTGCAGGAGCAATAAAGAGGTGGATTGAGGGGTATCCCCCCTCCACCTTTTTCCTGATGTAGCTCCACTCAATCTGATGTTGCTCCATAGTTGCCAGATGCTCTGTGGAAGTGGGCCCACCCTTGTTACATGGGCATGGGTGCAGGAGAGGCCAGCTACGTTGGGTGCTTTTAGACAGACAGCAGCTCCGCTTCTGCCCATGCCAGCCTGCTTCACCCACGGGTTGACTGGTCCCTGTTGAGGCACCCGCCAGATGTGCAAAGCAGGCATAAGAAGCCCTGCTGCTGGCAGTCCAGAAAATCCAGCAAAAGGAGCGGGCCAGTGAAACCCAGAGCAATGGCCAAATGTGGAGCTGCTGTCTGTTGGTTGGGCAGACCCACTGTACAGCTCCACGCCTGGCTGGCCATTGCCCTGGCAGCACCATGGGATTGTGGCCGCCAGCCTAAAGCATCAAGTGAGTGGCTGCAACTCTATGGTGTGAGGGGGTGGGGGGCACTGCATGGTCAGACTGCAGCCCAGGGCACCTACCGGTTCATATAAAGTAGATCACAGTGGAGCTGGAAGCGGGCAGACACAGGGGTGAACCCCTGGACAACTCCAGGGTGGGCAGACTCTGTGTCCGTCCACGTTGCTGCGCATGTAGTCTGGGGGAGGTGGAGACGTTGGAACATTTCTTGCTGCGCTGTCTGTATTATATTCACTCACGCCAGGCCTGGTTGGCTCTGTTATTGGGTAGGGGCTGGTCCCTTGCAGGGGGTTATAAGTATCTTACGGGTTTGGAGGAAACGAGCAAGATGGTCACCATAGCAACCTTTGTTTGGTTGGCTACCAAAAGAAGGGAGTGGGTGCATGATAAATTGACAAAGACTAAGCAATTGGCAAATGGCTAGGTTTTAGGCTGAAGTCTCCCTCAAACCGGGATACATCCAGTGCTGCGATTGGTTCACCGTTATTGCAACTAGTTTTCCTTTATGTACTGATGGATATTCTTATTATATCTTGGCTGGTATAGGTTCTATCCTCGCTCAGTCCTATCATTCTATCACTTAGACTCCAAGTATGGAAGGATTGTTTGAGTGTCAAGGGGTGCCGAATACCTAGGGGGTGCTATGTTGAACTCTCAATTGAGATTAATTGTTATGTGATAGATGTTAACTATTGGATCCCCATTTAAGGGGGGGTGACTGACCAGATTATTTTAAATATTTTGGATGATTTTATTGGAATTCTTATGTATATTATATTGTTTTTATTGTTATTGTTTGTTTTGTGTGTTGTGTTGTGTATAGTGTTGCTGTTTTTTGGTTGTAGTGTTCTGTTTGGCTATGGCAGAAGCTAACGCCACAATAAACAAATAAACAAAGTGTCCGTCTGTTTACATCTGTTGGGACTGTGCTCAGGCCAGGTCCAGTGCAACTGGGCTTGGTCCTGTGCAAAGCTTTACTGCTCATATGCAGTAGACTTGAGTTATATTGAAACCTAACCCCAACCTTAAAGGAAGTGCCTCCTGTTGTGTGTAAAGTTCTGCTCTTCTACATTTCAAGAGGTGTAACTAAAAAAATGAATCTGTCAAGATTGGAGTTTGTAACGAGGTTTTCTAGTGGCAGTCATTTATTGTGTGAATGTTCCATATCAATGAGTGCAGAATGTATGCATACAAATTATTGCCACTAGCAAATCCTGTTAAAATCTTAAACACAAATGATTTAAATATTCTCTTGTAGAGTCCTGTGACCTAACCTGAGCTTGACAGGGCCTGACTGTCCCGTTGGGTTTGGGGAAGAGCGGACGCTCTCCTGGCCCAAGCTGTTTAGGCCAACTCTATGGTGATGGGGTATGGACACATGGGGCCTTGGCTCAGAAGACCCCAATGTAAGGACCTGGGCTTGAACAGTGCCTTAAGGCCATGGAGTGGCTCCACAGCTCCTCCGGCTTGCTCTGGCCAGGACCCAGAGTTGGTGCTGAAGGCCTTCCCCAGTGCTGGTCACCCAGTTCACACCTCTCCCCAGCATTGCTCCATTCCCCCAGCCTCCTGGTTGGTTGGCTGCCTGCAGTATAAAAGGCAGGCCTGCAGCCATAGGAAGCTGATTGGATCATCCGTCATCTTCCTTTTGTCTTCCCTTCCTGATTCCTGCGTGTCTCTTCCTCTGTTGCTGATTGCCTATGGGCCAGATCTGCTCTGCTTTTGACCCCTTAGTATGCTCTGTTTGTATTCTGTCTGCCTCATGCCCGGAAACTGCTCCTTCTGGCCCTGTCTGTCTGCCAACCATGTTCCTGGGTTGAAGCCCGGCACCTACTGCTCTGCATCTGCTACCTACTCCACATTTGCAATGTGATGGCTGTGAGCCTCCTACAGGATGTCCACAATCCCACTCCATGACTGTGCATGAACCCATCCTGCAGTCATGTCTGTCCGTCTGCTCATCCATCTGTCTACACATCTTGTTCCTTGGTCGACGTGCCTGTTCTTGACCTTCTATACCTGATTCTGCCCTGAAGCTGATACTGCACCAGCTTGGGCCACTTTCAGACAGAGACACACACACACGCACACACAGACACACACCCTACCCTCGGCGCGTATTCTGGCTGCAGGAGGGAATGCGCAGCTAGGATATGCGCAGGGTGCCGCCAGTCTGAAAGCTCCCCTGCGCGGCTTTGCTGGCAATATGCGGGTGTGTGTGTGTGTGTGTGTGTGTGTCTGAAAGTGGCCTTCGTTCCTGACACTTAGTTGCATTGGAACCGAGTTCAGATTAGGTCCAATGCAGTCAGGCTTCAACTGAAATGTTTGGCCAGAGCAGGAAACCCAGGTACCTGGGACTGAAGGTACAAGGCATAGGACAAGTTGTGCAACAGAAATGCATTGGTGAGCACTTAAATAGTCCCACTGAAGTAGAAATATGCGATTAAATCTTTAACAATGTCTTTCAGGTTTACACAATCTAGCCCATATCGAACTATGCTAGCAGATACCTTCTTTGCTAACTGACATGCCTGTGCAACATAGTGATCTGAGACAGATAAAGTGACTCTGGAATTTTGCTGCTGGGTAATTTCCATCGGTCCTCATTCAGCTTTTGTTAGTGTGCAGAGCTAGAGCTACTTTGTGCTATATACAGCATTGTAAGCTTGTGCTGGCTAGTCCGCACCCACCCATTTTTAGAGAGTCATGGATGCTTTTTTTCTTAAATCACTGTTCCTCTCAAGAGAAACCATATACTCTACCAGGAATCAAATAACACATTCAATATTATTAATTCATGTGGTCCTGTAAGCAAAACACTGTCAAACAGGTACTGTTGCTGCCTTAAAGAACATCATAATCTCATTTGGATAAAATCAAGTAGGGACTAGGAGCTGAAGGCTGGGGAATGCAGTGCTGCAAAGTGCTGACAGATAGGCAGGACCACTGAGAGAGAAATTTGGGGCCCACATCTTATTAGCAGAAGGCCTCCTACTTCCCATTGCCTTCATTGTAAGTTTTGAAATCAATTTTTGGCGCTCACACTGGTACTTTACTTACACACATTTTATTTGCAACTGTGGTTTTATATATAAAAAACCTATGTATATTAAGAGTGAAAATTATAGTTTTTATGGGGGCACTACTAAGCCTGGTACAAACATAATTCCATTCCTTCCCTCTTGTCAGGCCTGAAGCTGGAAGACTTGTCCCAGTAGGAGCCATTCAACATTTGGCAAAATCGGGCCTCTACTACATAGAGAGCTGTGCAATGGAGCTTCATGCAAAATACAGGATGAGGGTGTATTTAAGAACAGAGAGGTTGTTCCAAATTTAGGAAGCTGTATAGGAAGAGGCAGAAGGTAGAAAAGGAAAAGCTGAAACTGCATTTAAAACTTAAACTCAAGTTCTTAGAATTTATGTGCAAGATTGTGCATGTCTATACATTTTTTTTCCTACCAATTTGGACCACAACGGTTGAAAACTGCGAAAGAATATAAACTCAATTTTGTTTTTAGCTTCTAATTTTTAAATGATGATTTTTCCTCCCTTTATTTATGAGAAACCTCAGTGATATCAACCTGTGTAATTTTAACATCAAGTTATTGCCATCTCATTATTAATGAAACACAAGGGTGCCAATTCAACAGCCTGTTGCTCTGTCAGCAGTGGTCAGAGCTGGCGCTAAAATCCTCTTTACTTGGGTTCAGTGTTCGGAGTACAGAATTATACTAAAACGTATGGCAGGGATTTTTCAAAGAAGCTTTATGAGGCTAGGTGCTGAACTCCCACTGAATTTTCCACATGGCTTTTGGTGTCTAAAATGTCGTGGGCTTCCTTGAAAATTCCAGTCTCCGGTTTGTTTGTTTCCTTGGAAATGGGGTGTGCTTTTTTGTCCTAGTGGGAAAAAATGAGCTCACTGTGGTTAGTGGCTTTGTTTCATCATTTGTGCTTTATTGGTTTAAGATTTAGCAAACTTTCAGGACTTGTATTATTGCATGAATGGGTTCCAAATGGCATGGTAATCCTTATCCATGGTTTTCTTTTTCATTTTATGAACCAGCTTTTCCATTGGCATTTCTCAAACCTTCTATATCCTCTTGGTAAGTGTAGGGACAAGAACTTGCTGCTATTTGAGATGCCAGCAATAAGAAATTCAGAAGTTCATATATATTCTCCATTCTTCATTGTGATGTTGGAAGTTGGGTTTATGACTGTGAGGGGCTTCAAGGAGGTGGGAGGGGAGGGGTTGTTTTGAGTATTTGTTTTGTGTTAGGGCCACACAACCTCTGTGTGGCCCTCGGAGCTTGGAAGCTTTCGAAGTGGCCCCTGGGAGGGAAAGGCTTCTCCACCCCTGGTTTATATTTTGAAAGAACTGCTCATGTGAACATTTATTAGTGCGAGGGTGGTGTTCACGGTTCAGAGTTCATTACATCTTAGCTAGAAGAGAAATTGACCCGGTATTATTTTGGTTAAATTAAATCAAAGTAGCTACTCCACTATGGTAGCTTTCAGATGAACTGTGTAAACCAAAGTAGTTACTTCAGTAGCGTTTAGACAAACACTGCAAACTGACGTGGATTAGTTACTTCGGTTTACCTATGTTTATCAGAATTTGGCCTTTCATATCCAATAATATGATATGATCTATTGGATAGCACAATAACAGCACTGGAGCAAATGGAGATATTTCCTCTTCTTGAAGAGACGTAATCCACAGGTTAAGTTGCTAAGACGTTTTACCAAGCCTGAATCTTGCCCCCACCCACAACCCCCCACCCCATCCCTACCTCAACAAATGACGTGATTCCTTCTCCAGGGTATCTTGGTTGGAGTTCTTCAGCCCAAAGATTGCAGCCTTGCTCCTTATGAACTGGTAAATATTTCACCACTTGTAAATGTAAACAGTCAGTACAACTGCACTATTGCAGTCCCCGGCTGCCAGCATCACCCTCTTGGGGGCTTTTACAGCTGGACACAACTGAAAGCAGCTTCAGGGCTGCATACAGCTGCTGTAAGTAGCTCCCGAGGCTGACTCAAGCTCAAAATTTATTTATTTATTTATTTATTTTTAAACTTATATCCCGCCCCTCCTGCCCACAGGGCAAAGCATATCATGGTCTGATCCCTATAAAATATTACCTCTGCTAGACCGACAGTTGAAAAGAACAGGTCTGGGTAGATCACATCTTAGGAGCATGGAGTCCTGTGGTGGGCAATTGCCTCTGCCACACTGCGGGGCAAGCATGGGGAGCCAGACACACAGTGGCGGGTAAGCTGGGCGGGCCGGCCCCTTGGAGCCACTGCCATGACCGGGGGCTGAAGGCTCCAACAGCTGCTGAGGAACAGGATCAGGCCCACTGTGATAGGCAGCTGCATGACAGCTGATGGGGAAGGGGAGCCTAGGAAGAGTGTGTGCCCTCTTCCCATTCCCCCCGTCTCCTATCATCTGTCAGGTGGATCGGGTGAGAGGGAAGCCTGGGAAGCACACAGGGCCCCCTGCTCTTTCTGATCCACCTGACAAACAGCTGCTTGGGGGGTAGGGGAAGCCCAGAGGAGCTTGCACGCCCCTCTCCATGCCCTGCTGCCAAACAGCTGATATGGGGAAGGGGGACAAAGGAGAACATGCAAGTGCTCCTCTGGGCCCTTTCCTGATCAGCTTTTTGTCAGGGTGAGGAGAGGGGCACACACACGCTCCTATGGGCTCCCCCGGGCTCTCTCTCCCCCTGATCAGCCTGGCCAGACTGAGAGCCCGCCACAAGCTGACAGATGCTAGCAGCCATCGCTCATGGCCCTGCAGCAGTGCACCTCATGTGGCGTGGCAAATACGCCCTGTCACACAAGTTGCCCCGCCCTGGACAGCCTTACCCCAGTTGGGCTAAGGCTGCTCCTCAATTTTTCTGAGGACGTGATGTGGAGCAGCCAGCTGCTTGCCCTACCCCAGGGTGGGGTGGGAAACATTTGGCAGGCCACAGGCATACGGGTCACTCCAGCACATGGCTTGTTTGCCCAGGGAGGGGTAAGGCTAGCTAAATCATAGTAGCCTCCCCAATGTGTCTCATCTGGCTGAACTCTTAATCCTCCTCTCAGGCTGGCACTAAACCCATAAAGGTTCAATGAGTTGATAGTTCAGATCTTTTCTTGGGATTTCTAAAGGAAGGTATATTTGTCGTGTCTGTTGGATTAAATGGAGCCCTAGCATTACAGATGAGAGCTCAAGCTGTGCTGAATTTTTACCCTTTGTGCTTAACCAAGGAAAGCCACAAAAATGTTCATTTCCACATCAAGTGCATTACCTATAAATAAATGCTTTTATTTAATGGGGAAGAATCAACATGAATTTATCAAAGGGGGTTGTGCCTCACTATTGGAATTTTTGGGGATGTAAATAAGTATGTGGATAAGGGGGAGCCAGTCACTATAGTGTATCTGAGTCATTTGATTAGGTCCTTCATGAGAGACTTTTGAGGAAATTAAATAGTCATGGGATAGGAGGTAGTGTCCTATCATGAATCAGTAACTGGTTAAAAGATCGGAAGCAAAGAGTAGGAATAAATGACCAGTTATCGCAGTGGATAGAAGGAAATAGTGAAGTGCCCCGGGGATCTGTACGGGGATTGGTGTTGTTTAATATGTTTGTTAATGATCTGGAAAGGGAGTAAAAAGTGAGGTCATCAAAGTTGCAGACACAAAGTTATTCAAGGTAGTTAAAATCCAAGTGGCCTGTGAGGAATTGCGGGAGGATCTTGTGAGACTGGGCATCTAAATGGCAGATGAAATTTAATGTTGACAAGTGCATAGTGAGGCACATAGAGAAAAAATAACCCAAACTATAGGTACACTGTGCTGGGTTCTAAATTAGGGGTTACCTCTCAGGAAAAGGACCTTGGAGTCATTGTGGACAATACATTGAAATCCTCAACTTAATTTGTGGGTGCGGCCAAGAAAGCAAACCGGGTACTACGAATTATTTGGAAAGGGATTGAGAATAAAACTGAAAATATCATAATGCCTCTCTATACATCTGTGGTGTGACCACACCTTGAATAGTGTGTGCAGTTCTGGTCGTCCCATCTCAACAAAGATATAGTAGAACTAGAAAAGGTACAGAGAAGGGCAACAAAAATGATAATGGAATTGCTCCCATATGAAGAGAGGCTCGATAGGTTAGGACTCTTCAGCTTGGAGAAGAGATGACTGAGAGGGGATATGATAGAAGTTTATAAAATCATGAGTGGTGTGGAAAAAGTAAATAGGGAACAATTATTTACCCTCTCAAATAATAATACTAGAACTAAGGGAAACTCCATCAAACTAACTGGTGGTAGATTCAAAAAAATTAAAATAAGTATTTTTTTTACTAAACGTACAATTAACTTGTGGAATTCGTTGTCAGATTATGAGGTCACGGCCAGTAGTATAACTAGGTTTAAAAAAGGATTACGTAAGTTCTTGGAGAGTAGGTACATTAACAATTTTAGCAAAGTAGGTTTAGGGGACATAACTCTTTACTGTTGGGAGCCTGCAGTGAACAACAGGGAATGAATTGCCCATTGTGACCTGTTGGGTACTTCTCCCAAGTGACTGAGATTGGCCACTGTCAGTGACAGAATGCTGGGCTCGGTGGACCATTGATCTGACCCAGTATGACACTTCTTATGTTCTTCCCTATGTTCTTAAGAGGGTCATGCTCCTTAAGGAAACTATAGCTGCAGTTTGTGCCTAATGGAAGATCAGGAAGCCAGGCAAAATGAAGAATTCCAGTCTGCAAAAGTAACAGTTGCCACAGATCAACATCACCAAGTATGAGTTGGACAAGCAAGTGCTATGGATCAGGCAATGGAAGAAGACATGAGCCACGCAGATAGTACATGTACTAGCAGTTGGTGTGAATCTCATTTATTTTGCTTCCTTTTGGAGGACTGCACTCAAAACCTGTCTAGTTCCATAGTCTAATTGTGGTACAGCAGAGATCTCTTCTAGATTAGTGGTTCCAAAATTGTGGTGGTCCACAGCTCATCCATGGAGCTGGCTGCAGATACAGGAAAATTGGTTTTGGATTTCACCACCACTATGGTCATCTCTGGGACATCCATGGCCAGCACCTGTACGCTGTGACCAGGGAACTGTGTTCACAGTGTTTTCCCCATAACTCATCTCCCAAGGGATTGTCATTTCTACAGCCATACCACAGTGAGTGTATTCTGGGCCACAGCCATGTCCAGCCGGTATTTGGTGACCAAGTCGAGTTTGGAGTGGTCTGTTAGCCCAGAAAGTTTGGGAACCATTGTTCATAGATTATGGCAGTGGAAGCCGATGGTGTGATGTGACTGCAGCATCTCTTCCCAGTAAGGAGCAGGGCAGCTTTACTCAAAGTAGCTTAGATAACAAACTTTCTCTCAAAGTTGAGTTCCAGAGTAAGAAACACTAATGCATCATGGAAGTGATGAAGGCCTGAATCATGGTGGCCAGAGCCTCTTCCAAAACAAATGTTCTTAAATAATCCTCTCTGGAAAACAGTCTACAATAGAAACCAGTGAGATTCCATCTCTGTAGAGCATGTGTTGATGTACCTCTAGCTTCCTGAAGGGCTAGAGAAAATGTGTGCATCTGGGATTCATCTGGGCACAACCTTACTTCTGCAAGAATAAATGCAAACACTATGCAGATTCAAATCCCCCACTGAGAAAGGCTTTTGAAATGCCCCGTGTTTGTTTTTTTCTGCTCCTGAGCTTTCATTAATGTTGACTTTGCTGTGGTTGTCTGGAATGTTGTGCCTCATGGCAATGAAACCAGGCATTTAGAGGCGATAATGGTGGCATTATTCTGTGTAATACTTGGCTTAAAATAACCAGACCTCAGAAATGGTTAGAATTCTGCAGTGATTATTGTGCAGTTCTAAAAATAGATGTAATAAAATAGAATAGTGAGGGTTAGAAATCAACACTGTAACATTGAGGGTTTATTCTTGCAAATTTAAGCCTGACTGCTTAATGGTCTCTTTTGCTGTCACTGAGGTCAATAGAATCTGAGGGTCCTCAGCATCTAACTACAGAATTGGGCATACCTCCAAACAGTCCCTATTGAAGAGGGCCAGTCCCTCTTTTGGGTGCTGAATCCCACTGTCCCTCCTTCAGGGAGACAAAGCTCCTCTTTTAGGAATACAAAAAGGTCTTCTAGCTCTGGAGGTGTGTGGGAGAATGGCATTGGGCAGCAGGGATTCTGCTGAAGCTGCTGCCCACTTTTTGGGTATGACAGGTCTCCCCTAGACACGGGAGCCTTTGCAGGGGCAGCCCCCCCCCCCGACTTTGATTTTATTTTATAGTTTTCGTGTTGTTTTTTTCCGTTGATGAGCTCCAGCTGAGTGCCAGAAGCCCTGTATAGCCCTGCCTCGTATTTCCAGCCGTTGGGCTTTTAGCCGAGCCCTGCACCTGCGGCCGTGCTGACAGCACGTGTCAACGGGCGTCGTGCCGAAGGGCTGCATTCGGCCTTAGGCGCTGGTCGTGCGCCGGCCGGACTATTCTCTGGGAGATAAGCTTTTGTATAGTCAGTTCTCTTAAGTGCAAGGCATCTTCACTCCTGGGCCCAAGCCTCACTGCAGCCAGCTCCGCTAAGAACAAGATATCTTCACTTCAGGGGCCAAGCTTCGCTGCAGCCAGCTCTGCTAAGAGCAAAGCATCTTCACTCCAAGGGCCAAGTTTTGCTGTAGTTAGCTTTTTGTGAACAAGGTGTTCTCTAAGTCTGTTTGTGTTCTCTAAGTCTATTTGACTCTATTAGGGTTGAGTTAAGTATTTTTTCCATGACGAGAAAGTGCAGACGCCAAGGGGCATGTGTCCCAATAGAACAATCCCAATCGAAACAACTGAGATTGGATGCTCTTGTAGCCCCCATACGAGCTGAGCAAAAGGGGGACGGTGAAGGGGCATTAGCTCCAGCCACCCCCTCTGTAGACTTATTACAATCTAATTTAGGGGCTAATACAGAGGCAAAGGGCAAATTAAACTCAATTAGTTCCCTTGACCCCTTGTTGGCCAGTGGTGACGAAAGTCCCAGTCCTGAAAATTCTTTCAAATCAAATGAGATTCTACCCCTTTAGAACTGCTTGGCAATCAATGCTTCCTGATAGAAGATCTTGTTAAGAAACTGATAGCTGAACTGGATAATATCACCTCAATACTACAATCCCAGAAAATACGGCTGGGCACAGTGATAGAATTTATTGATGATTATAAGACAGGTAAGATAGGTGAAGAAGCACAAAAGCTTATCAGAGCCAATATGGTCTCCGAATTCATCGACGATACCCCCAAGCAGCAGCCCTCCGGTACAAAAGGGGCTTATAACTGATCTTCAAGGTAATTCCCTCTCTATTTCCAATAGGCGTAGATATCAAAATGTTCAAGATAACTTTATCCATTCTCGGCAGTTGAAGCTTGATGATAAGGCCATATCCTTTAAAGTAAAACCACTGGTAAATGGTGCATTCCCCCAGTGGAATTCTAAATATCCCATATCTAACCATCTTACAGTGATTTCTGGGCAGATTGTGCCACTATGGCACATTAAATATTATCAAATTTTACCTGAACTTTCTTCAGCGGGTAGTTGTATATTTTCGCTCACCCATTACAGTGGCTAGATTGTTTTCTCAGGCCAATCTCTCTTTTTCTTGGGGGGTTCAGTTGGGGGAGGTATATATTGATTCTTATCGGCAATCCCTGTCTTCTGTGGACACGAATTCACATATCCCCCAGGGTTCACATCATTCTTTGAATTCTAAAACAAATCTTGGTGGGACAAAGATTTTAAGAGGTCACTCAAAAGACCCCAATCCTGTTCCAATTAACACCAGATTACTTAGGGTGATTTCAGACGTGACGTGGTGAATGTCCACCACAGTCAACCTCGGTCAAACGCGGGGTGGTGGTGGTGGGGGGGTGAAAGCGCCGTGCATGTCTGTTTGCTCGCATCCAGATGTTCACCACAGTCAAACGTGGCCCGGGGTGAAGCTAACCATGCTTCATGAGGTCGGGGCAGGAGGAAGTCCAGAAGTGTGGTGAATGGTCACCACAGCAGGGGTGAATGAAAAGTAACTTCTGAACAGAAACCCGCAGCTGCGGTGGAAGAAATTGACCCCAGCCGCGGTGCATTCTGGGACTCGAACCGCGGTCCATGTCTCCACTGCATGTCTGTTGTGTTCCCCCGGCCCATGTTCTCTCTGATTGCCCCCGGGTGGTGATCACGATCCTGTCACTTCTGTTGGGGCCGCACGTGTCACCACAGCCCGCAGTGAATCCCTTAACACCAGGGTGGGATTCACTGTGGTGAATTGGAACGCGTCACTTCTGAAATCACCCATAGTTTGACTATGGAACACCCCCCCCCCCCCCGAGATTTTCGTTCTGTTACAGTTTCTCAGATTATCAATAAAAATTTTAGCTCTCAGACTTCACAGTTAACCTCCAATCAGGAAATTAATATTTAGATTTAGCTGTGCCTACTCTGGCCAATTCTATTCTGTCCCCCTTTAAAAGGGAGGCCCTCACCCGGGTACGTACCATTAAAGGGGGTAATAATAACAGCACCCTTTCGCCTGCAGCACTTAATGCTTCTTCCCTTGAGGTAGACTTATCAATTCAGCCAGTCGCAGATGAGGAGAAAACATTTAATGTGGCCTCAGCTAGCGCAATTTCGGTCAATGACTGATCATGTAGGTGTTATGATTCTACACCCTTTTCTAAATGTTCTTGGAATTCTGTGGGTTGGAATCATCATCTGGGAAATGCTGATGTTGTTAACTTCATAAGTAAACTTCAAATTATTCTGATTCAGGAAACTTGGTCAAAAGACGAAGTGGAGTTAGAAAATTATACGTACTTTTCCGTTCCTGCAATATCTTTTAGATTCAAAGGTCGCCCTTCTGGTGGCCTGGCCTGGCCTGTTTAATATCAGAAAACCTTGATGTCAACATTTTATCAGAACTAAAATTTCCTCCGTATGTTCTTGGTTTAGTGATTAAATATAAAAGTTATCTGATTCTTCTCCTTACAGTTTCTATTTTTCCCCAGTAATGCAGGAATGTTTGAATCTAACATTTGGACCAAATTGGAAAACATCATTGAAGATCTCTTATTAAGATACCCAAATGACCTATTTTGTATGACAGGAGACTTTAATGCAAGGTTAGGCCCGGATGATGATGCTCTAACTCCATACCGCAAAACTAGTATTTCATCTCCTTCAGAGTACATGCATCCCAGGTCTTCTAAAGACCAAAAAATCAATTCCTCAGGATTAAGATTAGCAAAGTTGATCAGGGGTCAATCCCTGCACATTATTAATGGTACACGTTTCAATGATGATCCTGGTAAATTCACTTTTATTAGTCCACAGGGACTTAGTGTAGTGGATTACCTTATTGTTTCTGCTAATGTATTGCCATTGCTAAAGAGCTTTGTTGTAGACTCAAATATAATGAGCGACCATCTCCCATTGTTGTTTGAGTTGGATTTTCCTATTACTGCCCCATTTGTTTCTTTTTCTAACTCAGCAGGTCTCAACCATTTGGATAAACATGTATCAGTTAAATGGAATTTCGACCTTGCTAGGTCCTTGGCCCATCTAATGCATGGCGAGCTTTGTAATAATGTAAAGTTAAGTATAACAGAAGGTCAGGAGGATGGCCAGGTAACAGATGCCTTTAATTTAATAAGCTCTCATTTCCAACAACATATTGGAATTATCTTGGCAGCTACCTCCAGCAAGGGGCAAAAGAAGTTTAGGTCCCAAGTTTGGTTTGATGCAGAATGTAGAACAGCTCGGGAGAAAGTAATTGGAGCCTACCAAAGCTACCACCAGGGATATTCATCTGTTCTGCCTGATCACTTTTTTTCATTAAAGAAAGAATATAATGAGTTAATCGAATCCAAAAAATGCATACATAATGAATGTAAATGGCTAGCTCTTTTGGAGGCATGTCAGTCCAGGGATGCTCAGAACATTTGGAGGATAGTGAATTGATCGATGTACAAGGGGAGATCCTTATGACCTTCCCTGTCCCTCCACCTACCTGGGAAGAATATTTTCGTTCACTGCATTTAGCTGAAGCAGCATTGTGTCACCCATTTGACCCAGTGATTGAATTTGGAATCCTACCAACTTGGCAGCCTGTTTCGGAACAGGAAGTGGTTCAATTTATAGATACATTTAGGAATAATAAAGTATTGGGACCAGATTTGATTCAAACTGAATTTATTACATCCCATTTAGACTGGTGGGTCCCAGTATTAGCAGCTTTATTCACAGCTATAAATAGTTCTGGGATATTCCCACTTGGATGGGGTAACGCTGTAATTCTCCTAATCTATAAGAAAGGTGTCCGTTCAGATCCTGCTAACTATAGACCGATCAGCCTGTTGAGTGTTGTAAGTAAGATCTATGGCAAATATCTATTACACAGGCTGATCTCCTGGATGAACCAAACCAAAATATTGTCCCCTGAACAGCCTGGTTTTCAAGAAGGAAGAAGTACACTCGAACAATGCCTGATTTTATACCATCTAATAGAAAAATATAAGGTAGCTAATGGTAAGCTTTTTGTAGCGTTTTTAGATCTAAAAGCCGCATTTGACTTAGTTGACAGATCACTTTTGTGGGATAAATTAAAGAAGACCTCAATTGATAAAAGGCTTTTATTTCTTCTCTACCTTGTTCATGCAGATTCCTCCCAGGTGGTTGAAGTGGATAATGAGGGTCATCTTACCAGCAAGATTAATACCATAAATGATGTGAGGCAGGACTGTACTAGCTCCCGCTTTATTTAACCATTTCATTAACGATGTAGTTTTGACCCTCACACAATACGAATTTTTTCCTCCTAAACTGGCCTCTAGATCCAGGCTGGCCAATTATCATCACAATCAAATCCTGAAGCACTGTGATAGAGGACATAAGATAATCTCTATTGGCTCTTTGCTAAACAGATGCTTCTGACTGCCTAGTAACAAGTGGGGGAGAGATGTTGGGATGGTCTGTCACGGGTTTGGGGGTCCGCACCCCCACTTTACTGGGTTTGAGTGACTCAGTTTCCCTTGCGCACAGTTCTCTTGAATTAGTTTCTCTCTCTGGCTAAGTCAAGCGTGCCACAATGAAACTCCTTTGTCACACAAGGGCCCGATCCTTCCCGTTTACAGACTCTTTACTCTCTGGGTTCACAAGAGCTTGAGGGCTCTTGTAGCTCACTTGTGTTCCAATGTTGGACACGGAGACTCCTTCATAAAGCTAAGAAGTAAGTTCATTGATTACATAAGCAAGATAGTTGATACAGAGTGGTTATTAGAAATGAAAGGTAAACATAACGCATTCCTAACTTATACCGGATGAGTTCCTAAATTATGTATCTTACCCTATAAAGTTCCATAAGCTTCTTGTTCCTCAGCCATAAAGATAGAATGACTGGGTGCTGGCTTCATAGTTGGTAAAGAGCAAAATCATGTCTCTCACCTCATGTTTCTGCAGACCAACTGCTCGCTTTCACATGTAGATCAGCTCTCTCTAGCTGACTGTAGGAATGAGCTTCCTCTAGGTGACTTACTGGCTCATTTAAATAGTCTTTGTCTCGGTTCTCACCTTTGGGGAATCGTGGGTCAGGACACGTAGTCAACCCAGGCAAACATGAAAGTCAATTTACATCTACAACAGGGCTGTCTGGTGAGAGACCTTCAATACCCATTTTGTTATCTTTTTGTATTTCCTGTAGCCTGGAGACCAGAGCCCTAATTTGAGTTCTACAGCTCTCAACTGTAACCTTACATACATGGGGAACCTTTGGCATTACATGTTTACCAGACTTGTAGTCTTCATGTAGTCCCGTGTGTGACCCTATGTTTCTCCGTGACAGCCCCCCCGTAAGACTGCATGTGAAGAGGCACGTCAGCATCTCGTAACATGCTGAGACTGGTGTCTGGCGTGTCCTTCTGGTGTGTGTAGGGATATGCAACCTCCGTACCTCCTTTCCATGTTGTTGAATCCTATTAAAGTTAGACCATTGGTTTTCCATACCCTTTGTCAGGTCTGCGGGGGTATTATGTTCACATGTTTTCCACCATGTTGTAGTGGAGTGATGCTATGAAACCATACTTGTCGAGGTACCTCAGTAGGTGTTTGCATAAGACTGTGACAAATGGGTTGGAATGCTGTGTTAACAACCTTTGTTTCCCAGTCACAAACTTTGGCCCTGTTTCCAGACTGTCTGGCAACCTGTTTCTTACTGGCTGTATGTCTGTTCCCATCAGAAGTATTATTAGGAGACAATAGAGGATGTGTGGAGTAATTTTTACACTACTGAGCACCCTGCCTCTGTTGTCTGTGTAAGTCTGCATTTTCAAACACCTTTTTCCCCCAGGAGTAATGCTGGAAATCCCAGTGTTATCATGTGGCATTTGCATTTCCCCCTTGGCTGTGACGCTGGTTGATGTCTTTGCATTCAACTTAATCACTAAGGTAGAAACTGTTTTTGTGAGGGGCGTTTGTCTCCCGGATCACCTGGGTCCGTATAACCATGTCTTTCTTCTTTTGGGGAGTCTGACTTTGTGACATGGGTGTGAGAACCTGCAAGTATTCCTTTAGACATTCCCACCCCAACCTCTGGAGGATTTAGTTTACCTAGTGCAGCGATCTGAGTCTGGACTCTGTTAACCGTTTCCTCCCCTCCAGTTTCTACTTCAGCAGCTTTTCCCTGCTCCTTCTTAGGTAAGGCAGGGATGGACAGTTCACTCTTGGATGGATGCTCCTGTCCCTTTAGGACTACAGGGTTGTGCCTTTCTATCCCTGGGGAAGAGGTGTCTATTGTTTCCCCCTTAATCCCGGGAAAGGTTTCCTGCACATTCCCGCCTCCTCCTGAGGTAGAATCCTCCACCTCCCGGCTTGCCTGTCTCCGCTTGGGTTCAGGTAGCCGCTTCCCACCTTCTCTTAAGGTAGGACAACAAACCTCCGGGTCATTGTGCAACCTCCTGGTTTGAGTAGGGGCATTTTCAGCCTCTAACTCTCCCCCTGCGGTGGTTACTCTGTTTGATTCTGCAGGATTGGGTCCCTCCTGTGTAAGGTGGGGTGGCAAGTCCTGGGCTTCAGAATCAGTTTGACCCATTTGCCTCATTCCCTGCAGTTCCCCATGTGAGACAGGGACTTGCAGTTCACTCCCCGAGTCTTGTCCTCCCCTGCCTTCTGGCTGGTTTGGGGACTCCTGTTTGGGGTTTTCCTGCCCCTGAGTGGAGTTCACCGGGTGGGGTACAGGAACTGTAAAGCCTTCCTGTAACAGCCAAGGGGGAAATACGAATGCCACATGGTAACACTGGGAACTGCAACATTAATCCTGGTGAAAAGTGTTTGGAAATGCAAATTTACACAGACAACAGAGGTGGGGTGCTGCTCAGTACTGTAAAAATTACTCCACACTTCCTCTTTTGTATCCTAATAATACTTCTGATGGGAACAGACATACAGCCAGTAAGAAACAGGCTGCCAGAAAATCTGGAAACATGGCCAAAGTTTGTGAATGGGGAACAAAGGTTGTTAACATGGCGTTCCCACCCATTTGTCACAGACTTATGCAAACACTTACTGATGTACCTTGCAGGGTATGGTTCACAGGATTACTCCACTACAACATGGTGGAAAACAGGTGAACATGATAGCCCCACATGGCTGACACAGGGTTTGGAAAACCAATGGTCTAACTTTAATAGAATTCAAACACATGGAAATGAGGTAGAGGGGTTGCATATCCCTACACACACCGGAAAGGCACGCCAGTCTCAGCATATTACGGGACCCTGTCAGGGCCCACTGCACGATGCAGTCTTACATGGGGGGCTGTCACGGAGAAACATGGGGTCACACACGTGTAACACGGGACTACATGTTTGGTAAATGTGTGGTGCCAAGGGTTTCACATGTATGTAATGTTACTATACATGCACACTATGTAATGTCAAAGGTTCCACATGTTTGTAATGTTGAAATTGAGAACTGTAAAACTCAAATTAGAACTCTGAGAACTGTACAGCTCGAAGTAGGGCTTTCACACGTCACCAGCCTACAGGAAATACAAAGAGATAACAAGATGTGTATATGGGAACACTTGACAGACAGCCCTGTTGATATGCAAATTGACTTCCATGTTTGCCTGCGTTGACTACGTGACCTGATACAGGATTCCCCAAAGGCGGGAAATCCGAGACAAAGGAAGCTAAAGACTATTTAAATGAGCCAGTAAGGCACAGAGAGGGAGATTCTTGCAAAGCTTCTTCCAGAGAACATCTACATGTGAAAGCCAGCCTGGCAATGGCAGGCTGGAGGAACATGAACTGAGAGACAGGATTTTGCTCTCTAAGCCAGTTTATGACTCTCTTAGAACTAACCATCTTTTTTTTCTGATCGATAAATATCCAGGTAGAAATCTTACTGGTCTTCTGAGGATAGCTTTAAGTGACACTGATAATGTGGTTACCAGTGAAGTAGCAAAATTCCTGAGGTCAACTTTTGCTTTAAAACATGCTTTTTTGGATTTCAAATCCATAAGCACTTGTGGGGTAGACTCATAACACCTACGTTTAGAAAGGGGTTTTTTTTGTGTGTTTTTTACACTATTTACTGTTGACAATTATGATTAAGTTTAATTTGTGAATGTAAATCCTCTGTATTCACTTGGGAAGTTGGGAAGCGTGTGCACATGTGCAAGTCGGGAAGCATGTGCACATGTGAGGGGTGGAGTTTATTTGCAGATGGTGGAGTTTATTGGTCAAAGGTTGGAGTTTATTGGTCAAGGCTTTGGCCACTCAAAATGTTGGACAGCATGGTTGGGTTTACTGGCTTAGGCAGCTGTGGTCATATTACACCTGCCCTGTGTTCTTTATGTCGGCTGCCTATAGAATGGTGGATTGTATGTAAGATTGTGCTGCTGCCTTTTATAGCCCTGAACAGTATAGGCCCTTGCTATATTTGAGACCTGCACCTGAACCCTGGCCTGGTGGCTGTCTGTGATCAGATGCCACACGCTGTTTGGGGATCACGCCATAAGTAGACTGTCAGTCCTTTTTGTTCTGGCCGTGCCTTCAGTGTGTTCACTGCTCCCTCCAGAGATCCATCTCAGCTCCTCCACCCTCCCTTTAAAAAGCACCTGGAGAGTTTTAGGGGTTTCGCTGCTGTAGTTTATTTCTTCCTCTTTTATCCTCTCCTGTTGTTTTTAAATGGATTGTATTTTATTGAAATGTTTTTGTGATGTGCCATTGCAGGGTGCTATATAAATAAAATTGTTGTTTTTTAATTAAATCTGCATTATAAATATTCCATTGCAGCTGGTTTAGATCTTGTGTGTGTATAAAATAAATATTCTATTTGTGTCAGTGTAGAAGTTTCTATGGATATTGCAATAATAATAATAATAATGTAGGAAATTCCAGTGAAGGCAAAGCAAGAAAAGGCTTCTGCTTGCAAATATTCTTCTCAGGAAGGAGTCTTGGAGTAATATCACCACTGAGGGTGAGTGACAGACTTGATGGGGCCTTCAGGAACCCAGGATGTTGTTAAGTACTTAACTACCATGCTTCTTAACACCCACGTTCGTATTTCTCTTGGAAGCAAAAATATAAGCTTTCATCAACCTTCTCTGCAACTAATTTGCAAAGACTAGCTTCTGTTTTAGCAAGATGTGTGGTGAGAGCAGGAAGGCAGCAAAGAATCAAAACCAGGATGTAAAATGCAAAAAGTACAGTACACCCTTGCTTTGACAAGAGTGGGGAACCCCTGGCCTGTGGGCCAAATCTGGCCCATGCTTGACATTTATTTGGCCTCTTCCCAATTCCTGGATCTGGCCTATGGATCCAGTCCCCTTATCCTTAGGCACTAAAAGAGTGAGGTCAGAGGGGAGGGACCAGAAATGCACACTCGAAGATAGGGGATGAATCCATGATCTGGATCCTCTCCTTCCTTTCCCCAACCTGAGTACTCAAGCACCCTTACCCGCATCTGTTGTCCAGCCCACAGATCATGTACTAATTTTCATAGTGGCTCATGTGAGGAAAAGGTTTCCCACCCCTGATCCTAAGGGGTTGTTTCTACTCTTATTCTAAGGGGTTGTCCTTAGCTTCCATTAACTAGACTTTGGGTGTCTTTAGACATAACGTCAGTGGGTGTCTGAATGTGTGTTTTGACCTTGATACGAACACTGATTTGGTCCTGTGTTCACCCTGTGGCGCTGTTTAGACACACAGCCCATCTTGGGGGAAATTGGTGTTTTGCTCACCACCTGATCTCAGCACTCAAGCACTGCCACCTCGTTCCTCATGTTGTACCTGCTAATATGCCACGCAAAATCATTAGACATAATGTTGGCCATGTGTTCAGCCGCAACATGCAAATTGTCCTTGCGATGCAATGGTGTTCACATCGTGTTCAATGGGTGGCCAAATTGCCTTCACTGGAATTTCCTACATTATTATTATTGCAATATCCATAGAAGCTTCTACACTGACACAAATAGAATATTTTTTTTATACACACACAAGACCTAAAACAACTGCAATGGAATAGTTGGATTCATTGGTGGAACTATCAATTAATAATATAGCATAGAACAGAGTAGAATAGGATTTCATGCTACAATAGAAATTTCAGAAATAGAATTTCATGCTACAATTTCAGAATTTCAAAATAGAATTTTATGCTACAATCGTGTATGAGCATTTCTGCAGTGGTAGTGGCTGCACGGTAAAAAGTGCACAGTAGCCAAAACCATTGATCTAGAGAAGCATACTACAATCATGTATGGGCATTTCAGGAACTTGCATCTAAGGAAATCCTGGCAGTAAAATAAAAGAATAATCCTTCCAGTGCAGAAGTTTCTTTCTTCTGTAGAAATAGAAAGAAGCTCCCTTGCCAAGTTCTCCCTGCACCATCGGTTGTGGACCTGGAAGTCCTGGTTCTGCTTGATGCTTCTTGCTGAAGGATTGGTTTGGCGCTGCCATTGCAGTGGCAGCCCTGTTGCAAGGCAACAAGGAAAGCCATTAGTTCAGACCACCCCATTCCCATGTTCCTGCCCTGATGTTTCAGACGGTCCCTTCCTGCCTGATCCAACAGCCGCCCCTCCCACCCAAAGGGAAGAGGGAATGAGTACCATGCCTAGGGCAGTTGCTGCAGTAGCATGGGAGTGGCACGTGGTTCTCCTGCGATCGCTGTAGGGTGACGAACATGCAGAAATAGTACCCTCGCTCCTTCCCCCGCTGATTGCCATGATGCCTTTCCTTCCACCACCAGCCTGCCATAACGCCCCCTTGACCTCGAGCTCACTGTCCCGCCATGGTGCCTTATCCTCTGCCACCAGCCCGCTGGCCCAGCATGGTGCCTCTCCCCCACCCCCAATATTCCACCAGCTTGCCATCCTGCCTTTCCACCCACTTCCTGTGCAACTGCATACCATTTGCATCCAGAACTTCTGTGCCCTGGGGAGTGTCCTGCTGCTCCCCAGTGCTCTCCTGGCCACCTGTGAACACAGTAAAGAAAAACCCAACATAATTAGACTGCAAGAGAGAAAGAGAGAAAAAAAAAAATCTTTATTTGCCACAACTAAAAGTTATTGGCAATTTTGAAATAATACACAACCAACTATTTTTACATTCTAGTACAACTAGTGTTACTAAACAAGGTAAAAACCAAAGAGAAGAAAAACACAATATATAAGACTGATATTACTACATAAGTAAAAAGCATAATAATAATAATATAAAAAACAAGGCCTTATATCCACGATTCCCCTCCGCCATTATCCCTAACATAAAACAATCATCAGTCATCAATCATCCCCTCCCAAATCCTTCTCCTGACTATCTACAGCTTTCCCTGTGCCCTTCCAGTCTTTTTGGGCATCTCACCTGGAAGACCAGTTTACCAAAGGTTGCTACTGCAAATGTTAATGTTGAAGCTTCCGCATCCAGGCATAGTCTTAGACCAGTTACCATAGGGCGCTGCAACTGGGATTCACTGAGGACTTGAAGAAGCTTACTTCTACCTTTAGAAAAGCAGGGGCAAACGAACAGAATATGCTCGGTCATATCTAATTCCCCCCTGGTGCAGGATTGACACACCCTGTCGCACAGCGGAACTCCCATATAGCGTCCTTCCGGTATTGCGAACGGGAAAACCCCACAGCGAAGACGAGTAAAAGACCGCCTCGTTGTAAAATTTGGCCAAGCCGTTAGATAATTTGTTTCAGCTAAGGGTCTTGCGGGTGGCCTATAACACGGGTTCACCCGCTGTTGCTGTATCAGAGCCGCGTCTATCCGTACTTGTTGGTCCGCCAGCCTCTGGTTTATCTGGATCATGGCCTGTTTAGTCCCCGTAGAAATTAAAAATTCTGGGGAAAAGCCCAGACTCCCAAGAATAACCTTCAGCTGTTTATGCCACGAGGAGAGCAACCCCTCCTTTCTCGCCAATCCCAAGAGAGAATTCTCCCCCTGAGGCAAAGTTCCAACCCTCAACCAAAATCTCACCACTGCTTTTAACACAAAAGTCCTGATTTGGGGGGGGCATCCAGTCTCAAGCCGAAGAAAAGCCGAGGGAGTTCCCTTAGGGACCCCCAAGATTGCCCTCAGAAAGTTATTCTGGACTACTTCCAGTTGTTCTAAGAAGTCCAGACCCCACACTGGAAAGGCGTATAGAAATTGGGCCACTACTTTTGCCCGGAACAAACGGAGTGCCGGCAAAATCAGACAACCCCCTTTACCGAAGTAGTAGCTGCAGATGGCACTCACCGTCTGCATGGTCTGGTTTTTAACCACCTTCCAATGTTCTTGCCAGGAGGGAGAGAACGAGAGGGTAACACCCAGGTATTTAAACTTCCCTACCTGGGAAATCTGGTGACCCTCCATCAGCCACTTATGGGACTCTCCATGTCTCCTATTGCCCACAATCAGGACCTTAGTTTTTCCGTAATTTATGGTGAGACCATCGTTTTTACAATACTCCTCTGTTGCCTGCATCCCCCGGCATAAACCCACCAACGTCTGGGAAATAAGCATGGTGTCGTCTGCATATAACAAGGATGCCACCTTTCGATCCCCAATAAGCGGTGTGTGTGTGTGTGTGAGTATCCACTGCATTTAGAAAGAGTGGAAGACCATTCAAAAAGATGTTAGAGTGCAGGGGCCAACAGGCAACCCTGCCTCACCCCTTTGGCGACCCTGACCCTATGCGTCAGCCCCCCTGCCCCAGATGTTCTAACCTGGAGAAAATTGTTCTCATGCAGGCGGATTAACAAAAGGAGGAGTCTCGGCTCCATCCGCAGGGTCCTCAGCTTATACCACAGCCTGGCCCTGCAGATGGAGTCAAAAGCCATGCTAAGATCTATGAAGCACAAGTAGGCCCTCCGTCCCTGTCTGAGAATCCTTTTCACAAGGGCCAATAAGAGGAGCACATGGTCCATTGTTGAGCAACCACTCTGGAAACCCACTTGTTCTGGGGTGATGATATTTTAATTTTCCAGCCAACTTTGGAGTCTACCCAACAATAGTCTAGAATAAAGTTTCCCTAGGACACTAAGGAGACTGATGGGATGATAGTTCCCTGGGTTCCAAGGGTCCCCCTTCTTAAAAATGGGTACCACTATGCTGTTTAGCCACATCTCCGGCATCTTCCCTGTGGCATTGATATGTGTATATAATGGGGCCATCAACCTTGCCCACCATTCCGGTGCAGCCTTCAAATGCTCCACCAGTATCAAATCAGCCCCTGGGGCCTTACCACATTTTAACTGGTGGATCAGCTCTCTGACCTCCTCCTCAGTAACCGGGGGCCAGTGGGGAAATCGATCAAACTCTTCTACAGAGGGGGTACAAATAGATACTGGGGGGACTGAAAAAATCTCCCCGTAAAATTTTTCCCACACCTCTGATGTCAGGACTACTGAGCTCATGGGGTCCTCACCTAAACTTGTCTGCCGTATCCATCCCCAGAATTCTTTGGAGTTGCCATTTCCTGCCACCTTCTGCAAGCGGAGCCACTGTTGTTTCTGAAAATTTCTTCGCTTCTCTACCATCAAGGACCGGTAACTGGCACGAGTCTGCAAAAATTCAATTCTTCCAAGCCCTGTTGTAGACTGCAATAAACAGTGCCTCTCCCTCTCCAAAACGGTTCACCCTTCTCCTCCCAGGAACGTTAACTTACCATAGTTGCCTGGCTAGTGTTCTGAGCCATGGCCACAGCAATAAAAATACTGTGGAAGTTGCTGTAGAGAAGGTAACGTGTTCTGAACAGGGAGCATTGGGCACATGTTGCAGACCAGGAGGAGCTGGGACAATACATGTCTGAATTTTTGGTGTGTGTTGGCCTTTTAAGGTGCCAGTGAGAGCAAGAGCAGAGAAAGAGTCAAGAAGCGATCACTGGGCGTTTTTAAATGAGCAAGGCAATGCAGGATGGGGGTCTGCCTACTGAGTGGCACTGCTGCGGAGCACCCACTCTGGTGGAGTGCGTGGGGACGGATTCATATAGGTGGTTCCAAGCCACCACATACTCCCTTTGGGGGAGGGAGAAGTGCACTGGGCTGGTCTTTGCAATTGACATGTTTCTGGCATGAGTACTGGGAAATCAGGGCTCCTCAGAGCTCCCAGCCAGTTCTTGTGACTTGCAAAGGTCATGTCCCCAACCCACAGTGGCTATGAGTGGTGGACCAGTCTGCTGGCATGACTGGCCACCCCAGTTCACAGGGACAGGAGCTCCGTGTCCACCTGTTGCCACAGAACTAGTTGGCTTGCCCCACATGGAGCACTCCAGATTTCCTGGCAGTGCTCTGTGCATGGCCATAAGTGGATGCTCTGTGGTTCACAGGAGTGCCTGTACACCCCCCACCCCCACTCCACTTTCAGATGTGTGATGGGCTCCTAGGCGGCCATGCGAGGTAGCATTTAGTCTAAAAACACCCATAGATGAACAGGTGGACACCCACCTCGTGTGGGCTATCGTCTTCTCACCGTAAGGCACTGAACACGGAACTGTTCATGCAATTATTAACTCATTGGGTAGTCTTCCCATAGATTATTGCTCTGCAAAGTGTGGACTCTTACAGTGGATTAAAATCACAAAAGTAAGTACTGTCAGCAGGATTAGCCTGTTCGTGTGAATGAAACCTAAAACGTTTTGTTTCTGATTACAATCAAATGACAGTGGGACGCAGGTTACCTTATAGCCAAGGGGCTGCTAAAATGAAGGGCTTTATTGGAAGGGGACACTGAAGTTATTTCATCAAAATATGGATTTGAACAGATAACTTAGTAAATTGACTAGTTCCAGTAGCAATCGTTGTGCGGTATAGGCAGCTAGACCTGACATATTGTCACCAATTACACTAGAAAGTCTACATCATCATTCTTTATTCAGTTATTTGGCTTTATTTTGTTTTTTTTCTATGCTGGTTAACTTCTTGGACTGCTTAGTGGTGGCCTTGTCTACCCGGTGAAGTAAGACTAAAGCACAACAGTTGTTCTCAGCTGGACAATTCTCAGCATGCGCTTTTTGGTTTGATCTGTAAGCACATTCATAGCGTTCTTTGGAACATGGAATGGAGGCACAACACGCAGTTAAGACTCCAGGCTGGCTCAGTTCCCTGTGGCAAATTAATTTGTCTTGGCGGTGGCCCAGCATTCTTTGTCTCACACTACTCCCTGGAAAGGAAAGTTCTTTTTGAGTTCTGTCACCTCTAGTGCAGGGATTGAAAGGACAATGCTGTTGGCTGGTACACCGAGGATCTTATTGTGGCTGTTTTTAAACAGGCATGGCTAGGGGTCGGGTCTGTGTGTGCCACGTGGAGCGCCCATGGACTTGCTGTGAGTGAGGGTGGGATTTAAATGGGCCGGGATGGATGTGTGCTGGGTGCGCGTCCCTACCCACGCACTGCTGACTTCTGCCCCATACGGAGCATCCCAGATTTGTCTTGTATGCTCCTTATGTGGGCATGAGTGGGCGGTGCGTGGGTCATGAGTGTGTGCCCACCACCTCGCCTTCAGATGGGAACTTGGGTGGATGGGGGATGGGCAAATCTGTGTGAGTACTCGGATGGGTTGGGGATGGGCGGATCTGCGTGGATGCATCTAGTTTAAAAAGGACCTGTTTTTAAACTTAATCAGAACCACATTTTAATGCCTACTGCAATGCCTAAAACTGGAATGGGGAACCTTTCCCTCCAGGGAAAATAGGTACAAACCTTATGGACCAGGTAGGAATTCAGGGTAGGTGTGTTCAGGATGGGGAAATGAAGAGGAAGGTCCAGATCATGGAGCATCCCCTGTCTGTTAATTCATGCCCTTCTCTCCTCTTTCCTTTCCCCAAACTCAGTCAGCCCTTGAGGGTAGTAACTGGATTCACAGGCCAGATCCAGTAATTGGAAAGGAAAGGGGCCATATGAAAGAGAGAGAAAAACCAGCTGCTGTGAGCTGTCCCCCACTTCTGACCTAAAGTATTAATAGTTGTTGGGAAATCTTGTTATAAACATTACGGGTATTTGAGGTTTTTCGTGTATTTATTTATTTTGTATACCAAAAGGCTGCATACTATTTAAAACCACTTTATCGAAAGGAATGTTCTAAAATGTTTTTAGGAAAATTATACATCATTTATGCAGATTTTGTCCAAAATATGGCATATCAAGGTTGATGGAACAATGTATTTTAAGCAATCAACAATGTTTTTTTAAGTTCAAATCAAATGTGATGTTGAATGGTGGGGTATGTATGTATGTACGGGCAAACTTTTTATCACTGGCTGGGTAAAAATCTTGAAGTTTAGGAGCCTATCCAAGCCCAGCAATCAATTGCTTATTGTGTGGGATTAGTATTCAAACTAGTTTATTCACTTTTGTAGATCAAAGGTGTGGAACCTTTTCCTTCCCATGGGCCACTTTGAAAATCAATATAAGCTGTGCTTGCCATATAGGAGATGGAGGCACTTATGGGGTGTGCTCCATACGTGGGAAGGAAAGGGAGGGTCCACATTGTGGATTGTTAACACCCTCTTCCCTCCTATGCTGTCACACTAATTTGTTCTTGCAGTCATTTCATGGGCACCTGGTATGTCAGCCTCTTTCCCACAGTCTCACTTACAAAGGTTTTCTGTATCGCCTTCCATTTTCTCTCTTCTGCAGTCTTCATATTCAATGCATCAACACCATATATCAGTTATATATGTTGTTCAAAAGTATTTTTACAGCAGGTGCATGCCCCCCCCCCAGGTAAACTAGAAGGCAGGGGTTTACACCTGATGTAAAAACACTTCTTTTTGCTGATTGAACAAGCAGTCAGCTCCTTGCAGGACAAAACCCCCAAATATAGTGTATTTCCAGTATTTGAGGGGCACATTGCATTCACATGATGGGGGGGTGATGTAGCAGTCTGATTTCTCTTTCTATACTTGTGGATGGGGGTACATCAGAAGTGGGAAACATCAGACTCAGGAGTCAAAAGTAGCCTTTGGCTAGTTTTTATTTGGCCTTTTCCAGCTCCTGGGTCTGGCCCCTGGATCCAGTTCCTGCCACCAAGCACAGAAAGACTGAGCTCAGGATGAGGAAGCAGAGATAATGGGTTGCACACAAGAACAGGGGACAGATCCATGATGCAGAGCTATGATCTAGACCCTCCTCTTTCTGCATGGCTGATGCATTGGGGGGGGGGGGCAAATGCACCAACCCACCCCGTTTTTGACACACCGGTCATCAGCCTGTGACCATCCATTCCTCCTCCGGCTCCTCCTCCTCCCCTCCCCTCTCACAGTGTGCCAGACGGGGAGGGGCTGGGGGAGACACTCGCTTCGTCCTCACAGGAGCAGGCAGTGGCTGCATGCAGTGGCGAGGAGTCGGAGCTGCTGTCTGCCGGAGCCTGGAGGGTGAGCAGTCAGCGGTGAGTTGGTGTGGCGCGGAGCTAAGGTCAGGAGGAGCCGGGTGGGGGAATGTACTGGTCAGCTGGGGTGCATGTATTTCTCAGTCTCCACTCTCTTGCCCACTATAGCGGCAGCGTTTTAAACTCCCCACCAGCTGCTTCTCCCACTGCGGCTTCATGTCCCAAGAGTGGCTGGCCCTTTAAGGGACATGAAGCCACAGTGGGAAAAGCAGCTGGTGAGGAGTTTAAAACGCCGCCGCTATAGCGGGCAGGAGAGTGGAGCTGGGGACACCAGAAGTAGCCCGGCGAGGAGTCCTGGAGTGCTAGGAGCAGCTGCTGAAGCAGTACAGGCCTGCTTGGCCCTGTGGGGTGCTGGGGCAGCCGCAGCACAGGCTTTGGGGGGGTGGGGGTGAGGTGCTGGCACCACAGGCATTTTTTGTGTCTGGGGAGTGCCAGCTTTGCGTTGCCATGTGTGGTTTGGAGTGCTTGGTTTGCCCCTGCGCACTCTGCATTTTTATGTTTGGGGAGGAGGTCTCAGCTTTGCCTTGCCATGTGGTTTGTGGTGCATGGTTTTACAGTCACACAAATTATGCAAATCAGAGGTGGGGCTATGCAAATTAGGGTGGAAGATGCAAATTATGCCCCCCCCCCGGTTCAATACTCACTAGTCTCCTATGTCTTACTGAGCGCTCCCCTTAAACATCCCCACCCACTTCTGCGTGACTCTTAGAGCTTACATTAATTTTCAGAGTGGCCTCTGGGAGGGAAAAGGTTCCGCGCCCTCGCTGTACACATAGGGCTAAACCTAGAGTGTGATTTTAACACTATAACCAAGACCTGTTAACTAAAACTCTTACAATACTTGCAGCAGGGCATGAAATTTCAGATTGAACTCCAGGAGCCAAAAAAATAATAATTCATTTGCCAGACTTTATCCTGATATTAAACCGTTGTTGCCCCACTACACCCCTGAACCAGTCGCCAGTCTCCGTTTTCTGGGTGCCAATGGCTCCCAGATATCTGCAGACAGGGCCGGCTCGAGGCATGTGCCACCGGTGCCCAGGCACATGGCCCCGCAGAGGGAGGGAGCCCCGCAGCACTGCCGCTACAGGTTGGAGAGGGAGTCGGGACACAGCTGTTTTAAAAAAATGTTTCCCCACCCCCATTGGCAAAGCCTGCTGCCTGTCTGCCTGTCCCGGCTTGTTTTTTTTCCCCTCATGGCCCTGTCCCTCCCCTCCCTTCCGCGCCTCCGCCTCCTCCTCCTCCGGGCACCCGATGCTGTCTGCCCCATGGGGAGAGTGAGATCAGGCAGCCGGGCCAGGGCTCCTCAGTGCTCACTTCCTCTACCAGAGGGAGCCAGTCTTTCCTTAGGGAGGGGGAAGGTAGCAAGCCCCCCCCCCCCCAGCCCGTTGTCTGCCCCGTGGAAAGAGGGAGAGTGGTGAGACCAGGCAGCCGGGCTGGGGCTGCTCAGTTCTCATTGCCTGCCTCTACCGGAGGGAGCCTTTCCTTAGGGAGGGGGAGGGTAGAAAGCTCGTGCCCCCCCCCCGCCGCTGTCTGCCCCCAGGGCTGGCCCCAGGCACGGGGACCCCATCCCTCACCTGCCTCTTCCTGCTGCAGCAGCAGCAGCAGCAGCTGGGGCGACCGATGGGACTGGTAGATAAAGCTGTTTGTTTACAAACAGTTCCTGCCCAGTGCTGATCAGAAGGTTGCTACCTTGTAAATAAGGTTCTTCGAGATGGCATCTAACATTCTCATAACTGGATTGTGCACACTCACCGTATTCAAATAATAGCCACATGATGGTCTCGAGCTCCTGTAGTATAAAAAGTGCTCTCCCCCCTCAGAATGACAGTTCCTTCCAAACCTTTCTAGAAATATAAGGAAAAAATTCCATGCAAAACTGGATGGGTGGGTGTTGTGAGAATGTTGGGAGCCATCTCAAAGAACCTTATTTACAAGGTAGCAACCTTCTGTTCTTCTTCGAGCGGCTCCTCACATGCTATTTTTACATGGTTCCGCCGGGGGGGTGGTCTGTGGGCATGCCAGTGTGTGGATGGGGCATGCACAGAGCTGCACATGCATCCCCACTCACCCACCACTCATCCACACCCACATAGTAACCACCGTTTCCCCTGGTTGCTCCGTGCGTGGGGACGAGTGGTGGGGATGCGTGTTAGGCGGGTGCACACGATTTAAAACGAACGTGCAAGGAAGCTATACATTTCAGTGCAGCCGTAAGGTTCTGCTGGCCTTTGGGGCCCCGCAGAAAGACTTGGCACATGGCCCCTGAAACCCTTGGGCCAGCCCTGTCTGCAAATTTTGTGCCCTGATAGACACAGTACCATGAATCCAAAACACACGCTAGCTGGCCCTTTGTGAGGTTAGAAGCTTTACGTCAGCTGCCAACACCTGGTAACTTTATTGTAACTTTATTGTAAGGGCACCTTTCACTTGCTAACTACATCTGGGCTAATGTTTCTTCTAAACACACCTTTTTCCTCTTGTGGATATGGCTTATGGGGTCGAAAGATGTTATTGGATAGCAGCACTTAGTATGCTGGGCCAGACATGGCACAGAAGGCAGTTAAAAAATATATATAGTTTCCGCGCACTCTTCTTAATTGCCCCTCTTGAGATGGGCCATAATTCTCTCTCTCCACTCTAGCTCACTGAGCATGTTTATATTGATCTTAAACAAGTGGGGGGAGGAGAGGCTGCTGTTTTAGGAGCTTTGGAGTAACAAGAGACTTCTGAAAACTCATTTCATTCTGTTCCCTTGATCTGCTAGAATCTTCCTCCCAAGTCCTAAAAGAAATATTTCAACCCTGGCTACAAAAACTCTCACAATTATGTGAATGACAGAATTACACCCAGCTGAAAAATTCCCAGTGACTGGTTATATTTTTGCAGAGCTTGCTAGTCATGATTTATGGCCAGCCTCTGGATTTTTAGGTAGTTTCCAAAGCGCTTCTCTTAACTTCAGGATTGAAACCCAGTGTAGAAAAAACTCTTGAAGCAACTACTGAATTTTTCCTTTATTTAATTTCACTTTTCTACTGTTTTTAAAATGACAGCTTTTTGAGGTGATGTGCTGCTCCATGGTCCATGTGTATGTGGGGGGAAGCAGGAGATAGAACTGAAAAAATGCATCTTCTAGAAAGAAAAGGGCCTTTCACTCATGCCAGTGGTAACTGCTAGAACTAGTAAAAATCAGGAAGTACAATAGCTGGAGGAAACCCTAAAGTTCTTCATGTCCCTATCACCACATAGAAAATAAACAATTAACCACAAGCATCTATTTCTTCTTTGAAGTACTCTTCTTTTTTTTTTTTCCTTTTTCTTAAGAAAAAAAATATTTTTTATGAAGAACAAAAGAGTGAAAAAAGACTTACTCTTCTGTTCTTCATTCTCATGATAAGCATACCCCAACAATAGGTCTTAAAGATGGTTTGATGTTAAGAAAAATATAACAGATTTTTGACAGGTTCTAAATATTTACAAAATTTCAACTTAAAGTGCCAATTTTCCATTCCAGGCTTACCTAAAGTACTCAGACAAAAATGGGTGTCTGGGGAGCAGAAGGGTTGCTTTGTTAATTGGCTCTGGGATATTGGAATACTCTTTAATAAATTAATTTAAAAACCAAATAATAATACTTCTACCAGGACAAAATGTTGAAGGTGGCGGCTTGTTGAAATGATTTGCAAAGAAGCTCTTACTCTTTATGAATATCCAATGGCGCTAGGTTGCCAGATCAGAATTTCAAAAGTAAAGGACATTATGAAGCCACAAAGTTCTGAACAGCCATTATGTTCTGTGGGGCACCTAAATAAGGGACGTTTTGACTCACTCCAATATACCCATACACGCACACGGTGAGGTAAAATTAATGCAACTGTACAGAGAACATGCACATAACTAAATATATGCTAGAACTATAATGTTCACTTCAAAAAAACTTATTCCATACCTCTTAACATTTTGACCAGCCAAAGAGACAAACCCTCTCCTCCAGTAAGCTCCGCCCCCTCACATGCACGCAACATAAGTACATAAAGGGAGACAGAAACTCTCCTGCATATCATTCTGCTTAGTTCCTTTGTCATACCATTATATCCCCCATTGTCTTCTCAAGTGCTTTTCCTGGGAGGAAACTAGCAAAGAGGTGCCTGAGGCTTGAATACTGGTCTTTTTGTCTCTCTGCCTGTTGGAAAAGGGACTTTGATCTCTGAAAGAGGGCCAGTGGGATCAACAAACGATAAAAAGGGCTATTGGGAAGTACATTATTCCTAGTTTTGCTCTGCTAGTGATCTCACTAATGAAACCCTGACTCCAGCAGGTATAGAAACTTGCCTAGAATGCCTTGCAGACTGATGTATTAGTAATTTAATTATACCTGTGTCATGGATTAGGCATCTGAAGCATGCAAGGTTTCTTTCAGATATTTCAGTTACAGAAGCAGTTTTGTTTGGCCTGAAAGAGCTGCAAAGAGTGGCAATCCTGAAGAAGCCAGAACAAAATGGTGACCTAGCACTTAACCAGTATTTGAACCAGACTTCCTCACAAAGGTCCCCGTATACTTTGGTAAACAACCATATAAGAGGAACAAGTGGTAGAAGAGAGAAGGGGAACCAGAAGCTGTGGCAGTATTAGGCATTCTCTGTTCTGGTCAGCTTTCCAGCGCTGCAAATGTTCTCCGAGACACAGGAACAGCATGACTGCAGTAGCACACGCTGAGCGTAGCCAAGGGTGAGTGTGAAAAATACAGCAGTTCGGTTAGTTGGAAAATGCTGCATTACAACCCAACTGTTAATGTCATTCCTCTCTGGAGGGGACAACATTAACTGTACCTTACTTCAAGGAATGACTTGTTTTCTTGGCTATCTGTTTCAAATATTTCTTGATTGAAGTGAGTATGCCAGATGCATCGGAATTACTCCTCTTACATCTAGGATGACCTCCATTTGTAAAATGGAAGGCGTTCAATGAAAGGAAGAGCCTTTTGCTTTTCTTTTTTTAACTACTGTGTAATCTCCACCCACAGAGCCTCCTCCGTTTTTGTTGGATGACTCCATGGATGGGTGGAGGTGGGTGTGCGCCGGGAGCGTGCATGCACCCCCACCCACTGCCCATAGTGTTTCCATGGGCACACACCCATCCCCACCCACCACCGCAGCGTGCGCACAGATGCTCCTCCCACCGCACATCCACACACACCCAGTGGGGTGGGGAGGAGTGTGTCCGTGTAAAAAAGGCCAGATACTCAGGGTTGCCAACATGTGATTTTATAAAAAGTTCCATTTTGTAGGGGTGTCATAGAGCCTAAAATATTGGCATTAGTGATAAATGTATCAGAAGATCCATTGTCCATTTTTAAAACAATGAAATTTCTAACCTTCATGTTTGTGGAGAAAAATCTGATTCTGTCATGCTGGAAGGGGGGAAAGGGAACCCCAGGGGCGAAGGGGGGCAGCCACTCCGTGACAAGGGCTCTGGTTCTCTGCTCCGCAGGACACAACGGGGGTAAGATGCCCGTCAGGCTAGTGTGTGGGCCCCTTGATCTCAAAGGGATCGGGCCCCTATCATCATAGGGCACGGAACAGAGCTTCCAAGAGAATAGTCCCCTCACACATGGAGCTTTCACTTCACTCACAACCTAGAAGTAGGGGGGAAACTCGTGGGCGGGAGGGAGACTTGCAAGGGAAGGGGACCCACACTTCCAGGGCAGTAAGGAAGGGGCTCTCGTGCCTCCAGGGGAAGGAGATGAACCCAAGGGAAGGGGGAGGGGCTCGCAGTGTCACTCACTCTTGCACTCACCACAACTCACCAAGGAAGGAAGGGGGGGGGTATAGGGATCCAGTCACACTCTTAAGACACTCACACACACACTATTGGTATCCAAAAACAAGATCAATAATCCACACAATACACTTATCTGTCGCAGCGGGGCCAGCTTCTCAGCAATCTGATTACCGGCGCTGTTCCCCTGTCAGCGCTGGGCTTTAACCTGGTGACTCCACCCCCTGATGTGCGCGCAGCCTGCCGCTGGGCCCGCCCCTGCCGTGCTTGTGAATGTGCTCCGCCTCCCTGCGTCCCCTGCTGTCGGGAGCATGTCTCCATCCTGCCGCGGCAGTGTTGGGCGGTCTGCTGGGGGGGCATAGGCGTGGGGGTCCTGGCGGAACAATCTGTGGAAGGAGCCGGCCGGCTGGCGGCTCTGACAGATACCATGAGTTTATTATGTCGGTTCAGCTGAGAAATATGTTTGGTTTGGGTTTTTTTTAAAAAAAAAAAATCTCACAGTTGAACATTTTGGACTGGTAATCCTGTTTTCTGTCAGAACCATTAAATAGGACTAATTCCATGCAGTGTGAATAAACCGCTTCTTGAAATGTTAGGGTGATAAGCTACACACCAACTATACAAGTTGTTTAAGGAAGTAAAACTAAAATGAGTTTGATCACTTTTTCACAAATGATAAATGGCTGTATTTTTTTTAATGAGCCCTGCTCATTCTTAAGAATAGTACTGTGTGTGTGTGTCGTCTTTTCTGTAAGCAATTTCCAATTGTACAGCTGCTTTCCTGATTCAGTGCTACTCTAATTTTGCTTCTGTCAAGATTACCTCTGGAAACCCTTTAGAAAGGAAATGTATAACACTCCCCCCCACCCCCCTTTTAAAAAACTCTTTATAACTTGGCTATGAACTGTTTACAGGCATGAGAAATGTAAGTGTATATTTAAGAGAGTGTTATATTTTTTTTAACTAAAGCTGGGTCTGGGCATGAGCCAGTATCCCAGATCCAAGCAGCCCTGTTTCTTAGAGACGCTCCATATCTGAGTATTGGTGTCTTAGGTTCAGTTCAATCTTTTTTTGTGGCATTAGGCAGGAGTTGAACCTGGAAAATAAATTTTTAAAAACAAGATGTGGAATTCATCCAAAGTCTACCATAAGAAGTGCACCAGTGGTCCATCCAGCCCAGCATCCTGCCTCTGACACTGGCCATCTTCGCTTCAGAGAGTATCCAAAAGGTCATAATGGAGTGATCTGTAGCCAGTTATTTCCTCCCACCAATCAGAGGTTACGTTCCTCGATCCAAGTTGACTAATAGCTATTTATGGATCTATCCTCTAAGCACTTATACAGTCCTTTTTCCCCCCTTTTAAAAAAACCATTTATGCTATTGGCCTTAGCAGCATCCTCTGGTAACAGGTTCTACAAGTGAATTGTACACTGAGTGAAAAGGTGCTTCCTTTTTCTTTTCGTTTTTTTAGTCTGCTGCCAGTTAGTCTCATAGTGTCCCCTAGCCCTAGTATTATCTGAGAGGGTAAATATAGCCACTCCCTTCTTTCTCATTCCATAGCACTCGCAAGTCTGGGTGTTAACAAACATGACACTATCCACCCAAAGTAAGTGGGTATTGTCACCTTTGTTAGGGGGTAGGCTTTTGCCAACGCAGAGTCACTACATATCTGAATGATGTCGGTTTGGCTCTTTGTGTGAGCAAAACAGAAGGTCTAACTACGTCAGATTCCTCCCGTAGGCAGATATAGTTGTTTGTTTTTATATATATCCCGCCCTATCCACGGAGGCTCAGGGCGGCTTACAATAAATACATAAAATACAAATATAAAATAAATAATTAAAACCCCACAAAACTATAAAAACACCCCCATCCTCCTCCTCCACCGCACCCCCAATCTATTCCTGCCCAAATAAAAAGGTTGTGTTTTTATTTATAAAAATGCCTGGCCAAATAAAAAGGTTGTGTTGGTTAAATGAAAGTTCAGATTCTGTAGGACATGATGTCAGGTCATGAGTATGTTCCAGATTGAGTGTGTTTAGTTTTTACTCTTGTTCACCCTGTGAATTTGAGCCTTGTTATTAGGGACCCATGTTCACTGCTTTTTTCACCTATTGCCACAGATGGGGAAAATGCAGGGAACACGGGTCCCTGTGCTTATTGTTAAAAGTAGGGGAAGAAATCTTGTTCTGGTAAATGCTTTCCATGAGTCTGTTTTTGAAAAATATTATTGTATTTAGCTTAGCGTAAATGGCTTCCACTTTGTGGTATTAACTTGTCCATTTTATCATAGAGGTGAAGTAGTGCCTCTATAGTTAAGTCAAGCAGCACTGTCCATTATAACCTCCCAACATTCTAACGGGTGTAACTTTGCATGTTCAGCGTATATATTATTTATTTATTCATTTTGGATAAGGGGGGAATCCATGCAGATTTGAAGGGACTCGCTTTAGAAATGACCAAGTTATGGATGTGGGAAGTTGGTTGTTTTTGTTTTCTTTTTTCATTTTTTGGTGACTTTTAAGTTGACCGGGTTTGTGGTGTCGTGGTCAGTTTCAAAGCTAGGGAGAAGTGATGAAAAACTCAGCTGGGGGAGGGCTATGTCTTCTTTTGTGGTTGGTATGGGGTTTACCTTATAAAGTTCCTAATTTCTGAGCTGTTTAAAAACCCATGTTAAGCTATGGGTAGAGCTTTCAGAGTGGGAGCAGATGGAACGCGGTGTGTGTCAGGAGCTGGTGATAGTGACATCACCAGGGGTGGCTTGTGACCGGTGCCCCCTTGGCAGCATTGTGGACAGTGGGGTGGGGGGAGAGGACTACCACTGCGGCCCCCCCACCCGCCTGGCTGCTTCTGTTTCACTCACTGGCCTGTCTGCCTCCTTGCCTCCCTGATTGTCAGGTGGTGCAGCTGGGGCCAGTGATTTGGGCGCTGCGGGCGCCGCCACTCTGCTCTACTCCATGCCACCACCACCACCAATGGAGCTGCTGTGGAAGCTGGAGGAGGAGTCACCGCTGCCATCAAAGGACCTGCTGATAAAGCTATAGCCGCTGCTGCAAAGCTGGAGCTGTCATTTTGAAAGTGCTGGGCCCAGTGCTGTACACGCGTGTGGGAACCCCGGCACTTTCAAAAGGTCTGCTCTAGCTTTAGCAGTGGTGGCTCCAGCTTCCTCAGCAGCTCCTCCTCCTCCTCCTCCGCTGCCTCCTTCTCCTCACATGGGGCAAGCGAGGCTGCAGGTCCTAGTTGACTCTCCCCCAGTGCCCGTCCCCACCCCCCAGCCAGGACAGACCAACTGGCCCAGTTTGGCAAGCTCTCAGCCCAGCCCCGCTGTGGACAAGAACATTGTTCTTCCCGCACCGCTACAGTGCTGGGAGCTGGAGGCAAGGATCAGCGAGGGAACCCGGTCTTACAGTGGATTAGAATTCCACCATGGCTCAACTCCTACCCCCCACAGTATCCCAGATCTGAGCAGCATGGGAAAGGGGGGGGGGGGGGTCCACCCTAATTGCCGACCAACTCCACACACCAGATTTTTTTATTTTTATTTATTTCTAGATTTATACCCCGCCCCTCCTGAGAACAGCTCGGGGCGGCAGATGAGTCCAAGGAGAGTGAGGAAATCTCCCTGGCTGGGGCTGCACCCTCTCACTTGCTTGAAAGTGGGTCCCTCTTTCTCTTTCAGGGAAGGGGTTCATGGGATGAAGAGGAAAGCAGCAGGGCGAGCCATTAGGCTTTCCTGGCACAGAAGAATGGCAGAAATTTAGCAGTGTCGTGTCTCGTTTCTAGCAGCCTTGAATGATTCAAGGGTGATTCAAAGGATGGCTAGTTAGCATCAAGCTCCCTCTTTCTCAGGCTTCTCATGGGATTCGGAGTTCAGTCCTGGTCATGTGCACCGTTGCCTGGAAAGTCACCTTGGCTGTTGTAGGGTGTTTTTTTTTTAATTACTGTGCAATACGGCAGCATTTCTCCTCCAGTAGAGTCTGTGCCAGGATTTTCCAATTATGGCGAGGATGGAATAGGCGCTCTAGAGAAAACGCTGTAGTTTATCCACAGAGCAGATGCAGCAGCAGTGCTGATTCCATATAATCCTGCCTTGACATGCCCCAAAACATACCTGGAGAAACCACTAGCAGGAGGCTAAACCTCATTCCAACCCTCTTTCCCTCCCTGCCTCATGCTGTCAACAAGGGTGGAGACTGCTGCTGTAGCAACTTTCATATGAACAACCAAGTGCTATGGAAGTGCTGGTGTGTGGAGTTGGTTGGCAATTAAAGTGCTTCCCTCTCTTCCCCAAAGCCGAGATCCTGTGGATGGTGTGGGATGAGCTGCAGCTCAATGGTAGTAAGAGAGGGTGGTTGTCCTTCGCTATGGTTTAAAGTGAGGAGAGGAGGTCTTTCCCGCAGCAGCAGCTTGCGGAAGGTAAGGTACTGAAGGGTGCCTTCAGATTGGCATAGCCCAGGCAAGAGAGGAGCAGCAAAACTTTTGACAGTTTCAAAGGCAGTGCTTTGAGGCACTTCAAAGATGCCTCCCGTATACTAATTACCATAGCCCTTTGGAGCTTCTGCAGAATTGCAACGCTCCCTCTTTCTTAGGCTTCTCATGATATTCTGCAGACAAACTGCAGTTGGAACACGATATTGACCCGTCGCAAGGGGAAGCGAGTGGGAGGGTGCCGACTCCTGGGCTTTCCGGCTCTGCAGTTTTTGGGGATTTACTCCCTTCAGAGGAGTCCAGTCACCTGGGTATTCTCCTCTACTGTCTACACATTGGTCCACAAGCTGAGCCTTTACCCTTACTCGTTGGGGCGCCACTGTCACGGGTTTGAGGGTCCGCACCCCCACTTTACCGGGTTTGAGTGACTCCGTTTCCCCTGCGCACAGTTCTCTTGAATCAGTTTCTCTCTCTGGCTAATTCAAGTGTGCCACAATGAAACTCCTTTGTCACACAAGGGCCTGATCCTTTCCGTTTACAGACTCTTTACTCTCTGGGTTCACAAGAGCTTGGGGGCTCTTGTAGCTCGCTTGTGTTCCAATATTAGACACCGCCACTTCTTCATAAAGATAAGAAGTAAATTTATTGATTACATAAACAAGATAGTTGAAACAGAGTGGTAACTAGAAATAAAAGGCAAACATAACGCATTCCTAACTTATACTGGTTGAGTTCCTAAATTAGGCATCTTACCTAGCAAGGTCCAGCAGTTCTGGTTTCTCAGTCATAAAAGGCGAATGACTGGACTCTGACCTAGAGAGCATTCCTGTCTC
>QEPC01015055.1:1120254-1182164 GCA_003113815.1 Sphenodon punctatus
TAAACTCTTCCTCTGCCACATGGCACTCAAAGTACTTCACCAAGAACAAACAACTTTTTAATCCTCACAACAGCCCTGTGAGGTAGGCTAGGTCCCATTCCGGCACAATACTTTGTTTCATTAGATATTTAAATCCCTTCTAGTTTAGAAGGTATTTGAAGAATATTAGAAAAAAATCACACAAGATTTTCAAACACAAACATTACAAAATGCTTTTAATAAGACTGTTTAAGTATTGTTTAAAAAGAAATTACAAATAAAGTTTGGGAAACAAACTATTTTTTGAAGATAAAGAAAAGTCACTATGACTTGACCAGTATAGTAACAAAGTAAATAGAAACATACAGCACTTGCACAACTGGAAAGTGAAACGAAATGAGTGATGAGCCAAAAAACATAAAGCAGGTAGACATAACAATTAGAATGATCATTAAATATATAGGGATTCTGTATCCCCTATTAAGGGGGCGGTCCTTTCCGCCCCCCTCCCCTTCACTAGGGAAAGCCACCCCACCTTCAGCTAGACAACTAGCTCACCCCCCTAGAACATCCCCAGTACTGATGCTTATCAAAAAGACAAATCTCTTTTTAAACACCTTCCCCCAGCCCCAGAGGAAGCTGCACTAGTTAGCACAGGGATCTCTGTAAAAATGGCTGCCTCAGGTCAGCACTAGGTGAAGAATGCCTGTATAAACTGCCATATGTGCCCAAGCAGGACATTATTTGACAAGAATAAGTCATGCCAGACTAATCTTATCTCCTTTTTAAAAACAAGTTACTAGTTTAGTAGATCATGGGAATGCTGTGGACATAATATATTTTGACTTTAGCAAAGCATTTGTCAAAGTCCCCCATGATACCCTTGTTGACAAGATGGTAAAATATGGGCTAGATGATAATACTGTGAGGTGGATTTACAGCTGGTTAAAGAACCGTACTCAAAGAGCACTCCTCAATGGCTCTTCATCAATGTGGAGGGGGAATTGAGCAGGGCGCTGCAGGGCTCTGTCCTGGGCCCGGTACTGTTCAACATCTGAATTAATGACTTGGGATGAGGGATTAGAGGGAATTTGCAGATGACACAAAACACCTTAGAAGACAGAAATAAAATACAAAACAATCTCCATAAGTTGGAAAACTGGGCTGAAACTAACAAAATGAAGTTCAACAGAGACAAATGTAAAGTACAGCCTTTAGGTAAGAAAAATCAAATGTACAAATACATCTCTATGGGGTATACCTGACTCGGCAGCAATCCATGAGAAAAGGATCTGGGGATTGTAGTAGATGACAAACTGAACATGAGTCTGCAGTGTGATGCACAAAAAGGCTAATGCAACTTTAGGCTGCGTTAATAGAAGTATCGTTTCCAAGACATGAGAAGCCATAGTCCCATTCTATGCTGTGCTGGTCGGACCTCATCTGGAGTACTGTCCTTTTCTAGGCACTGCACTTTAAGAAGGACATTGACATATTGGAACGGGTTCAGAGGAGAGCAACAAAGATGCTCAGGGGTCTGGAAACCAAGTCCTATGAGGAAAGGTTGAAGGAGCTGGGTAGGTTTAGTCTAGAGAAGAGAAGACTAAGGGGAGACATGATAGAGACATATTTATGCAAATATAGAGATGGAGCCAGGACTGATCTCAGCCCAGACTCAGATCACAGACCATAAAAGACTGATATCTGATTTTCAAGATTTGATTCAGGAGGATGACGATTCTTGGTGTCACACACCATTAATTCATCTTCCGTATGCAACTGCTTACGCAGCTCCATTTTGCCCTCTGACACCTCCCAGCACTATATACACAAAACCACACACGCAGCCAGGACAACAGACACACCGCTACGGATGCACTACACACATGCACACCACGCAACACTACACACACACACACACACACACACACACACACACACACACACACACACAAAACCTATGAGCACTAGCCACACACATACACCAAGCACTAAACACACACACACCACCTAGCACAACACACACAGAGATACACAACCCGGATCTCTACGCGCGCACACACACACACACACACACACACACACACACACAGAGAACTATTCACACATCACCCAATACTACACAACCCGGATCTCTACGCGCACACACACACACACACACACACACACAGAGAACTATTCACACATCACCCAATACTACACAGCTCATACCACTACACACAGAGACACATCCCACAGCACCCAACACAGCACACACACCTTCCTACAAGAAACACAGACCCATACTGCCCATCACAACACAGTCACACACACCAACACACCAACCAATACCGCAAACACACACGCAGGCCATTTTAAGAAGAGACACTACCACACAGGATTACACAGTGAACAAAAGCAGCAGTGGGTGGCCACATGCTCCTGCAACCCCTTCACCAATCTCCCCATTCAGAGTATCACTTGAAAGGCCAGATTGCTCCATATGGGGGCATGGGTGGACAAGAAGTGGATACAAGGAGTGGACATAAATTCGCAGTTTTTCAAACCAAAAACATCCTGGCCAGGAAAAATTCCTTGCATCAATTTACTCACCAAAAAAACTCCCAAATAAAGAAAATCTCCCAAACAAACTTTCAACTAAGCACCAAAAAACAAAGAAATTGAAGATGAAGGCTCATGCATCATATTCCTAACCAAAAAACCACCAGAATCAGTGGAACCTTACAAACATTGAACTAAGCACCAAAAAGCAAGGAAATGGAAGATTAAGGCTTTCGCATACAGTGACTAACAACCTTTGCTCATCCCGCATGAAAATACACCACAGGATACATTCCACGGTTTCTTTTTTTACACACACTCCTTTTGTTCCTCTAGTATGGCTTCCTCTGCCATTAACTGGGTGATGAGTCCTCTCTCATCTCTAGCTGTGTGTTGTTTCTGTAGGTTTCCCCTGCTTTCTTGGGGGGAGAGCGGGGGGAGGGTTGTATGTTTTGTGTACGCTTGCAAGTGGGATGCTTGCTAGTGTGTATGGGATGCTTTGTGTATGCATGCTAGTTTGCTGGATGTTTGTTTGCTAATGTTGTTTACTGTTGCTGGTTATTCCTTTGGATGTTGTTTTCTGGTTTTGGAAAACAAAGTTTTCCAAATTTTCTTGCAGTCTTTTTTCATTCAGGGCAAGTTAAGGCGAGAGCCTTAGTGAAGGTTAGTCACTGTATGTGAGAGCCTTAATCTTCCATTTCCTTGCTTTTTTGTTAGTTGAAAGTTTGTTTAGGAGGTTTTCTTTATTTGGGAGGTTTTTTGGTGAGTAAATTGATGCGAGCCTTAGCTGTTTTCTTAAACTGGAGGTTTTTTGTTGGTAATTTATTTTTAGTGATACCAGAAAATTAGCTAATGCCCAGCACCATTCTTCTATTTAAGACGCTCATCCTCATTGTAACCCTGTTTGAAGTACTTCACTTGAACAATATTCTGAAGTTAATTGCTACTTTGGGCTGAGTCTTACACTTCCTAGTTAGGCAGGCTGGTGGGATAGCTTTGCCTGCTCTGAGGCTGCAACACTATGTATTAAAGATCTCAGATTGGTTTTTAACTGAATTTTGTTTAAAGCTGCCATTTAAATTTTAGTATGGTCCAGCTCCTCATTATGAATTGTCCTGTGATTAATTGTAATGTAAGAGCCATGCTTGGGCTGAGAGGTTCTGACCAAGCCTGGTCCAAGCTGAGCTGCATTGGGACTCCCCTGAACCTAGTCTTGACTCCGCTGGCTCTTCCCAGCCTGGGCCCAATGTAAGGAAGTGTTGTGATATCATGGCACCCTACAGGGTGGGGCCATGCCAGGAAAGAGGCAAGGGAACGTTCACCCACCCTTTTCTGACATGAGCCTGCCCATATGTGGCGCGGTGACATCACAATGTGTGAAGTCTGTGAAGGCACAGTCTCTCCCAACAGGGGATGTCTGAGGTTTCCAAACCAAGCCTGACAGGGCCAGTTATTTTGGTCTGCAGGGCTCTATTGGAATGGTGTCAGAGGATCTTACCCATTAGTAAACAGTGGCTTTAAAAATTGCCTTGTATGAGTGCAGACAGCAGCACTGACCCAGTAGTTGCTTTTGAGATACTGTGCTGCTCCATTATGCAGATTTCTGAATATTGCCACGACAGCTTAATGTTTTTGTTCTGAATACATGAGAAAATCAACCCAGCACACTTTAATCTGCCTTTATCTCCCTGACGCAATGTCTAAAATGTACTTAATGCTGCTCTAACATAAATGGCCTAATGAGCATTATGCAATGGTCTGAGGTCTAACAGTCAGCTTTCCTTTGTGTGGCAGTTGCTTGCTTTTTAAACGTCTCTTGCAAGCAAGGGAGCTCAGCTACCATATTTGGTAGCTCGTATGTCTGGCCACTGACCTCATATCGGCTTGTTTGAGGATTTGTGTGTTTTTTACTTGTCCATATATGGGAAAGCAGCTTGGGGAGTCTGGTATCTGACCTGAATTAGAAGTAATGCAACATCTGTATGAAGTGCTGCTTTTGTTACAACGAACTAATTAAGTTAAAGCTGGGATTTAGCTGAGATCCCAGGAAAAAGTGGCAGTTTGAGGAAAGCAAATTTATTGTTAAATCCAGATTTTCATTTGAAGCATACATCTCCCTGCAAATATTTTGCCTTCATCCTGGGAAAGCCATAAAACAAACCAGGAATATAAACAGAAAGTCTCTATATCAGGAAGCTAATATTTAATGTTATGACAGTAATAAAAACCACCTTTCCTGTAGAGTCTGCAAATCTTCTGGGCCAGGCATCTCCATTTCCACTTACTGTTTTGTGTCAGTGAAAAAAGGACTGGATTAGATTAGATGTAAAATGACCCTGTTCCGTAATTGCATTTTCTTTCATTTCCAGGGAATGCCCCAAAGCAGAGGAAAACTATCAAGAGCCTCAAGGTAGATGATGATAAATCTATAAATGGGGAAGGGGGGGGGACTAGAAGAAATCATTATTTAGATACATGAATTTTGAGTCTTGTGTTGCCATTACTTGAACGTATTGGGAAAGATGAAGTGGTGGGGTTACTATGCATTACTGAACTGGATTGCCTTGAAGTAAGAACTGCTGTAGAAGACGCTAATAGTGCTGATGAATGCTGTGTCTTGATTATCTAGCACCATCTCGCTCCGAATTGTGTCATAGCTTTTTGCCCACTCTACATAGGAACCACCAACTGCAGCTCAGCCAGCAGTGGCATGGAGAGTGTCCGCCAACCAGCAGGGGTGTACGGCAGTGGTGGGAGGAGAGATTATTGGCCAAGAATACTTGACAAACCAGCTATAGAGGCTGCAGCATCAACATGGAGGCGACTGGCCAAAAGAACTGCACATAGTGTCATCAATGTATCTGTTTCATAGAGCAAATTAAGACTTAAGCACCTTGTATTCCTAGGAATCTGTTTTATATCAGGCAGAGACAAAGTAATTCAGATATATTTTTTTTAATTGAACCAACTTCTGCTGGTGAGGGTATGCAAGTTTTCCGGACACACAGGGCCCCTTCCTCAGGTATGCGAGTCAAAATATTTATTTATTTCTGTGATTTATACCCCACCCCTCCTGAAAAACAGCTCGGGGCGGCTTCCAACATCAATAAAATACATAAAAACAAGTATAAATCAATTTAAAAATAATCAAACAAGTTAAATGTTTAAAAACAGGACCCCGGGCATTAAAAACAGTAACCAGGGTAGGGGAGAAAAAACACAAACCCTAGCCCACCCTCCCCCCCCCCCCCCAAAAGGCCTGGGCGAATATATTCATGTATTTCGCCTATAAAATGCCTGAGGAAGGATGCTGTGTGGCTTGAAATCTTGCATACTCCAACATAAATTGGTCCAGTAAAAGTTATCATCTGAACTACTTAGTTCTGCTCTCTCTTAGATTATGGATCAACATGGCAACTGCATTCCTCTTTTTAAATCTGAGGTTTATACCACAGAACCAGCCATCTCCTCCAAAAAGCTACTTTTTAAGTCCAGAGGTTCCCAAACAATTGTCAGAACCACAGTTGCAAGTCTTTATTGCTGTCTGGGGTCACAGAAAATATTTAAAGTCTAAATATGGGTTATGTAGGCCAAAGGTTTGGGTTAGGACTGGCCCTAGAAGTTGCAAGGTCTGGGGTAGGAGGGGTGTGTCTGGGGGGAGGGGAAAGGGCAGGGTCTTTGGAAGGATGGGACTTACTTGGTGTGGTGGGAGCCCCCACTGTAGGCCACCACTTCAAGGCTCAGGTCAGTCCTGACCTGAGCATCACAGTTCTTTAGATAGTAGGTTACAGTTATGCCACCTTCAAGATAACCAAGATTTAGGGCGTGATCCAGCTCCCATTGAAGCCAGTGACTAAACTCCTGTTGACTTGTATGGAGATGGATTGTCCACACTTTATTTTTGGACAGGCATAACTGAATGAAAGTGCCACACAATCCAGCATACACTTTGCAGTGATAATCTCTTGTGCTTAATTCTAACTCAAGAACCAGAGGGATTACTTTGATTGTCCCTCTGAAAAGGTATCTCACAAAGACAGTACACATGAGTATTCTACACACAAACATGCGCCGTGTCAATCATACATAGAGGCAAACTGAGTAATTCCCTTGAAAGTAACTCAGTTTTTGGCACACTAGTTGGGTTTGCTGGAGAGCAGCTGTTCACTGAAATCAAAGGTTGTTAAATTGCTCGGCATTCTGTGATACTGGGGAGCGTACCTTGAACTTCAAACTTTTGAAGTGTAGCAAAAAAGGGATTTGGGGTTTTTCATCGTGAGGCCCTCAAGAGCTCATTGATTTACATTCCAATAATCTTTCATGTTGACTCGCACATGTGTAGACTACAATGCAAATATCCACTTAGATCTCAGATTCTGCTTTTCTGGCTGAAAGTGTGTGGGGTCCCCGATGGATAACTGTGACTCCTGCCATAAGTCCATGCAGTGCCTTATATTCTTTTGTGTTGCGTCTCTCTCCCCCTCCCCCAGATGTTAATCTCTGTTCCTCCCTTCTCACCTTCAAAAAGCACCTAAAGACTTTTCTGTTCTCCAGGTGCTTTTAAAGGATCCACTCCTGGCTCCCCTCCCATTTTACCTTCCCCCTTTTAAATGGATTTTATATGGATTTTAAGTTGTTTTGTGGTCTTCTATTGTATTTTTCTATTGTGAAGTGCTCCGAGTGCCAATTGGCGGGTGCAGGTGCTATACAAATAAAACTTATTTTATTTTCAATGGGATTAAGGGAAAATTCAGGTTATATTTTTGTCAGGGTTTTTCAGGGAAGGGAGAGGGGGACATACTGTAATGTGTTATATCACAGTCGCAGACTAAGCCACATGTGCCAGCCACTGGAATACAAATGGTCCTTAGCTCAAAAGATGTAGTCCTCCACTGTTTGCAGTCAAGGCAATCTCTTGGCTATTACTTGCAGTAAAGATCCTTAATTTTTACATAGGTTGGCCACTAACAAAGCCTGTGCAGCATGTAATATGCTGATCTGACACTCAAAATGAATGAGCTGGCAGGGCTTGGGTTGAAAAAAAAATGTTTAGTCCTACTAGTTAGCCTTTGGAATTTAGTCTAGGTTAGTGAGTGGCTGGAAGAAATTTACATCTAATGGCTATTTGCTGTTCTCAATGAAATAGCTTGGTCATTGGGCAGAAATATCTAAGACCACAGTTATCAATAGCATATATGTTGCTATAATATTTGGCATATTGGAAGCCTCCTCAAAGAATGAGAGTTCATTGGATGTGAAAACTAAAGCTACTCGGCTCCCATCAGAAGTGGCCCCTTAATGCAGGATTTGTAGTTATCCAGATTTTGCCCCCCCCCTTCCCCCAGATTCTGGCTTCTAACATTGTCATTTTGCCTCTTTTGTGGTACTAACTTTCACTAAGAATAATGTGAAGGAGATGTATTAGACAGGACCATCTATAGCTATTTTGCCACTCTGGACAAAATAAATGTTATCCCCTTTGCATGGTATCTTATTATAGAAACACCAGTTGGCCAAAAGAACCGCACACACACCCATCTTCTCCGAGTTGCCCAAGATCAAATGCCACCATTTGCCATGAAATGGCCAGACAGATGCACATCCCCGGTGCTCTGAGAATTATTATGCATGAACATAATCTCTATAACACCTTCAGTGTTAGAGAAGGAGTCAGAGGGGGGGTGCAGAAGGAATTTGGGTTGGGAGGGAACATGATAGCTGGCAAACACCTAGCTTTTCTCTGACTGAGTTAGATGGAATAGGGGGAAGGGGAAGTAAGAGGAAGCTAAGAAGGGGAAGAGGGAGCAAGGGGTGTGTGTGAGGTACTGGTGATGGGGCCTCTGACCACAGACAAGAGGAAGGTGGGGGAAGGGGACGGGACACACAGATCAAAAATGTTTGAGAACAACTGATCTAGTTCACTGTGAGGTAGCTTATTATTCTCATTTTATAGGGGGGAAATGGGCTACATTGGCTCGGAGAAGCTATGAGAGTTATGCAGTGAGTTAATTGTCATTGCCATTCCCCAGAAAGCCACTGTACTGGATGAGATTTGCATGCTGTCTTTAACGCAAATAGCAGCACTTGCAAGATTTATACTGTGTGAACAGGGAAAGTGAAGGGGTGTGTGTGTTAGTTTAATAATAGTAGTGACTTGTATGTCACAATAGACTTGTACAGATATTAAATTAGGAGAAGGGAAAACCTATCCGGTTAACAACTAGCTCTCTCTTCCGCCCCCCCCCCCCCTTTTATTACAGATTAAAAAACAGCAGCAAGATGTATTAGGCTTCTTGGAAGCCAACAAGATTGAATTTGAGGAAAAAGATATTGCAGCCAATGAAGAGAATCGAAAGTGGATGAGAGAAAACGTCCCCGAAGATAGCCGGCCAGTCAGTGGAAACCCGCTGCCACCTCGGATCTTTAACGACAGCCGATACCTTGGGGTGAGAGAGGATTTGTCTTGGTTGATAATGACTTCTTAGTAATGCTTGATCAAGAATTTGCACTATAAGACAACTCGGGTGCTCAGCCTGGTCCCCACATTAGTAACCTATCCCTTGCGTAACAGGGTATGTTTGAGCAAGTTCAAAACTCTCTTTTTGTAATGGTTAACTTTTTAGTTTAATAGCTAAGAAAGGAAGAGGCAACCCCCCCACCCCAAAAAAAAACCCCACAGACTAAAGCCAGACATATTACATGCTGCTGCCATTCAAACACTTGCTCTGCATTTGCTCCAGTGGCAGAACCATGACTTTGCCTTGAGGCTCCTGTAGGGTGGCATTTTTCTTGATGTTTGACTAGACCGACAGTGGTAATAAAATGTAGCACAGGGATAGGGAACCTTCTCCCCACTGCAGGCCACTTCCGTTGCCAACGCACCGAAGGAGACAAGACAATTTGCTGGGTTTCAAACGGCCGCACTCTTTATTTAACAGTTAACATACAAATTAAGGTGGGGGTAAATCGCCTAGTGCGATGCGGGTCCAGTACTTAACTTAACATTATCAAACAGTACCCAAAACCTGAACCAGGGGTGGCTTCGATGTACCCTCGATTGCCACCCCAACGACGATCACACGTCTCCCCTCCAAGCGGCACCACAGACCGTGAGGGGATCCCTTTAAATGTGAGTAAGGAGAATGATGCCTGCTGACGGGGGACCATACTTGTCCCTACCGCCGTCGCACGACACCCCTCCCAGGGAGGCTGCCCAGCCGCTTGCCTTCCCCTGCTTTCCGGCAGGTGGGCCTCCCCATCTCTTTAAAGAGATGACTCCTAATTATGACCCCTCTAACTACTCTAACTCACAGTACTGGACCCCTGCAAGAGTGCGACAATAATAAATGAGCACAACAACACCCCTAGAACTAAAGGGTAAGATTAGCCAAATTACCTGCACTGCAAGGAAGGCGAAAAATGGAAAAAAAAAAACTATTCCAGCCTGATTGAGTTAACCGTAAAAATTCCTTCCTGGCCCCGAATCGGCGGCCGGTGATTCCCACAGTGCAAGGGGAGGGTGGGGTGGGTGCCGTTCTTCACCGCTCCTGGGGCTGGAATGCAGCCCAAGCGGCGTCTCATCTGCCCGTGGGCCCCACCCCTGGGCGGGGTCACATGCCTATTCCTGGCAAATGGGAGGCACAGCCTGGCTGCCTAGCAACCCAGGCTGCCCCCCCCCTTTCTGCTGCGCACCGCCGTTTCCCGCCTCAGAGAGCCGCATTGGCCTCTGCCGGCGGGAAAACTCTTCACCCTTGCTGTCCTGCCCCCACTCTAGGCGGGCGCGGCAAAGGGCCTCGTGCCCCCTATCCCCGTGGGGGGAAGGGGCGGATGCAATTGCCGACGCACCGAAGGAGACAGGACAATTTGCTGGGTTTCAAACAGCCGCACTCTTTATTTAACAGTTAACATACAAATTAAAGTGGGGGTAAATCGCCTAGTGCGCTGCGGGTCCAGTACTTAACATTATCAAACAGTACCCAAAACCTGAACCAGGGGTGGCTTCGATGTACCCTCGATTGCCACCCCAACGACGATCACATGTCTCCCCTCCAAGCGGCGCCACAGGCCGTGAGGGGATCCATTTGGAGAATGATGCCTGCCGACGGGGGACCATACTTATCCCTACTGCCATCACACGACACCCCTCCCAGGGAGGCTGCCCAGCCGCTTGCCTTCCCCTGCTTTCCAGCAGGTGGGCCTCCCCATCTCTTAAAGAGATGACTCCTAATTATGACCCCTCTACTCTACCACTACTCTAACTCACAGTACTGGACCCCTGCCACTAAGGGTTTGCCGGGTTTACCCGGACGAACCCGGCCCCCACCTAACTTTAGGAACTTTCTAATGAGCGAACCAGAGCCCTCTTTAGGGCCCCCAGGTATAGGTCATTCCCTTGGGGGGACAGGTGCACACCGTCTCGCCTGTACAAAGCCAGCCTTTTGTGTGTCAGCACCCAAGTGTCCACATGCCCACCTCCTAAGCCGGTGAGCCACTTCACTACATCCCTATTGACTGTCTTTCTGGTTTTGTCAATTTTTCGGAGATGTACCCCGTGACCCCAAGATAACCGTTCAACCAGATCAGTCCAGAGGAGGCAGACACCAGGGAAGAGTTTCTTAATCTCCCACAGGTCGGATTTGACGTTCTTCATTAACTAGACACCTTTCAGCTGCGGGATGTCGTTCTCTCCATGAATTACTATGAGATCCGGCGGAGGGTCTCAGGCAGCAGCATGGACTGCCGGCAAGAGCTGGTGCCACTTCATCCCACTACGACCCTCCACTGAATTTGTGCCTGCGTTGCCAAGCCTAGTTGCGTTCCCCATCCAGTCTGCCCAGCGGCCTTGCCTGCCCATCGGACAAGGCTGTGGCCGATAATCCACACCCTCTTCCGTGGCCTCGTGGGAATACCTGTTGAGATGAGATAACAGTTAGGGTGGCTTGGCTGGGTGGGGGGGCACCCCGGACATAAGTCCAGAAAGCCCAGACCTACAACGCCCCATTTTCTTGATGCCTTGCTCGGGCATACCGTTCTCTGCAGCAAAGCTTGCGGCGCCTATACGGAATGAATGTATGCCGTAGACCAACGGGGGCAGTCCCAGATATGCCAGAGCAGGCCTCATAACTGCTGTGAATTGGTACCTGGTCACCTGTTGCCCGGTGGCATGTCTAAAGAGGGGGCCCGCAGCCAACCCACGCACTGCAATATAAGCTTCCATAGCCTTAATCGGGCACATCTTGTTCGTCGGCACGCAGTTCAGCCTGACTTCCTGCCCTCTCCCCCTCTGGTCCATCTTGGATCGACGAATTTTCAACGCCATCGACGTTGGACCGATCCTGATGTCATTGAACTGGAGTGCCCTACCTGACGTGTCCCTGGCTGAGTCCGCTACCAGTTCACTCACACGAAATGCCCCAAAGAAGGCTAACTTGAATAACGAATTAAACAATGAAACTTCACAACAATCAAAACAAACATGGGGTAGCCCACTACAAATATCCAATAGTAATTGCAACGTGATGGGAACCTGTTGATCATGGGTCCTACCCACTTCCCGATGCCAACTCTCCAGTAATCGCCTGGCGAAAAACCCTCGGCCGGGGGGAGGGTGGCCTGCAAGGTTACTTGCAAAGGCCAGGGCAGAAAGTTTCCCCGATATTGTACCTGGGGCCGCACCCCGGCGCCTCAAGGACATGGCAAATTGAAACATCTGCTGCTCTGGGATTGGGAACCCTTGGGGCCAACCCTGTTCCCTCTGGTAGCTCCGAAACTCCCTGAAGGCCCTGCTGTAAGCTGTCCTGGTTCAGGGCGCAAGGGATCCCAGAACGGCGGTGTGCGATTCTACAACCCAAGGTTTCACACCAGCGGCGGCAGCGGATCTGGGTTCACCCGAGCCTGAGGCGCCAGCAGACAGAAACGCTCCATCTGGAAACGAGAAAGGGCATCGGCTACACTGTTGTCCAGACCCGGCACATGCCTGGCGTGGAACAGGATGTTAAATTCCAAACAGGTGAGCACGAAGACCCTCACTAACCTCATAACCCTTGGGGACCTTGAAGATTGGGTGTTAATTATGTGTACAACAGCTTGGTTGTCACACCAGAACAAAACTGATCGATTCGCTAGCTGGTTGGGCCATAGATGTACCGCCACCACGGTTGGAAAAAATTCCAAACAGGTGAGGTCCCTTGTGATCCCCTGCTCTATCCAGTCATTCGGCTAGGGGGCCGCCACCCACCGGTCCTTAAAGATCAACCTGAAACCCACCCCACCAGCAGCATCGGAGTGCACCTGTAGCTCCGCTTCCAGTAGAAGCTGGTCCCTCCAGAAACTGGTGTCGTTAAAACTTTCCAGGAAAGTGGCCCAGGTCTGGAGATCTTCTTTCATCTCCTTGGTGATCCTGATGTGGTGGGGGGGGGGGGGGCGGGTTGCCGGCAAACTTTGCGTAGAGGCGGGACAAGAAGGCCCAACCCGGCGCTACCACCCGGCAAGCAAAGTTGAGGCTCCCTACAACTGATTGCAGATGCCGAACCGTTACCTTGCTGGCCCCTAGGCATTCTATGATTTTCTCCCGAGTGACTTCAATTTATCCCCAGGAAGGCGGGAAACAGCCTCCTCAGTATCCAACTCGATACCAAGGTAGGTTAACCTGGTGGCAGGTCCTTCCGTCCTCTCTGGGACTAAGGGGATACCCAGGTTCTCTGCCACTTCATGGAAAGTACGCATCAAGTAATTGTACTCGCCTGTATCAGCCTGGCCGATGAATAGGAAATTGTCTAGATATTTTGTGATTCCCCTTTTTCCAGACCGTTGTTTGACGATCCAGTCCACTAGGGTGCTGAAACGCTCAAAGGCAGAGCATGAGATCAAGCACCCCATTGGCATGGCCTTATCATAATAATATCCTCCCTTGAAGTGAAAACCGAGCAGAGAAAAACTGTTGGGGTGAACAGGGAGCAAGCGAAAAGAAGACTTGATGTCGCACTTCCCTAGTACGGCAAGGGGCCCAAATGACCTAACTAGGGTTACCGCTGAGTCAAACGATGCATATCGGACCGAGGAGAGTTCCTTGGGGATAGCATTGTTGACTGAGCCCCCCCGGGGGTATGACAAGTGGTGAATTAAACGAAATTCCCCAGGGGGCTTTTTTGGCACCATGCCCACGGGGGATACAACCATATTGGGAAATGGTAGGGCCGGGAATGGGCCCGCCACCCTTCCCTCGGCCCCTTCTTTCTGAGTTTTAGCTCGCACTATATCCTCCATCCCTGCAACGGATTTCAAATTTGAGCAAAGCCAGTGCTGATGAACTTCGCTAGCAAGGATTCGAAAATCTTATTGAAAACCTGTTGTTATAAACTCGGCTTCCTTTCTATCTGGGTAAGATTGGAGGGCTTTGGCAAGCTCTGCTACCTTAACTGGAGTTGGCGCCCTTGCCGGATGTGGACGTGCTCTTTCCGTTGGGGCCTCCTCTGCCCGACCCCCCGGGAAACTGTTTTCTTTTGGCAGCGCCTTTTCCTTTTGGGCAGGCAGAGGCAGCGTGGTGTCCCGCACATTTGAAACGGTTGTGACGGAACTTACAGGTCGCTCAGGAACATCTCCCGAAAGGATCAAATTCCCAACACATGCCCGCAGAAGGTGCCATCCCTTTCTTGCCTTCTTCACGAAAGGACTCCATTGCCGAAGACGCCCCCCCTTTTGCCAGTAAGTGGCCACTATCAGATCTGGGTACATTCCCCGCCCCACTCATGCAGTTCAGCCAGAGGTCATGTGCATGCAGATCCCACCTCAGGCTGGGTGTATACGCTGCCCTGTGGTGGAAGGCCTCGTCGTATCGGAGCCATGTGCCTGCTGGACCGGCGTTGTAAGCACGCCGCACGATGTCGGCATACTTCAGCAGGTCGGCAGCCTGGGCGGGATATGCCTGGATCAGGACTACCATATATATGGAAAAGGCGACAGTCCAATTAGACCAGTTCCGGTCTGCCTTGGGGCGCTTAAAACGCTCCTTCTCCTTCTTGTCGTCCTGTTCAGTGGGGTCCAGAATCAGGTCACTAAACAGAAGGGCAAACAGATCAATGTTTTCCCCGCGCCATATTCGCTCCTTCATTCCTGGGAGCAAATGGCCCCCTATTGGGTCAGAGACCGCCGAGTAGCCCCCGCCCTCGGGGGGGGCACTGCGTGTATGCTGTCGCTGGTGGGATCCAACACCCTGTGCCCAGTGGGGGTGGCAGTGAGACAGGTGCTGGTGCCCATACTCGTAAGGCCTGCCCTGCGAGAGAAGAAGAGTTCGGCGCGCCTGCTGGGGGGAGCACCCCCCCGGCTGAGCCGCCCGCTCCCTCACCCATCTGAGAAGGGGGAGGTGGGTGTGTCACTGGAACCCAGTTCCCGCCCCACCAGACTAGTTGTGCCGCTCCCCCCCCTTGCTCCGAAACCCTGGTAGCTCTCTGCTACCGCCCTCTCATTGTCCATGATTCCCATTGCGGGGGCCTGTATAGGGGTCCCCCTGTTGGCCCCACTCAACCCCCCGAGGGAGGCTGGGGTATTACCTGGATCAGGGGCGGGCTGAACTGCATACATCGCCTGCTGGGTTCCTGCTGTTTGGGCCCGCTGGTCCAGTAATGCTTGAAGGGCCCTTTCCATGCGGTCCATTCGCTGGCACAGGTCTCTATCTCCCTGTCCCTGCAGCGCAGCTCTCTCCGTCCATTGCTCCTGCTGCAGAAAGGAGGGAAGAGGCTCCCCCGCCCAGCCCCGTGCAGGAACCGCCCCTGTGGCCTGCCCGTGACTGGCTAAGGCCTGGGTGGGCTGTGGGATCCCTGGATAGGGCAAGGCCCACTGGGGATCCACTGGGACTTGCCCCGAATATACTGGGTGGGGCCCCATCATTCCCACCATTGTGTCTGCCGCGCCCGGGACCCCGGCAGCCACAGATGGCGTCTGCAAGTTTACGGAGGAAGACATCCCGGCGGGGGCACCCCGGGGGGGCCTCTGTCCCATACGGGCCTGTGTCCCCATGCCCTCGACAGCTTCGCCAGCATACCGAGCTGGGAGGTTAATGGGGTGCCCTCCATGCTGCAGAGGAGGCAGTGTAGCGGGTCCCCCCTCTGCGGTGACTGTCTTCCCCCATACCTATTAAGGGGCCTGTTTGTAAAGGGCCCAGCATCTGTTGGGGAGGTGGGGGAGGGGGTGTGGAGGTATTACCCTCCCCACCCTTCAGTAAGCTGGCGCAGAAGGGCCTTGCACCCGACCATCCTGAGTGCCAGGGGGGTTTCCTCCTCCCCACTCTGCACAGGGGCCCCACGCTGGGGTCTGTCCCTCCGAGCTCCCCACTGGTGCCTCCCCCCCTTCACCTACCCCTGCTCCCAGGGGTGCTTCCAATTGGGAGGCTCCCATTCTCCTCTTCTTTGCCGCTCCAGCGGCATTCTTCTTGTTTTTCCCCATCTGGGAAATTCCCTTTGGGCGGATTAAAGTGCAGCCACGTGGATCCAGGGCCTGAGGAACGCACCTCCAGGCCCGTGCTGCCATTCTTCACCGCTCCTGGGGCTGGAATGCAGCCCGAGCAGCGTCTCATCTGCCTCTGGTCCCCGCCCCTGGGCGGGGTCACGTGCCTATTCCTGGCAAATGGGAGGCACAGCCTGGCTGCCTAGCAACTCAGGCTGCCCCCCCCCTTTCTGCTGTGCGCCGCCGTTTCCCTCCTCAGAGAGCCGCATCGGCCTCTGCCGGCGGGAAAACTCTTCACCCTTGCTGTCCTGCCCCCTCTCTAGGCGGGCCCGGCTAAGGGCCTCGCGCCCCCTACCCCTGTGGGGGGAAGGGGCGGATGCAAAAAGTGTTACAAGCTCCACAGGCCAAAGCAGTCCAAGTAGGCAGGGTCCACTGAAGTGCTTGGTGAGGAAAGGGATGGAGCCTGGTGGAACTTGCTGCAGCAGGGACTGTTCAAGTGCGCAGCGGAGACTGCTAGAGTGCTGTGAGAAGGCAGGGACTTATTGTTGTGCTGAGAGGTGTCGGAGACCACTTGAATGTTTTTCACTGTTGCCCACCTGAAAGAGAGTGCCTGCACGCACTCTGTGGGGCAGACAAAAATGGAAGGAAGGCCTCATTAAAGAAGAAGAAACAAAAGAAGCCTCATGGGGGCTGGATAAAAGGTGGGAATGGGCCGGAGATGGAACCTAGTCTGGAGGTTTCCCACCCCTGTTATAACGCACCAGTTAATTCTACAGTGGGTTCATGTATAATGCAAGTGCAGTTTCATAATGGAAGGGAACAAATATGGGGTCTTGAAGAATGAGTCCCCCCCCCTCCCCCCCCGCTTCTATTCCAGCGCCAAGGAGATAGGATAAATATAGTATTGTCAAGCTTTCTTATTAGAATAGCATACACATAGTACAGGAGGCAAGCCCCAGGGTTCAGAGGAGACTTGGCCAGCTAGGAATACAACCCTCTAATCTTTGTACAATTAAAGTCAAGTGTTCTCAATTACTTTGTGTACCTGACTCCAAGGCGTACAGGTTCAGGATTTCTGGTCATGATGAGGCATCCTAACCTGGGGCCACTCTGAGTAGGTGTGAGGTTGAGGGAGAGGCGAGGTAATTAAAAAGAATTTAGGGAGTCTCCTCCATCTTGGGAAATGCAGTTGGCCTTAATGGCCCTAAGCAGCAACTAGTTATTTTGTTCAAGGAACACATGTTCAACCACATGGAAGAAGGGGCTTATGATACAGATTTCGAGGGGGGTGCAGACCTCCTAATGGATACAGCAAATAGTGCAATTTGTGGTGTTTTCTTCAGGAACATGGTCTTAAGGAACTGTTGTTTAGCCATCTTGGAAAACACAATACCTACTTGTAGTAATAATGAAGTGATTGGCAGTTGCAGTACTGCAGAAAATATCCAAAGTGTGTTTCCTGCAGATCATCTCAGTGACACCATGGGATAAATACTTTCAGCTATCACAGAAAATGCCACTGTGCTAAACAAGAGACAAAGCTGTGGCATTGCCACTTGTTCCACAGGTGGTAATAGCGACATCCGAAAGCACCATTTCTTCCAAACCCTCTCCATCCTGACCTTCAGTACCCCTTTGACAGTCTCTAGTCATAAAGAGATTTGAGATTCAGTGAATCACGTGGTGGCTGTAAGAACCAGCTATTTATCCCCCACAAGCAAAGGACTCTGCTTCTCATTTAGGGAAGAATTTGAACTTAAATCCTTGGTATATTAACTCTCCTTGTCTATTAACCTACTGTAGCGTGTCAGCCCAAAGCAGATGAGTCATGCATAATTTAATGCCTGCACTCATGCACAAAATGCTCTGCAGCATGGCAGATGACACAATAACTGCCTTGGACATACTGCTGGGCACGAGCCAGTGCTTCGTCTATAGCCAGCATTGCCTTCCTTCTCGCAGCTCTCCAGACCACTTGGGGACCACTCAGGCAGTTTAATACTGTCATTTAGCACAGACACGCCTGCCGATGGCCATGCTGTAGCTGGCCATAAACCCAGCAATGCTAGACTGGAGGTAGAGACAGACTCTGCTGCTGCAACAATGCGCCAGGGATGCTTTTTATGTAAGATAGGGACACGTTTTCTACCATAATCATGGATCCGAGTTTACTGTGTTTCCCCCATTACTGCCATGGGGGAAAAAGTAGTGAATGCAGGTCCCTGACGATTGTTTAAACTCCATATTTAGTAATAATTTGGGCCATGGCAAAAGCCCGTGCTGACAATTAACTAACGGACTAGTAATAATTCGTATTGATATAGAACAAGGGTGGGGAACCTCCTTCTCTTCTCCCTGCTTCGGCAGCTTTTGCTTATTTATTGGTTTTGTTTGGTTGTAATTCCATTTCTCTGCTTGCCCATAAGTAGCAGCGTGGTATGTGAGGGTCGTCCTCGTTCCTTCGCTGGGATGCCCAAATAAGCCTCCTGGCAATCCACCTCACCCCCCACGCCGCTAGTAGTGTGGAAGGATCAGACTGAGATCACATGCTAGCATAATACCCCAAACCCTTATTCTACAGCCCGCTCTGTATTCAAGCACTGTCAACACCATGATTTGGGAAGACACTAATAGTTCATTCTAAAAAGGTTTTGAATTATATAACAGAATGTCTCTTAATCCCCAGTCTCACCACAGAATCACAGTTACTTATTTTTTGCTACAGAAATCCCTGGTATATCCCCTGCAATCTTCAAGCTCAGAGTTGGCTTACTTTTGCAAGCTTCTGACTTGTAGATGTCTGTTATATTCATTATTTAATCAGATTTTTATGCTGCCTTTCCCATATTCTCAAAATGACTCACAAACCATTAAAAACCGTAAAATACAAAAATAACACCCCCCCCAAACCACAAAATCTTCCCACAAACCCAGCCAATACCACCTCCCCATCCCCCACATCCAACCCCCGCTCACATCCCAACCCCAAACCCGCCCACCACACTCCCAATCCCCTGTTCCTGGCTGCCAAATGCCTTTACAACAGGACGGTCTTGCACCGCCTCTGGGAGACACTCGGGCTCGGCCTCAAACGGACTCTAGACATGTAAAGCAGCTTGTCCTTAATGGCAGCTCCCTCGCTAACTTCACCCCAGCTCAAGAAGCTCTGTGTAATTGATGTTTCACTTCTCATCTAAGATTCTACCATCAAAAGAATCCCCATTACTGGGAGAGTCACCGGGCTGGTCAATACTGCACAAAAGGGAAGAGAAATTCACACAGACCTCTGATGTTATGTTTGAAATCGGAGTTAGATGTAGCAGTGTGTGTGTAGTAAACCAGGAGATACAGGAGTTACACAAGCTTCCTGTGATTCAGTTAACCAGCGTGTCATCACTGTTGCTTGTGAAAATGGTTTTGTAGCTTTTTCCACACTTTTTGCTTTCATTGGACATGTAAATGTACTCTGGTGTCCAATGCCAAAATGCATTCTGTGTGTCAGAAATGGAGACGGTATACAAAAAGCTGTGCACACATTGATTTTCCATGCTCCCTGTTCCACCTTTCCCCCTAGAAGTTATGTGTTTGCTTAGCACAGGAGATCTTATTTATAAACCGAGCAATACGTTATGAGGCTGAAATACACAATGTTCACAGGGCTAGTGAATAAACTTGCTTTAGGATAAGCTCAGTTGAACTCCTACATCTGCAACATCTAAATCTGTACGTTGGCTTCTTCACTTGGTTTCACGTATTCAGGTAACACACATTATCTCCTACCCCAAGCGTAGTTCTCCCATTCAGAAAGAATGTCTGGTTTTGAGAATAAGTAATGCAAAGTGATGTACTTTCTCCCATTGTAGATTGCAAGTCTGAATCTATCCCAGGTGCGCAGCAATAACTGTGAGGCTGCTGAGATTACTTGGAATGAGCTGTTCTTGGGGAGGTGTATTTGCCACACTATCTGCTGTCCCGGCTTGACACAGTTGTTGTCTTTCACACGTTATTAGCAATGCGTGGGAGGGGCTTACCTCGATTGCAGCTGGTCAGTTGTGGGTGATTTAGGACTTGCTCGTGCAGGATCTTGCAAGCTAAGTCATTTATGTGAGTAATAAAAATGCGGGGGAAATAATTTGTGCTAAATTTTATGTTTCATGTGAAGTTAAAATAAAGGCCACAGTTGACAAACCTCTTTTTCAGTCTTCAGTGTGGCTTCTCCAGAGTAAGTGACTTGTGGATCGTAACCAAAATAATTAGGAGTTGACCAGGAGCATGTGTTAGACCACACAAGCCCCGACAGGTTTTCATCCTTGTTTTGAGTCCACTTTACTGGCGTGATCCACTTTGATTACAACAGTCCTGAAACCATTCTCTCCCTCTTTCTCACATGAAGGATTATGAAGCCTTCTTTGAAGCTAGAGAGAATAATGCCGTGTATGCATTTTTAGGCTTGACTGCTCCACCTGGTTCAAAGGTATGTAGTATATTGTTTTAATAGTTTCATATTAATGCATACAGCTTGTATTTATTTTGTTCATACTTAAATTATTATTATTATTATTATTATTATTATTATTATTATTATTATTATTTGTTTGCTCACATCGAGCACTTTTCAGTTTTGGGTGCACTGGGGTTGTCATGAGAGTGTATTCCAGTAGGTCTGACAGCCACCCTCCAAGCAGACTTGTTTCCAGTCTGGGGCATTCTTGCTTGTATATTTCTTATCATATATTTATTTATCTGGAGGATGCTGCCTTCCCGAGCCCTGCAATCATACCCAACTGGGACCCAACTGTTTGTGTCCGGCTCGGTTTGGGGCAGATGCACTCCTGGCCCAAGCCTCTCAGGGTAGGGTGGGCTTCCCAGCAGCAATAGCCCTTGCTCCTTGTGCGGTGCCATGACTACTAGTTCTTCACCGCTCCCCCAGGCCGGCCCATGTCCCACAAACCAGGCCCCCCAAGCCCTTCTAGGCTGGCCCATGTCCCACAAGCCAGGCCCCACAGGCCGGCCCAGGCCCTCCAAACCAGCCCAGGCCCCCCACAAGCCAAGCCCTCCCAGGCTGGCCCATGTCCCACAAGCCAGGCCCCACAGGCCGGCCCAGGCCCCCATGCCAGGCCCCACAGGCCAGCTCAGGCTTTCCAAGCCAGCCCAGGTCCCCCACAAGCCAGGCCCCCCACAATTCCCCCCAGCCCCTGGCCCCATCAGCCCAGGCTGCCACACCCTCCCGCCCAAAAGAGACCCAAGCAGGCCCCCGGCAGGTCCCACCTGCTGCCCCGCAAGTCGCCTGCACTGGTGTCTGCCGCTGCTCTGCTGCGCTCTCCACGAAAGTCCAGTGGAGTGAGTCACTGGCTCCTGCGCGCACAACCCAGTTGTGAGAATGTTGGGAGCCATCTCGAAGAACCTTCTTTACAAGGTAGCAACCTGATCAGCACATGGGCAGGACCTGTTTGTAAACAAACAGCCTTATCTCCCAGCTGGATCGCTGTCCCCACTGCTACTAGGAGGGAGAGCCAGGTAAGCCCTCTCCCCCCCCAACCCAACCCAACCCAACCCGACAGGCGTCAGGACTAACAAATTTTTGTGTGTGTGTGTTAAGAATAATTTTTAAAAAGACAGCGTAACCGGCCCACCGGGAATCCTCCCAGTGCATTCAATGGCCAATCCGCCCCTGCCCCTCTAGTTAGGACTTGTTCACAAGAGCAGGGGAGAGAAAAGCTAGTAACGCCTTTAGCTCCCAGCACACTTGCTTTTGTCCCCCATAAACTAAGGCAAAAGCAAAAGCTACCCTCTGGGAATGGGGGCTGTTATCTTACAGCTGTTCTTGTCTGGACAGATGTGGGACTACAGCCCTGAGGCCGTTCCTGCTTATTAACAACCTCTTATCGCTTGTTCTTGTGAACAAAGCCTTATTGACGGTTTTAGGATTTCTACTCTGGACCCTTCTCCTATGTAAGTCAGTGGATATTCTGATGGACTGTTTTGGGGCTGGATAACATCATGTTGCACTGCTTTGATTTGGAAATTATTATGATAAAGCTGGTGTCCATAGTGTATTAGGCAGATACAGTATTTGCTCAGAAGAGCTTGCCTTCTAATAAGTTTTCACCAGAAATCCAAGTGCAAAGTGCTTGGGCCCTACATATCTGAAAGACTGCCGCTTCCTCCTCCATGCTCCATTGTTATGTAAGAATGACCTCTTGCACGTTTCCATCTGCGTGCCAAGTTCATACGATAAAGGCACAGAGAGAAGCATTTTCAGTGCCTGCTCCGCAACTTTGGAACTCCCTTCCCCTGGAGGTTCACCAAAACCTGCGCATTTTCTGTAGGTGATGCAAGACATTTGTATTCAGACAGCCATTTGGTTGTTGGGGATAGGGTTTGTGAGGGTTTGGTTTCTAATAGGATTTTTTTAATATGTTGCATATGCTATTGCCTATCCTGAGCATTGGGGATAAGGTGGGATACAAACCTCAGTAAATAAATAAAGATATATGAAACAAAGGGAAAGTTGTCTGGGAAGCTTTTCCAAAGAGACGGTTCTAACATTCAAGTCTGTTCTGTTTGTTAAATTACTTCTGTAAGATGGTGGTTCTCAGGCTTTTTAAAACCACGCCCACCCCTTCCTCTTGTCTGTGGAAGCTGAGGTCCCTCCCATCACCACATGCTCATACATACACCTTGCTGCTTCTCTGAGTTTTTTTTAAATAAGAAGCTACCCCACATGGCACTCATCAACCACTCAGCTGAACGTCCATGTGACGGTGGTGCGGCGGGGATGTGCGCTTCTGTGACTCACGCAGCATCCACTCATGGCAACGCATGGGGCACTGCCGAAAAATCTGGAGTGCACCATGTGGGGAAGCCAAAAAAGTATGTGGGGACAAGTGCCCACGCATCCCCTGCCTGTATGAACCAGGGCACCCCCCCACACCAGCAGACAGGTCTGCGACCGGCCATCTCCCTGGTCCCACTCACAGCCCTGGCAGGAACTCTCTGGGGAGCTCTTAAGGGACATGCGCATAAAATACACCACCACGTTGGCTGACTCAAAGCACAACAGCGCACCTACCCCCTGCGCCGCACAAGAGAAGAGCCAACGCCATAGAGGACAGCAGCTTCCTGCATGTCCCGCCCAGTATGCACCTCCGTTCTTGCCCAGGACTGACAGCAGCTGCACCAGCTCCTGGGCTCAAGGGGTTACTGGCTGCTGTGGCTTCATGTTTCCATGGTGTCTGGGGCTGTGTATCATGGCAGAGGACGAGCAGCTGGGTGGGGCTTGGGATGGGGGACTTGGTGGGCAGGGAGGGGGAACAGCTGCCGGTGTGAGTTGTTTGCAAGGCCAGTCCATGGTGGTGGGAGTGCGTGGAGGCTGCCTGCGCGGCCATGGTGACCACCCTGGGAGCTGCCTGTTAGAATCCCTCCCCACTCACTCCACGTGCATGGCTGCTCCAAAGCTGTGCCACTCAGCGGCCACAGACACACACCCCTCAAGCTTTGCTCATTTACAAATACCCTCTCTCTCCACCTTGTACTCTGACTCTCTCCACATGGTAACCCACCATTTTGGAAATTCCTCCCAACTCAGTTAGCTGTGCTCTCTCTCATGGTCCCTCAGAATGCTTTATGTCTCCCCCTTCCCAGTTTGGGAACCATTGCTGTTAGAGGAGTGCTCTTCACCACCTCTATTAGCTGTGTCATATATATTTTGCTAGTTGTGAGCTGGGTTTCTGCAATAAAGATCACCAAACTGGAAATCTTCCCTTGATTGTGATAGTATAGGGCAGGAATGCTTTCTGCATTTTACTTACAGGCAGTAGGATCCTTGAGTCACTGTTAAACACTTTCAGTGCCAGGCTTTTCATTCCCATGGATAAGCACACCATCTTATTTAAACTTCCATTATTTAAGCGTTCCATAGCGACCTGAAATGCTTTCCTCTAATGCACTTCACACAGAGATTCTAGCTAAGGTAGCTTGTGATCAGCTAACGTTAGTACGGTGCGCTTGCAGGTCAAGCTGTGGCTCAAAACTCTAGGGGCTCAATTAATTCCTGAGGTAGTGCCATTAGAGCTGAAGGAACTACACCAGAGATGAAAATCTGGTCCTTTCAGATCTACTAAAGTTCCAGAGTAACAATAGACTGTGGTGCCTGCCCCTTATTAAGGTTTCATTAGGTTCAAAAGGGCAGTTGAACACTCTCCAGTGGGTTGTTTTAGCTACTTAAATTAGTTTGCATGCACCCATTTCTAATTCAAGAAGCATTCACAGAAGCCCTGAAAGGTGGGCTAATATATGAAAACTAGCACCCAGCACTACATGCTACTAGTCAAACTCCTGACTTTTCAAACATCGCCCCTACCATTAATAGCCGAGGCAAATCCCACCCTCCGTTCCGCAGGTACGCGTATCCCCAGATGCAGGCCCTAACAAGAGGGGGAGAATAGGGACATAACTATAGTGGGCCCCAAAGCTCAGGAAACTATAAGAATTTATTTTCTAAAGTAAAACTTTGCACATACCCGGGGTGGGCAAGTTCCCAACCCAAAGTGCTTCATACTGGTATCTTCTTATGGCCGAGCCACAAGACACTCGCGTTCCCATGCTGCATGCACACCCAAACCTCTCCTGGTTCATGACTGGCTGCTGGGGTTGGCATTTTGTGGTCCTGGCAGCTTTGATTCAGAGGAACTGCTGTGATTCAGCTAGTGAGCCTCGGGTGTAAGGACATAATACGCAGGACCTTTAAGGCAGCATGGGCACTAGAACAGTACTGACTCAGAGCTGCACTGAGGCTTTCAAGAGCCTCATGAGGCTCCTGAGCCAGAGTTTGCCCACCCCTGGCATATACGGAGTGACTGGGAGAGAACTGCAGCTAGCTGTGTGAATAAAGTACCAGTCTCTCCAGAAATTGGCCTGGCCAGCCACTTGATGAAGGTGAAGTGTGGGGCAGGGTATGGAAAGTAGGCCTTTCAGCTGCCAGAATATGTTGGACCCTCAATTTTCTTTCAGTGCACTTAATCAGATGTAACATAATCCGTGCATCTACACTGCATGGGAAAAGAGGATTGAGCAGGGTGCAGGCTAGAGTGTCATCAAGGCTCTCGGTACCATGGCCGTTTTTAAATGGACCTGGCAGGCAGGCAGGTCCATGTGCACCGCTGCAGATGGACCACACACTTCTGGTGAGGGGGGTGGGGGATTCATACGGCCAGGGACAGGTTTGCGGTCGGTGTTCGGCCAAACCCACACACCATTTGGCTTGCCCCTGCACAGAGCATCATGGTTTTTTCCTGGGTGCTCCATGTGTCGGCATGAGTGGGCGGCGGGTGGGTCACAGGAGCGCGTGCCCCCCCATGCCACTTTCAGACGGTCATCTGAAGGCATGTGGGGTGGGTGGACCTGGGTGGATTCGTGCCATGTAAAAATGTTTATTGTCACATGCTGGGCAGCAGGTTAGTGTACTGGGTAGAGCTGAAAGGATAGAGCTGAAAGGATTAGTGAATTTATTATAACTCCCGAATATTCAGGTTGCTCTGTGAGTACTTGATCTATATTTGCTATGAGGAAGGAGTAGTGCGTATTCAACATTTTGGAGAGTACTTGTTTCAACTCTAACTAATAGTGATTGTGCATCACCCGTTGTGCAGAGCCACCTTCCCCACAAACCAGGAAGGACAATTCCTACATGCTATCATTTGAAATGTCTACACCACATACCTTTGCTATGTGCACTTGGGGAAGAACTTTGAGAGAGAGGCTGGATGGAACCAAACACATTTCCATTGCAGACACTGACTTGCATCAGTTAGTGAGAGAACTTGCATGATCTTTGGGCCCGTTCGCACAACAGCTTTCCCCTTTGCAAACTCGCCACGTTTCCCTTAATCTGTGCTTGTCTTTTCCCATAGCAAGGTGTTCACACAACTGCTGATACCATTGCCCTCTCCCTGTTTCCCCATCGTGTTTCTCTCACAATGCAAAAGGCATGGAAGAATGCCCTCGATATTCCTGCACGCAGTGTTTCAGAAGTAGCATGAAGGGAATCCTTGCTCCAGGAGTCTCTTGCCCTACCTTTGTGGTCACTTGGAGAAAGGAACAGGAAATAGGGGGTTGGGAATTGAAGCTTAATCCAGGAAAATCCATTCGCACAATGCCATTGCTACTTGATATAGTAATTAGACAAGACAAGTACAGATTAAAGAATGTGGTGAGTTTCCAAAACCTTTTGAGCTAAATGAAGCACAGGCAATAGTAAAGGTTTCACACAACACATGAAAGCTCAGGGTGAAATATTTTCCAGTACAAATAATTCCCTCCACTCATCCAAAGAATCCTTTTTGTAAAGTTAACCATATCTACTTTTGCAGGAAAGTAGACCCTGTCCCACTATTTTAAAAAAACCTCTTTGTATTTTTTGTATGAAATGTCCAGTCCCTTTTTTCCCCTGGTGCATTATTCCTCTTGTTTTATGCTTCCCCACCTCACCAGCCTTTTCTGTGATTTCTTTTTCCAAGAACTGAAAAGCAAAACAGAACAAAACCCCCTCCCTGTCAGTGTTGCCATCCCTTGACAATGCTATAAGGGTGACTTGAAAGAAAAGATGGCACCAACTTAGTTCAGATGATCTCTTCTATTGAACCCACTTCTGTTGGGGAGAAGCGTGCAGAGCTGGCATGTTTAAAAAATCAGAACTACAGGCTGAGCAAAATGCAGGACAGGTACATATTAATAATGATTGCTTTCATTGTTACCTGTCCTGCATTTTGCTCAGCCTGGGTGGACGAGTGGCTGCTACCGGATGTGTTGCCCAGAGAAGGTAGATGACATAGTGCCGGCTGAGGCTCGCCCAGCCAGGCTAACGTGTGCCCTCCTGTCTGTTAGGCCCTGCCCAGCCATGCTGTGAGGTGAGGTCCAAGGATTAGGCCCTGAGGAGCACACTTAACCTGGCTGCCAAACAGCTGATTTGGGGGGGAGGGGGGAGGAGACTGGAGGCACACGCTGATCGGAGGGGGTGGGGGAGGATTAGAGGAGTGTGCGCCTTCCAATCAGCTGTTTGGTGACACCTTCTCCTGAGAGACCGATCCTGCTGCACAGCAGGGGTTCAGGACTCCTGCCCTGTGTGGATGGCTCCTCAGGCGACCTCTGGAGGGACATGTAATGGCAGACCCCATCCCCCCAACCCGGATTCCCCAGAGGGTGCTCTTTTGGACTGCCCTCCCCGCTGGCCCAAAGTGTGGCGGCTGCGGTGGCCCTCCCTGGGGAAGGCAGGGGATTCTGATTTGTTTTCACCCACTGTTAGAGGTACAAACAAATGCCTCTTTATTGAGCATTGATGGCTTGATCAGTGCTCTGCCTGCGTGAAGATGTCCAGACTCCCACATATAATACAGAAGTAATTCAAGAACAGACGGCGTGCCAAATACATTGACTGTAGATCAATCTATCTGTGCGTGGATCATTTAAATGCTGACAATGGCCACAATCCCAAGCGGGATGCGCGTAGGTCCCGCATGGGATCCACACAGCACAATGCAATCCCTAGGGAGCTGCGTGCGGTTTGCGTGCACAGGTGCTCACGCAGGATCGCCCCCAATGTGTTCAGCGAGGGGCCCTTTGGACATTTAGCTGTAAAGAGGGATTTGAAAAAGGAGAGCAACATTTGTTACATTAGAAAGCCCTTCTATCAAGGTGGGGAACCTCTGGCCCGTGGTCGACAGCCAGCCACCAAATGACCCCCCGAGACTCTTCCCACATCCCCATTCAAAACAGCCTGGCAGCTGCGGGCCACGAACAGACAGACCTCTACAGAGCCCTTCCAGGCTGATGACCATACCCCCTGCTTATGCAACATTACCCCCTTATGAAGGCTGCCACAACCCCTGGGTAGGAGGTCACATTACCTACATAGGGGATCACGCTCACCCCTTCCTACAGGACACTCCAGTCTGCACATCCCTGTGGGAGGTTCCCCATCTCTGCCTTCTGTGAATGGGGCTCAGTATTTCACAGGCTCGCACTCATAGATGGGAGGTGTAGCATAGAGGGAGATGTGGCCTCTCGTTCCAGTTTGTGTTTACTATGGGGTATGTTCTGAGACACTCTATTCCCTCTTTGCCAGAGGAAGAAGAGGCATCTGAAACCCCCTTTAGTTTTTAGTACCATTTGCAAAAACATGCATTCTGGCACTCTCTCCCATCTCCCTCGCAAGGAAAGGCTAGTTGTTGCATTTCTGGAGCCTGTTAGACCATTCCAAGAGGCACCGCACTTCCCACCTGCTACCATGGGAAACATCCCTATGCCCCATAAAACGTGGCTACTTATGGTAGATTCTCTGCCCGCACTTCCTATAACACGCAGAGGGTGTATGGTAGACTGGAGTCAGTGGTGCAGAGCTGCATGGTATTCCCATGTTCTGGGACTTAAAGACAGCAAAACGGGACATAGGCAAATGGCCAAAAAGCCAGAATGACCCATCACGTGGAGGATAACTCAGATATGCAAACACTCCTTCCCCTCAGGCTGAGCTCACTCATGGCCTATTTTCTTCCCCCTCAGACGTCTTACAAACTTTTCCACAGATTCCTCTTTTATTGGCTAATTCATTTGATTATGTTGAATATTTGGGAAGCAGGCAGTTGTTTAAATTCCATGCAGCAGGATCAGCCAGATGTTTAAGGAAATCAGCAGCCACACCTGGAATTGAGTTTTTAGAGAAGCTCAATGCCTCCGTATGCTGGGCTCTCTTGAAAGTTTAGTCTGGGGATTGGGCAATTTGCCTGTTAGCCCAGGCATTTTCTATAGACCCAGATTGGTTTTAATCACTAATTCAACTGATCTCTATTCCTTATCAAGAAATGAGAAGAGGAGCAGATATAACCTTGAGAAAAATAAGGGCCTCCCTTTGTATTTTCTCACTAGAGGCTTGATTTCTGTGAGATGCTCCATGCTCTAGCCTTGAGCCTACAAGACATTTTAAACATGTGATTAGTCCCTGCAAGGGTTCCAAACCGGAATACACTTGCATTATTGAGGTCCCATAAACGGTGACTCCTAAGAGTTTGTTTTTCAAGATCAGGGCCACACTTATTGGAGACTGATCACCTGCTTAAAGCACGGTTGTAAGCGCAGTGCTGGGCCCAGGGAAGTTAGCCCTGTTTAAAATATGAATGTGGGCCCCCTCCTAACATAGCAGTGTTTGACGGCCATAATATACGCACATGACATGCTGCATGCCCGTCCATTAGAAGAAGGAAAATTGTACCATAATTTAGTTTTTTATGTTCAGTTAAGTGTAACACCTCCTCAGGGGTGGTGCTTCCTGCCCTGAAGTCCCAACAGGTCCATATATTATGCGCAGTCCACATGCTGTTTCTAGTTGACTCATGGCCCAAAGCTCTGGGAGTGGGGGTTGAGGATCCTTCCTGAATTGTCATGGGCCCTCCCATAGGTCAGACTCTCCATGTTTGAGGCTTCATGGGGCCTGTATCTGTCAGCAGTGATTCTCATGGTCATGTCGTCATGTTGAAGTTTAGTCATAGATCCCATAGGAGATCTCTGACCTTTAAGGGAAGGGCGGGGTATACATTTAAATAAATAAATAAATAAATAAATGTATTGAAGGCCCCTATGAGGCTGCCAAACACATGGATCCCTGTGCAGTCTCATAGTTTGGATCCTTGCCCCTGCAGGACTCTGTGGGCTGGAGATGGAGCATCCTTCAGGGAGGGGGTGGGGTGTCCACCAGTCCAGAAGCACAGACAGTGGGTGTTTTTAAATGAGACGCATCCATGTATCACACACCCACGACCACACACCCAACTGCTCATGTGAAAGCGGTGCGTGGGTGAGCATGCTCCTATGAACCTTGCAGCGGCCACGGATGGAGCACCGCCATACAATTGGGAGTGCTTTGTGCAGGGCCAGTCGCATGTGCGGAGGCTGCCTCTGTGGCCAGGGTAGCCATGCCAGGAGCTGCTTGTTTGACACACTCCCCACGCATGGCACATTAATGGGCGCCTGTAGATGTACCACTCAGTGGCCACGGAACCCCCTGCCCGCCTAGCTTGTTTAAAAACACCCAGCGGACCACAACGCATGAGGTAGGCAGTAGTCTCTAAGGGCCAGAGGTGGGGGCAGGTCGAAAACTAACTGTGAGCTAGAGATTCCCCACCCTAATCTAACTAGCTCTTTCAGTTTGTGAAACAGAGTAGTTGATGGAGATTAGCATAAACACTTACTGTAAATGCACCTGCAGTCACAAGCCTCAAAACCTTTATCCTGGGGCAAAAGGCTTGAGGATAGCAGCCTTAATCGCCTGTTTGAAATCAGTGGAATTGGTCACATTAAATCCTTCCCAATTTTGGATCCTTAGTCTGTTTCTGTCCTATTCAAATGCAGAACTCCCACTTAATGTAAGTAACTTAATGTAAGTAACAAGTAACTTAATGCTACTTGGTTTCAAGCTGTGTATTCCAGAATTCTTCTTTTGTGGACTACAGATAATCCACCAAGAAATCTCCAATGAGCTGATGCATTTACTAAAGAACTATTATTCTTGTCTTTTTGTTTTAGGAGGCTGAGGCACTGGCGAAGCAGCAAGCATGAAATCCAACTGCTTAAATGTTCTGTAAAGGGAATTTCCACAGCTTTTTATATGATCACAAAATTGTCTCTGCTTCAAGAAAAGAAAAAGAAAAAAAAAGAGTCATTTCTAAAAAAAAATTAAAATAATTAAAAAAATTAATTGATGCTTTCAGCATTCATAATAGGTGACTATGAAATTGAGCAGCGGGTGAATGTTAGGATAGGAAGCATTGCAGGTGACCCTTGCAAAGTTAGAAGTATATGAAATGAAGCTATTAAAGGTGATTGATTTAAAGTGGTGTAATCAGTGTCTTGGCAATTACATTCGTTTTTGTAAATTTACAAAAGAACTATTTTACTACTAATAATGCAAATAGTTATAGCTAGAGATCCAACTATTGAAAAATAGAGGGAAACAAGCAACAATACAAAACCTTATTGATGACTCAGTGCCTGAATTGCCTCCAAATATATTACCGAATGATACAAAATGACAGTCATTTTGTTGTCTTTTTAACATTTAGGATTTTTAAAAATAATAATAATAATAATGAATGAATAAATAATGAACTAGGTATTGTGTAGTGTACTCAACCATTGTAATCACTTGCTGGAAGTTAGGATGTTTGTTCTTTTGTAGGATGGCCTTTTGCAGTTGTATTGTATTGTGAAATATTGTACAGATCTAAAAAAAACAAAGAATGGTGCCATGTGTTTCTCACTTAAGTGACCAATGTGGGCCCTTTCCACAAAATTGATATTGAGTGACAGATCACACAGCGGCCTTGCCATGACTTGATTCCATGTGTGCAAGAGTTAGTGCACGTCTGTGAAATATGTGCTACCCCGCCTGCCCCAGGCAGTGTTGCAGATAAGCCAAAAGAGCCAGCAATGCCATTCCTTACCAGTTTAAAGGTGAACGCCTCTAATGTTCTGTTCTACAGTGTGTATCTGTTCTTAATGCTTTTTAGTTTTAGATATTGGGAAACATGTTCGGCAGTCACTAGTTTTTCATAAGAGGAACTAAAATTCAATGACTGAATGGAGAGGGGTATTGGAATTGATGGGGGAGGGGGGAGAAGAGTATTGCTCTAGCTGTAAAAGTGGTTATGTGTATCTATGACAGTATCTGCAGGAATTTGCGAATTTTGTTATAGAACAGCATGTTGTCTTGGTGAATTTCTCATGTGTAATCTTAACCTCTTCAATGCCTTAGACTGACCAATGCCTGAAATCTAGCAGAAGTCCATTTACACAACCGTTCGTATACATACACATATCATGGCCACTCATTGCATAGCAGTAGCAAACCTGTTTTAACACCTAATCTTGCATCCAACTGAAGGAGGAAAGAGTAGTTTTAAAACTTGTGTGATTAACTATATCTTTGTCCAGCAGGGATGGGGAAACTCTGGCCCATGGGCCAAATGGAGCCAATGGTTGTTCCTTACTTGGTCCCTTTCCAATTTTGGATCTGGCCCATGTATCCATTCTGTACCCTCATATACTGCAAATGTGAGCTTGAGGGTAGAGGCAGAAATGAAACCAAGTCAGTTACTCAAAGATAGATTGATCCATTGCACAGGTCCGTGGTCTGGACATTCCCCTTCCTGAGCACATCCCTTAAGCACCCCTGCCTCCAACTCCTATCCGGCTCACAGAACTTTGGGTTAAGTTTCAACACAAGGAGGGAAAGGGTTTCCAATCCCTAATTTAGACTCTCTGCTTTCTACCCTCAACTCCTACCTGCCTGCAGACTTGCTACTAATTTTCAAAGCAGCCTATAGGGGAGAAATGGGTTTCCAACCCTGTTGCACAGCATGAATCACTGTATTTTCCCAAAGACATCAAAACCATACAAGACCGCCTCCCCCCCGCCCCCCCCCCAAAGTAGCTATCCACCTAAACTTGTTGATCAGTGTCCCTTGAACCCTCTACCATGAATTGGATGCTTGCTTAACTCAATGCTTATCAGTCCAGTTCAAACTGGGACTGTAGGCTACATGATTCATGAATGTGTAGCCAACGTAATCTGAAACCACAGCAAGTTCCCTGCACCAAACTTCACATCCTCGAATCACAATCGAGGTGTAGTAAAAACATGGAAAGGGACCGCTGCAGGGGCATTGCTTTCTGGTCAGCAACAGTGCATCCTGGGATATCATCCAGGGATCAAAAACAAGTATCTACTCTCCATGCATGCATCATAGATGAAATACATGTGTGAAATCCCTGCTATTTTTTTTGCAAGCTATGTGATTTCTGGCTACTTGCCACTGTTTGCTTCTTGAAAAACATTACCTTTAAAAGTGCCCATAGAGAGAAACGGCCTTGACTGTAGTAAGAGGGGCAGTCTAAGAGCATTCCACATCTCTCATTTTCATCTGTTTTATAAGGACAGTGAGACAGGTGGGGTTGATCAGCAAAAATTGTCTTTGCCACGGACTTCCAAATAGACTGCCAATTTTCGGGTGACCTCTGCTTCTCCAGCTGAAGTATCCAAATTCATTAGTGGCTTTTGAAAATGTCAGCCCTCAAAAAGTGCATGCAACATGCAGGTCAAAACATGCCATTTCCATGCAATAATTTTCCACAATGTAGTGAAATCAATGCAGTGCTTTTTGAATACTTCCCAAACCCATTTTACACAAGCAATTCTAAGTTCCCAAATTAGTAACAGCATAGAAGTGTTGCCATATATTAAGCAATTATAAAGTGAAATTAATAGTTTCTTCCGATTCCTGTTAATGCATTTGATCAGGGCTCTGTGCTCTTCCAGTCACAATTAGTTTTTTCTTTTAACATCTAAATCAGTATAAGAAACATGGCTCTTTGCATTGTTGAGACACCAGTCAGGCGCAGCATCAATGGTATTGTCTTCAGCGAGAGGATAATCAAGTATTTGATGGCCTCAGAGCTGGCAATTTAAAATTGTCTCATCTCTTTTAATTTACACACACGCACCATAGAGTTGCAGGCTATCGCCTGACTCACTAAACCTAGCGCCTGCAATTCTATGGTGTTGTCTGGGGCAACGGCCAGATGGGAGTGAGACTGCATTGTAGGTTCATCCATTAAACGGACAGCAACACCACCTACACCCGGTGCCCCAGGTTTGGCCGGCCTACTCCACTGGTGGCACTCTGGGATGTTCTGGAGTGCTGCCAGCGGGGCTGCCCTAGAGCAGGCACAGCGTGCTCCACTTGCACATCTGGCAGGGCACTTTTAAATGGACCTGCCAACCCGGCAGTGAAGCAGGCTGATGCAGGCAGAACTGGGGCTGGCTAAAAGCACCCCCTCTTGTTTCTGTGTATATAGAGGTACAACAGTTCAAATGTTGTCTAGCCATCTACGATGGACACACAACCCATTTAGTGCTGGCTGCCGGTTATGGCCAATTGCTGAAGGATTGTTTGACTTTAAATGATTCAGCACCACCCATTGAAGTTAATGGAAAATTATTGATTTCAATGGTGGAGGATTGTCCTGCCCATCATTCTAAACTCCTAGTTCACTATATCGTGCTTATTGCTAGGATCTACTGGGATCTGCAGTAAGTGGTTGGTGGATTGTGGCTCATCTGAAGACCTAATATATGAGATTGTGGAACTGAGTGAGAGCAGTTGTGAGAAGAAAATGGAGTTTGACACCCAAATTGCTGTCATTCTGATAATTTGCATGTTTCCTGTGTACAGAAAACTTGGCAGCCCATTTTTGTGAATTGCATCCCTTATTTTGAAGACGCTGTGACTGCCAAGTTTTCAGGTCAGCGACAAAACAAGGTAATCTCTATTTCTGATCTTCAAAACCATTGCCAAGTTTAAGAAAGCAATGTCAGCTCTCCATTGCGGGGGCCCCCCCACCCCATCACAGCCCATATGGTAACACTCAAACTGTATCTGCATTCCTGAGGAAGCAGTGTTAAACAGGGACTGGATTATTTCTTCTTGTGTCTGGGGGACAGAGTATGAATGTATGCTGAAAAATAACAGAAGTCAAACATTTTTTTTTTGTTCTGTTGGCAATACTCGCATTGATACTCATTTACGTTTCATGCATGCAGGCACAGTAGGGCTTATGACTGTATCTTCACATTGATAGTATGGTTCATACAACGTTGCAGTTTAAGAAGAATTCGTTCATTCCTTCCTTGTCCTGGTCTCTTTTAATGTAATGATTAAGGCAGCGAGGCAACACACTATTTGTTAGCCATTGATGTATCATTCCAATAAAGCTGTTTCTGAATACTTTTACATTATATTAGCTTGATTCTTTGGGTTGAATCCTTTCCACTTTTATTTATTTTGTTTAAAGTAAATGCCTACTTTTAGTTGAAAAAAACAACACAAAACCATCCTAATATTTTCTCAACCAAATATGCGGCTTTAAAATTGTAATACCTGCACCACAGGCCAAATAGAAGTGATTTAAACATTTCCCCTCCTTTTATGATTACTTTATGCCATCGTTTTGCTCCACTTTTTTTGTCCTGCTGTGGGTATTAACCACTTGGCCTCATAACGAGACCGTCTCAAGCCCTGGGTCATTTCGCGGCCCTTGCGGTTGGCCAGGGGCGCCCAGCTCGAAGTCCCCTGGGTGGCAACGGTGGGGAGGGCGTTCTTGATGGCCGCACCTCGACTGTGGAATTCTCTCCCATTAGAGGCCCATCTGTCCCCTGACCTTCCGTCTTTCCGCAGATGATGTAAGACCTGGTTGTTCCGCCGGGCCTTCGGGGAGGGGCGTGGGGAGGAGTTTTATCTGCTAGATGCTATCTTATGTGTCCATTATATATTTTATATATTGTCATTTGAGATGATTTTATTGTTATGTATTTATGTTGTTCGCCGCCCTGAGGTTCAGGAGGATGAGGGATAAAAAAAATTTGTAAAATAAAAAATAGCCTGTACCTTATGTTGCTAAAGTGCATTACGTTTAGAAAATGGGTGTTATATACAGCTCCCAACTAACATTTCCTTTCTTCTTCAAACCAATAGCAGGGATCCATGTTTGGTGGGATTTCCCCATTGACAGCAGTGGGGGAAAACGCAGTGAGCATGGGTCCCTGCTAATAAGGGACCCAGCTGACTGACGGGCATGCATAGATAGGACCGACCCATTTTAGCACCTGTGTTGAGACAATAGATATTGAGTTTGACTGAGTCTGTCTGCCCACGGCAGCAGAACAACTTTTCAACAGTTGCAGGAGGAATAGGAAGATGTATATTGATCTAAAATATTTGGTAACGTGGGAATTGCCTTAATGAAACTTAAGTAGTTGCTGGAATTGAAATCTTTAAGTTTCACCATTAATTAGATTTTGTATCTTATATCATTGTCTCGAAGTAGAATGCTATCCAATTTAAGACCCAATCCTGACATTCTTAGGCATGTGACTTTTCCACTGAAGTTGGTAGCAGCTCTGAGCTTCAGTTTTAACCAGGCTAAATAGATTTAGCTTTTCTATAAAATCTGAGGGAAAGGATTTTTTTTCTTTCTTCAGCAGATCAGGAGACTATATATTAGGGCCTGGTTCTTAGATTCTTCCTAAGTTGTGTGAGAAGACCTTATGCATAAAGAACTATTTATAGGATTGGGATTTGCAGACTTGGACTCTAGCTTGCTACAGTTCTAATCCCTGACCTGCCTTGCAGATTCAGTGATGGGTGGTAGTTCTTAGAGGTTCTGTACACTTTACATACTGGGTGCAAACAAATGGACCGCAGCCCTGGGGGTGGGGCACGGATACCCCCGTCACCCCTGGGTTTACCAGTCCGTTTGTAGGACACCTGTCAGATGTGCAATTCAGAGCAGGCTGGGGCAGCCCAGCATGGCTTGCTTCACAAGATCTTGGAGCACATCACGTGTAGCAGGCCGGCCAAACCCAGTGCAGAAACCAAATGCTGGACTGCTGCCCATCTCTTGTGGGGACCCATGGTGTACCTCCGCACCCATATGTCCATTGCCAGGTTCAGCACTATGGAGTCACGGGCCCCAGCCTAGAGCATTGAGTAGACACCCTAACTCAGTGGTGCAGGGGTGGAGACAAACTGCAACCTGGGGATAATGCTGGTCCGTCTGATGTGCCACTGGGTGGAGCTGGTAACTGACAGCCATGGGAGTGGGCCCTCGGAGCAGCTCCAGTGGGCTTTCCATCTATCTGAAAACATCCATTTAGCTATTACACCAGCTAGCTCTCTTGTTACCTGAAGATTAAAGGATGCTGTAAAGCAGTAACCTGAATTCCTGACCTTTAAACTGTACCGTTTGAGAACTCTCCAGGATTCCAAACCTTGTTCAAGTGCTCTGAATTTTTTGTGTGTAGACTATTTATTTTTTAATTTAAAAAAAAAGAATAGTTTTTGAATGAGAAGGCATATTTACTTGCCTGTTTTCTAGGATGAACTTTCTTGTTTCTAAACAGGATAAGGTCACAACTAAGAAAAGCTATTGCGATTACAGAAATGTGTTTTGAATAGTATGCCATTTGTTGAAAATTAGCTTTGGAACAAGAGCCTTTCATCACAAGGAATCCTGCTTGATTTCCTCTTCTGTATGTTTCACTTGTATCACACTGATTTAATTCATGTTTTGTTGACAGTTAAAAAGCTACGTCTTAAAAATAAAGAATATTGTCACTCAACACAGGGCTCATCAATAAAAATGAATTCCAAAAATCTCTGATAACTGCATGTCTGCAATTTATGTTTACTTGCTGCTTTTCCCGTGGTGTACACTGTAATAATAAACTGTTCTACTGATACACAAAGAAATTTCTTTTTCCCCCCATATTTACATTGATTTATTTTTCATACATTTCTGTATTCATAACTTTATATTTGGAAATAGGCTAATTTTCAGCATAATGGGAGTATGTGTATCATGAGTCAGAGTCACAAGGCTGGAAGGGACCTCAAGGGTCTAGGTGAGCCCCCTGCACCACCGAAGGACCTGCCACATCCCAACCATCCACATAGAACAATCCCACCAATAGCTACAAGCAAACACTGGGGCCATCCAGCGCGCACCGATGCCTAAATAATTTTAGAAAAAGAGGATCTAGATGTCCCAGACAGGCAAGCCACACCCATACTACAGGGAAGGTGAAAAACCTTCAGTCAACTGCCAATCTGCCTAGAGAGAAAATTCCTTCCTAACCCGAAATATGACTATCAGATCCTGAGCCTGGGCGCAGGCCCCACCAGCCAGGCACCTGATATAAAATATAGTACCCAGACTTCAGAATGCCCCGACCGTTCCACCTTCAGATAACTTTGGGTATTTTCAGACGTTACAAGATCACGCTCAGCCACGGACAATCCCCTGTGGTGGCGAATGGTCCCGTAACGTCTGGTTGCTTGCCGCCAGATGTTCACCACGGTGAACCACTGACGGTGAGCAAAATTAACCACACTTTCAAGGACAGTCCAGGTACCATCTCCGAAAGCGTGGTTAATTGAACCACGGCCCGGAATCGGCGGACGGTAACATCTTACCGCTGCCGATTCCGGGTCGTGGCCCAGACCCCGAAACGGAATCGGGCGCAGCAACCGGATTGGCCGCTGCAACTGCCTGTCTCCAGGAGGGTGGGCTGCTGGGGGAACGTGGGGCTGTGCGGCCGCACATTGCGCCACGCAGCCCTGCCCCCTCCCCAGATTCCCTGCCGGAATCGGCCGGCTCATCTGTTGACGGCCATTTTGATTCCGGTGGGGAATCAAAAAGTGATTTCGTGACAGGGCCAATAGGCTCCCCATCACATCTGAAATCACCCTTTGATGCTACAGGAAGAAAGGGTGAGGCAGGGGGGAACCCAACATGTATTACTGGGGGGGGGGGACCCAAAAAACACCTTGTCCTGCAACATCAAATAATAAAAATTCATAAGATATATGCCATAAAATTTATCCAACTCCATTTTGAAGCTATACAGATTCTTTGCTCCCATATCTTCTCCTGGAAGCTTATTCCAGTAGTTTGCTGCTCTAATTGTTAAAAAACCTAATTTCCAGACTAAACTTATTCATAACCAGCTTGTATCTTAGTTCTTGTACCCATGCTCCCTTTTAGTTTGAACAAATCTTCCCCTTCTATTGCATTAATTTCCCTGATATATTTATACAATGTAATCATATCGCTCCTCAGCCTTCTTTTTGACAGGCTAAATAAGACAAGCTCCTTCAGTCTCATCTCATAGGATAAGACCTCCATCTCTCTAATCATCCTGGTAGCTCTACATTGCACTTGTTCCAGTTTAAATCAATCCTTAAACATGGGTGACCAGAACTGAACACAGTACTCCAGATGTGGTCTTACCAGAGCCCTACACAGAGGCGGCAATACCACACCTAATACATTCCAGGATAGCATTTGCCTTTTTTACAACTGCATTACATTGATGATTAATAGTCATTTTATGATCAATTATAACTCCCAAGTCCCTTTTCCCCTCTGTTGTTTCCAACTGATGAGTTCCTAGTTGCTAACTAAAATCATTATTAAACCCCAAATGCATAACCTTGCACGTACACTATTAAATTTCATCCCATTTCTAACACACCAATCCATGAGGCTATCCAGATCATCCTGTATAATTTTCCGATCCTCCTCTGCATTGACAATTCCTCCCAACTTGGTATCATCAGCAAACCTCATTAGCACACACTTACTTCCCTCAGCAAAATGTTATATATTCAACAAGAGTCCCAAAACAGATCCCTAAGGAACTCCACTAGCAACCTCCCCCCTGCCTAGGAAGTTCACCTCTCAACCCTTTCTCTTCCAGTTAACCAGCTACAAACCCACCTAACTACCTTCTTGTTGATTCCCATATTTTCAAGCTTAAGCAGTAATTTTCCATGTGGCACAGTATCAAATGCCTTATTAAAATCCAAATACACTAAATCCACTGCATTCCCTGTATTCAAAAAGCCAGTTTTTGGTTTTTTTTTTCAAAAAAGGAAATTCTGGTATTACAAACCCATAAGGTTAAAATATGTCAGGCTTCTATTGGGGGGAAATGAGGGTTTGAGGGGAGGATGTTTTATTTATAGTGTTTATAATGTTTTTAATGTGTTTTTGTGGATTGTGAACAGAGCCTTGTGGAAAGGGCAGCATAGAAATTTAATATTAATAAATGTGAAAATAATGCAAAATCCTAAGAAACAATAAGCTATGGGTGCTTATTTACCTACTAGTTTCTGAGTTTATAGGCTCCCCTCTCGAAGCTGAGAGGGGTGCAATCTGCACTGGCTTTGATGGAATGGGGAGGTCACAGCCAGGGAAAGCTGCTTCCCTGGCCATGACCCTCTTTCCATTCGAGCCAATCCTAGCACACCTCTCAGTTAACAGCCAGCTGGGAGAGGGGAGCACAGATCGTGCCCCTAAGAGCTTCTGGGGACTCCTGTGCTCCCCTCTCCCAGACGATGGTCAGCTGAGAGGGGCGCGCTAGCCACACCTCTATGGTGCTAGCGGACCCGGTGTTGCAGGGGGGACTCTAACAAACAGGACCTGGCCCCGTGATACTTGTTGCCCAGATTTAGGCCATGTTAGCCCGCACTGTGTGGGTTCCACATTCCTGCAAATAGCATGCACCGGAGTGGCCGCATGGTGGCGCTGGGGAAAATGTCAGCCACTGTTCAGACAGGTGAATCTGGGGTTATTGGGAGCCAATGTGGGGTAGCCTCTCGTTATCACCCTGTGAGATACTGTGGTTTTAATGTATAAAAGTGTGTCTAGAAGTATCTAACCCCAATGGCTACAGAAAAAAATTGACCACATGACCTAAGCCATCCCCGGACCGTGGTAGAGCAGGCCGTCACATGTGATGGCCCACTCTAACTCCAGCTGCTGGCTGTAGCTTTTCCAGGTGGACGTGGCGGCTTCTTGGTGACCACACCCACCCTTCAGGGAGGAGGCATAGCCATGCTGAGCAGTGTGGGGTGGAGCCACGCTGAGCAGTGTGGGGTGGAGCCACACTGCCCTCCCCTGCCGCTGGCACGTTTGTTCAGCAGCAGGGCCAGATCCTGCCCAGGGTGAGGGCTCTCGCCCCAGGCAGGGTCAAAGCGTGGCAGCAACTAGCACTTTCATGTATAAAAATACCCACTGTCCTTGCTGGTGGTTGATGTGCAGGGATGCCACAGAGTGGCTCCAGGACACTCCTGGCCTGTGTGTTAAAACCCAGAGCCCAGGCTTTAAAAAAGCATCAAATGCTGGACTGATGAGATCCATGACAAAATTGTAAAAGTTGGCAACACTGAAACTCAGTCACTTCAAACTTTGAGACAGGAGTCCTTGCTGAAAATTGACAGTCATTGATAGGGGTCTGTGAAGGGTCTAGCAATTATCCTAACTTTCACGAAAAGTTGCTTCAGTTGTGAACATTTGCTGTGCCTTCGTATTTGCCAGGCAACAGTATAGTTGTGTGTTCTGTTTACCAAAGAATAACACCTTAGCTTAAGTGTATAGGATCATCATTCAGCAACAATGTAATCACTCCTAAATATCTCACTACTCCCTCCCCCCCCCCCCAGTGTGACAAAGGGGTGTGGTGCTGTGGTATCATGGCTAGCCAGTGTAAAATGAAACTAAGCTAGAATTCTACCCTGGGAACAAAATGATTGTGTTATTCTATGACTTAAAGCAGACCTGCAAATGAGACAGTTGCTGCCCCTTTTTTATTCTGCATCCATGTTGCTTCTCCAAAGTTTTTTTTCTGCTTTATCTGTCTGACATGAATATCTTTATGGGTGTTTTCACGCAGGAAGGGAGGCAGTCGGAAAGCATGGTGAATTTGTGGGTAGGCCACACCGCAGTGGGCAGCTGCCCCAGGAAGCCCATCACATGGTCAGAGGCCTGGGATGCCGGCAGCAGGATTGGACCCCCGGAGGAAGCAGGCACCGCCAACAAGTGGCAGGGGTGTGCATGCCCTAGGCCACCCACCCATCAGCTGTTGGAGGTGACCCTGGAGAGGAAGAGCAACAACCCGTGTCCACAGCTGGAGCTGAGGGAGAGAAGCCCTGGTGTCCCTGGCTGCATCACCACGCTGGTCTATCTCAAGCCTGGACCCAGCTTGAAATAGTCCAGGGGGTGGGGGGCACACACCATCAGTTTCAAACCAGAAAGTGCTTCCCAACTTGACAATATCCAGCACTGTACTTCCCAGCAACAATCATCCCCCAATATCAATTTCAAGCCTTCCCAATTTGGCATTGATATGGATGAGGCTGTCCCTGGCAAAGACACCCTGCCCCGCTGGTCTATTTGAAGCCGGGTCCAGGCTCCAGACAGACCAGTGCAGTGAGCCGGAGGACATTGGGATTGCTCCTCCTTGGGGTCTCCTCCAACAGATGAGGCAGGCAGCTCTGAGTGCACACTCCTCCCCCTAACAGATGATGCTTCCTCCGGGGACTTGATCCTTGCCAGTACTGTTTCCTTGTCCACAGCACGTGGGCAGGGCTGCTGGGGGCCTTTCACACGGGAGGCAGACCCATGGGAGCCCGTACCCCCCGTTTGGGTTGGATTGCCCTGCAAGGAGTACTCAATAATGCAAGTGATGCTGCGAGTAGTAGCCCCTGCCAAACACAGGGCAAACATCTGGTAGATGGCATTCAGACAGGCAGTGACTCTGGAATACAAGGGGGCAAAAAGGTGGTGAAAGTGGGGCACTGTCTTGTGTGATAACACCCTATCACTCGAGGGACACATGGACATCTATGCATTTAATATCAGAGATACCGCCCCGCACCCACCCCCTGAAAAACACCCACCTCAACTGAGAAAGGAAGTGGTTTCTTTATTCAGATTACATAAAACATTAGCTTAAGGTTTCTTTGTTTGTTTTTCTTCTAAATTACAAAAAAAACCTACTGGCCCCTTTTAGTGATATTCTAATACTGTCATCCTATGGAAGAGTTCTCCATCCATTCACACTATGGGTGATTTTAGACGTGATGGGGCAGCTTTGGCCCCGTCATGGAATCACCCTTTTGATTCCCCGCCGGAATCGAACCGTCACGGCCAGCAGACGTGCCGGCCGATCCTGGCGGGGAATCTGGGGGTGGAGGGCAGGGCTGCGTGGCGCAACGTGCGGCCGCATAGCCCCACTCCCCCACGTTCCCGAGGCCGCCCGCCCGCCAAGGTATTGACCACGGCCCAGAATCGGCGGTAAGCATGGCCGCCGATTCCGGGCCGTAGTCAGAGGCCAGACGAGACGTTACCATGCTCAACCATGGTAAATCCCACTGTGGTTGAGCGTGGTAGTGTCACGTCTGTTGCGGGCAAAAGGTGATTCCTGCCGGGTGTTCATCCCCGGCGGGAATCACTTTGACAACGCTTTCGGAGATGGTTCCTGGACCATCCTCGAAAGCGTGGTTATTTTGATTCCCGCCGGAGGTTCACTGTGGTGAACATCTGGTGGAGATCAAACAGATGTTACGTGACCATTCCCCACCACTTGTCTGTGGTTGAGCGTGATCTTGTAATGTCTGAAAATCCCCTATGTAGGAATGGTACTTAAGAGCCCCAAAACATCACATTTAAAACCAAAAATGATGGGGTAAACAAATTAGCTATCTTTTGTTGAAAGGTCTAAAGAGGACAAGTCTGAAATGTATCCTGCTTAAGAAAGGATCTCAGAGAAATGTGGAAAATAAGATGGCGTTCAAGATAAAATCTGTATAATCTGCTTTAGTACTTCAGTATTCTTGCAAGTATTTTGATAAATTGCTTATTAATCAGTACAGTGTATCTCTGACCGGGAACTGAATCTTTTATAGTACACAAAAGTAAATTCACAAGTGTCATTTACATCAAATCATTAAAACAAGAGAATAAATATATTGTACAGTTGTTTCCAGAAGCTTGGTTGGAGAGCAGATGAATCCAACCCACTAGGCAGCAATTTCCTCTCGTGCAGGTTTTTCTATTGATGCCATCTTCAGGAACTTCCAAACCTCTTCATTTTCAGTTGCTTCGTATAACATCTTAGAGTCCTAAAAGAAATAGAAATACATGAATTTATGACCAGGGTTCATAGTTCTCTCTTTACAACGGAAAACTAGAGAAAAACTGACATTTTGCCTTTTTCCAGGGAATTTTGCAGAAAATGGCAAAAACATACAGGTCTGGGAGGACACAGCGAGTACAGGGAAGTGAGGATGCAGAGTGAAGCTGAGGGGAAGCAACCTGAAGGCATGTGCTGTGAAGGGGCAGGGGCTCTGCATTTGGAGGGCTGCCACAGACCTCCTGTGGGTTGGGAGGGCAGGGGAACTATGAACTGGAGCGGTCAGGTCTTCTGGACCTTGGGAAGAAACAAGACGTGGGCCTAATTGGGCCCACAGCAATTTCTACAAGTGCCAGTCTATGGTCCCCTTTTCTGGTTGGCAGAGCGGTCTGGGACCAGGCTGGGAGGAGGAGGCAGTGCGTGCAGGGCTACGGAGGGGAAACCACCTAAAGGTGTATGCTGGGGTGGGTGGGTTCTGCATTTGGAGGGATGCCACAGACCTCGGATTTTTTTTTTAAATCAGAGAATTTCCAATTTTTTGTTGCAGAAAACTAGACCCTGTTAATGACAGTGGGTGATTTCAGACGTGACGAGATCACGCTGAACCACAGTGAACCACGCTCAACCCCCACGCGGGGCCAAAGGCCCCTGAAAATCTGCACAGCATGCGCCAGATGTTGGCCACGCTCAATTGCCACATGGGGTCAATTTGAACCACGCTTCCCGGGCTAGCCGGGGGAAGGTCCCGGGAAGCGTGGTCAAATGGACCGCGGGCCGTGGCCAACAAAAAGTAACGTCTGGCCGCGGGCCACGGCCCGGGATCCCCGGCGGGATCCCGGGCCGTGGCACGATCGGCCAGACGCGGCGGCCGCATTGGCCCCGCCGCCCGCCCGTCTCCTCGGAGGGCGGGCGGCGGGGTGCGTGGAGGGGGCGGGGCCGTGCGGCCGCACGTTGCGCCGCGCGGCCCCGGCCCCTCCCACTTTCCCCGCCGGGATCCCCTCGGCACGTCTGTTGGGCCGTGCAGGGGTGACCCCGGCGGGGAACGAAGACGTTGCTTTCGGTACGGGGCCAAAGGGCCCCGTAACGTCTGAAAATACCCAGTGACTCTCAAATAGGTTTTCATAACTAATAGGGATGGATATGGTGGATCCCCAGCTTCCTCTATCACTTACTATGCATGCACTTTCCTAGTACTAACTGCTGTTCACATTACTTTAGGAAGTTATTTATTGTCTTCCGCAAGCAACATTCAGACAGGTATTCAATTTCACAACCACTGCTGTAGAAGAATATTGATATTTTTTTTTTAAAATGACACTAATATAAACTTTGTGCACACTCTGTCTTGAATGCCTAATTCCGGACACATCACCAACAAATTTCACTTCCCTCACCCCATAGGTTGCTCACTAATGCTCCTTCTACTGTCCAATCATTCAAGGTCTTTTCCTCCTCTGTAACCAAGCTAAGCTCATGCACCTGTGATGGCCTCCCTGTCTTTCCCTATGTTCCCCTCTCCCTTGTCCATCCTAGATTTCACGTCCCCTAGGGGAGGTACCTGTCTCTAATTAATGATGTGTCAGGTCCATTGCTGGTGCTATATAAATAATTAATAAATATGGTCAAGCATGAACAATTCTCTCCAAGTACATATTGTAGTTATTGGTGGTGGTATTTTATCTATGTTTTCTCTTCTTACTCCACAGTAGTCTTCTCCATTGAATATTTGAGGTGGTATGGCAGTAGGGTTACCAGCCTTCTCCCTCATTTCTTGAAGCAGGTTTTCACTGACGGATACATCTATTAACTCGTATTTCATTCTGTTGACATCCAAAATCTTAATCACTTCTGACTGCCTCTGCTTCACCTGGCCAAAAAAGGGAGAGAATTTTTAAACAGCCTATTAGATAACCCAGTTTAATTTAGCTTGCTTGAGCAACCACAAGCTGAAACAGTATTGTGATAAATAGCCAAGCAAGAACAACTAGGAAAACTCATGTACAGATATGATATATGTACAACTCAGCCACTGTAGGGTACAAAAAAACTAATGATCTGAGCAAGTTTTATTTTCCAAATATTTATATCAAAATCAGTTGACTATTTGAGTTTTAAGAATAATTTTTGATGTTGGACTCTTTTGAGGAAAACACCCACCCACTCCATTAGGACAAGTTTCTTATTTTAAATGAAGAGTCATGTGGAGCACAATGACAGGAGAACACAGAATGGATGTGAAGCCCATGGGATTTGGGGGGGGGGGGGCTGCTCCCAGGCTGGAACTCTAGAGAAGAGACAGTCCATCACCAGAGTCCCATGTCTTGGACATCTGGATTTGGCAATTGGTAGAAGTGAAATGTTAGGATGCCCTTCTCTTTTTTGTGGGTAGTGGGTGCAGCAGTGAATGTAAGATGGCCTGTATAGGTGCTGTGCTGAGGGTGGAGTCCAGAGGGAGGGGACAAGGGTGGGACAGTGATAGGGCAGCCAGATATGCTAGTTTGAAGACACTTATGAGAAATACAAGTTGCAGGGCTGCATTGGTGCCAATGCAGCCCTGCAACCTGTATTTTGCATGAGTGTCCTCTAAAATTTGCATATCTGGTCACCCTAGACAGTGATACAGTACAGTGTTGGTGGCATGGTCCCTTTTTGTGGTGGGGTCTGGTGCAGACCCGTACAGGTGCCAGGGAATGACTCCTCTCTGTGCTGGGGGCAGGGTGAAAAACTCCCTCTGTGCTGGGGAGTTCAACCCCATGTGGGTGCAGTGGCCTCCTGGCACCCTCTATGTAGGGGGGGGCAGGTCATGAAGGTACCTGGGCCTCACTCTGTCCCAGATTTGGGGGTGGGCAACTCTCTTTCTGTTCTGGGGGAGGTAGCCCCATGTGAGTGCCAGGGTCCCTATCTGTGCTGAGGACATCCCAGTTGGGGGGGGGGGGAAAGCTGGGGGACTCCTCTCTGTTCTTGGGGGGTGGGTGGGATGGAAGGTCCCAGGACCCCTGCTGGTATTGGGGGTTGGGGCCCCTCTCGGTGCTGGGGGAGGTAGCCCCACGTGGCAGCGCTGGGTGGGCAGTCTCATGTAGGTGCTAGACTGGGCTGGGGAGCTTGTCTCTGCGCGGGGGGGGGGGGTCCCGTTGCTGCGGAGAGGCCCCTCTCGGCCTGGAAAGGCGGGGGAGCTAGTCTACTCTCCGCCCCCCGCCTTAGCGCCCCCGGCCTCCGCTCACCTCCCTGGATCCCGTGACGCTGGTGTAATAGACCCTAATGGTGCTCATGCTGCGCGGCCCGGGGCAACTCCCCTTCGCTCACACACCGGCCCCCGCTTTGATCCCCGCCACAGCCCCAGTCAGTTACCCGCCCGCCCGAGACACCGCATCCCACGGTTGCTAAGGAACAGACACCTACCCGGACTCATCAACCAACCTACTTTCTTGCATTCTGATTGGTGTATTCCAGGTGTCAGTCATTGTCAGCCCCGCCTCGGAGCGCTAGGCCTTGCCCTTTAGCTAAATTCCGTGCGGGAGGGCGCAGGATAGGGTTGTTAAAAGGGCTTGGGTTTCTGCCAGTGCTAGAGCTAGGGTTGGTTTAGGCCTCCAGGCTTTTCTTTCCCGCCTTACCCATTCCGAGACCAAGGCTTAGCCCCACAGAAATGCCTCCCGCATAGGCCTGCTTTATTAATACTTTTCTAACCCGTAGAGACCACACACGCACCCCATCCCCCAGCTAGAAGGTGCCCTTTTCATGCACCCAACCCCCTGGAGTCACCATGCAGGTTATTAGCCCTTTTGGAGAAATGATGCATTTTAAAAATGCATAGCAACAACCTACTGGAAAGTGTGGGTTTTGTGGAGGTAATGCTGCACACCAGCCTTGCCCCCAAGGGGTGATGATGGGCTGTTGTAGGAAATGAAGTGGCATAGTTAGCCGGTTGCACAAATGAGATGTGACTGCCTAGATCATGGGTTGGAAATGACTCAGAAACTCGTAGGCAGCCTGCAGTCATGCTGTGCTACAGGACCAAACTGAGTGAAGCCCCTACAAATTTATGAGATTGCCTTTTTTTAAAAAATAAGATTTTTAAAAATAATTTTTAGAAAGCTTTTTACATTCTTTTGATTTGCCCTTTGGCTTCTGTCCCCACAGGCCACACATTCTGGTTATGTTATTGAGCTTTATCCCTTCTTATAAGGGATAAAAACTTTTCTCCCCAAATATTTTAATGATTTTATTATTAATATTTGTTTGTTTGTTTGTTTATATAGCACAAGCAATCTGCCTGGCCTTGAACAGTCATGACTAGAGTCAGGACCCTGCTTACACTTTAGGACAAGGGAGAGGAACGTTGGGAGAGGCAGGGGTACATTTGTGAATTAGAGAAGTTGCAGGTGTGCTCCCTTAGCTTAGTTCCAAGAAGGGGGAACCTAAAGAGTAAAGGCAGTGTAAAGAGAAGTATCAGAGCAATCAGGCGAGGGAGAGGGGGGTCAGGACTCAGGAGCTAGGGAAAGTCTGATGTTAGAGGTAGGTTTTTAGGAGGGCTTTGAAGGGATTTATCAAAAGTTTGCAATATAAGACTTTTAGAAACCTCTAAAATCACAAGGCTTGTGATTTAATTTTGGGGGGTTGGCAACCCTGGTTAAGTGTTTGTATTATTTCAGAGATGGCCAAAGTTCCCTCCTCCAAGAGCTACATACCAAAACCTACACACACACTGCTCTGTGGTCCTGGCTGCAGAGATTTTGAGGAAGAGCTGCAATTCAGCTGCTGAGACTCGGGTGCAATAAAATAAGATATGGGACCATTAAGGTAGCAAGACCCTAGAATCTGCCCTGACAGAGCAGCATGTGGCTCCCAAGCTATACAGTTCGGCCACCTCTGTATTAGACTGGAAGGAGCAGAGCCTTCATTTTATGAAGCTGATAATGATATTTTCAGTTATTACTTGCTTTGGAGAAATATTGGTCTTGCAGCCCCAGAGTGAGAAGTCGGAAGAGGTGCAGAGCCCAAGCAGAAATTCCTGTGCCAATTTTCAAATATGTGAATAGTAAAAAGAAATACAAACGCTTGATAAAGGGGGAAAAGAGACATTATGAAACTAAACAGTGAGAGAAATTATATGTTGCAGCCCAGACTAAAGATTTGGCTTCCTTCTGGAGGATCTTAAATGGAACCCCCAGGAGTAGTCTGGACAGATTGGATATTATTATTATTTTATTATTATAAACATTTATATAGCGCCAGCCATGTGCCTGGCGCTGTACAGAACATAGAAATAGATGCGGTCCCTGCCTGTGGCGTACAATCTAAAAGACAAGGAGGGGGAGACAGGGAGGGGACAGTGGAAGAGACAGGGGAGAAGGCAAACAAACATTCAGGTGGATGCAAAATCTCAGGTGCGTGTGCTTGGCTTGGTTACAATCAGGTTGGTTGCAGCAGTCTGCAGAGGAGGGCAGACAGTAAGTATATGGGGAACAACTAGCAGGCATTGGGGAAGGCAGCGAGGAAAAAGTGGGTCTTGAGGGATTTGAAGAAGTGGAGGAAGGGGGCAAGGTGGATGTGGGTAGGGAGGGAGTTCCAGGCATGGGGGGCAGTGAGGGAGAAGGGTCGAAGGCAGTTAGGTGAGCAGGAGAAACGAGGGAGAGTGAGGGAGGGGACAGAGGAAGAGCGGAGAGCACGTGCAGGAGTGTGTAGGGAGATTAGGTCCGAGAGGTAAGGGGGAGCTTGGTCGTGGAGTGTTTTGAACGTGACTACCAGGAGTTTAAACAGGATACGTTCAGGAAGGGGGAGCCAGTGAAGAGAGAAGAGGAGAGGCTGCACATGGTCGAAGCGACGGGCAGAGTGAATGACCTTGGCAGCAGAGTTTTGGATTGCAATAAGGGGGGACAGGTGAGAGCGAGGGAGGCCAGCAAGGAGGAGGTTGCAGTAATCGAGGCGAGAGATAACCATGGCATGAACAAGGGTTTTGGCCGAGGAGGTAGAGAGAAAGGGGCGGATCCGAGCAATGTTATGGAGGGCGAATCGACAGGATTTGGCAACAGAGTCAATGTAAGGTTTAAAAGAGAGGTGCATGTCAAGATGAAGCCCAAGCTACGGGCTTGGAGAACAGGATGGATGGTGACTCCATCAATGCAGATGGGCAGGTTAGAGGGAGAGGAAGAGGAGGGAGGAAAAATGAGGAGTTTGGTCTTGACCATGTTGAGCTTGAGTTGACGTCGGGACATCCAGGCGGAGATATCAGAGAGGCAGTTGAAGAGGAGTGAGTGGACAGAAAAGGAGAGAGAGGGGGTAGAAAGATAGAGTTGGGTGTCATCAGCGTAGAGATGATATTGGAATCCGTGGGAAGCAATATTTTTGCCAAGGGACAGGGTGTAAATAGAGAAGAGGAGAGGGCCGAGGACAGAGCCTTGGGAGGTGGGTGCAGTATTTTTCCTAAATTTTTTCTAAATATTTGGATTATATGATTTCCTTTTCAATTCAGGAAACCCCACAGTGGCACCCGGTGGAACAACTGATAGTAAGTCAATTAATAGACAATTTGAAGACTTGGAAAGCTCCGGGTTACGACCTGATTCCTGCTGAACTCTTAAAGAGTCAGAAGGATTGGTGGGTACCTTTTTAAACTACCCTTTTCACCTGGGTAAACGAAACTGGCCAGATACCCGCTGGCTGGCTCCTTGCCATAGTGGTTCCTATCTATAAGAAAGGCACTAGAGGAGAGCCCTCTAATTATCGTCCCATTAGTCTTCTCAGTATAATTGGGAAACTTTATGTTAAGCTACTGACAGAGAGATTCACCAACTGGTTATCAGATGCAAAAATCCCAAGCTGGGTTTCAGAAGGCTCGATCCACAATCAATCATGTTCTAATCCTTATCCACTTAGCGGAGAAGTATGTTGCCAATAATGTCAGATTGTTTGCTGCTTTTTTTAATTTAAAAGCCGTATTCGATACAGTGGATAGATCTCGCTTGTGGGGAAAGTTGGTTAAGACTGAAATAGATCGTAGACTATTATATCTTATGATGGCCTTACACCTTGGCAACACCCTGAGAATTAAAATTGATGGGTTGGGCCAATTAACTGAGGAAATTCCTGTTTGAGTTGGTGTGAGGCACGGCAGTGTTCTTGCTCCGACCTTATTTCATTTTTTCCTGAATGATTTAATCCCAGCTGTCTCTGCACCAAGTTTCCCCCCGCCCTCCTAAACTGGCAAATTACCCAATAGGGGTTTTATTATACGCAGATGACACTGTTATATTGTCCCAAACTAAGGTTGGAATGGAAAAGCAATTGGAGCAGTTGGAGAACTATTGCTCTAGGAATAAACTGCAAATTACTTTGTCAAAAACTAAAATTATGGTTTTTGGCAGGGGAAAAAAGAAACACCAATGGAGGATCGGAACAGAACCGAAAGAACAGGTTGCTCAGTTTAAATATTTGGGAATCACCTTAAGTAAGATGGGCAGTTGGGAGGCTCATGCTAAAGCAGCTTTAAATAAAGCAATGGATACGTCTACAGCAATTCTACATTACTTCTTAAGGAAGGGTCCCAGTAGGGAGGTAATGGCCCTGAAAGTTCTCAATGCTAGGGTGGCTCCTCAATTATTATATGGATCAACTATTTGGTCGGTATCTAGGGCTTTTAACCTGGGAAAAGTCCAGTCTGTTTTTTTGAGGAAAATTCTTCAGTTACCCATGGGTATAGCGTCCGCCACTATTAGGGTGGAAATGGGGCAGCTGGGCTGGAACAGGAAGGTATGGAAGAGCGCCCTCTTGCTGTGGCTTCGTGTTGAAGTTTTCCCTCATTCAGGATTATTTCCCACCTTAGCCAGGGATTCCTTTGATTCTTCGTGGTCCCTGGCAATGATGGAGGGCTCACTCAGGCTGGGATTCTCTGTGGCATATTTCCACAGCAAGGATCTTAATAGAGCTAAGGCAGAAATAAACGCAAGGTTAAATGATATCGCAAGACAGGAGGATATTGCCATAATAGCTGAGTCGCCCTCCTTGGGGCTTTATTTGGAGCTGATTTCCAGGGCTGGGGAATCCACCAGGTATTGGCAGGACAGGTTGTTCCCAGCCCTGGGGAAAAAACTTCTTTTGGCTAGGCTGAATGCGCTACCTTCGAAAGTTCTGGAAAGTCGGCGGGAAGGGATACCTTTGTAGAACGGTTATGCCCTTTCGATTTTCAACAGGTTGAGACTGTGTCTCACATTTTACTAGAATGTCAACTTTATTCTAAAATTAGACTTCAGTACTTAGAACAAGTACTGATTAAATACCCAGGAAGAACTAACATTGAACGGACAAAATTACTGTTAGTAGATCAGCTCCCAGAAGTCTCCCAGGTGGTTGCCAAGTTCCTGTTAAATTGTTTTTGAATTTGTGATTCGTTTTTGAATATTACATTAAAGTAGCCGAAATTGGATTGGCTCAATTGCTATATGTGTGAACTGTTTGAACAATAAATGTGGGACTATGACCTTGGCTATGTTTATCTGTAATAAGTTTATATTGCAATATTAAGTGTTTTTAAGTACGAATTTAAGGTTAGGTTGGAATAGCATAAGAACGGAAGGTACGAGAAGGAATTCAAATGTATTTTTAGGCCTGGATGCCACAGTATTCCCCTCCCTTTGCTAACTATGGGTGTCTTCAGACGTTACGAGATCACGGTGAACCACGGTGAATCCCCACCTGTGGTCACCGTGTCTCGAATGTCTGTTTGCGACGCGCCAGATGTTCGCCACGGTGAATCCCCACATGGAGTCCGTTTGAACCACGCTTCCCGGGCTAGCCGGGGGAAGGTCCCGGGAAGCGTGGTCAAACGGACCCGGGCCGGGACGAACGAAAAGTCACGTCTGGCTGCGTGCCACGGCCCGGGATCCCCGGCGGGATCACGGGCCAAGGCACATACGACCCGACGCGGCGCCCGCACTGGCCCCGCCGCCCGCCCGTCTCCTCGGAGGGCGGGCGGAGGGGTGCGTGGAGGGGGCGGGGCAGTGCGGCCGCACGTTGCGCCGCGCGGCCCCGGCCCCTCCCACTTTCCCCGCCGGGATCCCCCCGGCACGTCTGTTGTGCCGTTACGGGGTGACCCCGGCGGGGAACGAAGCCGGTGGTTCCGGTACGGGGCCAAAGGGCCCCGTATCGTCTGAAATCACCCTATGATAAAGGAAGAGACAGGAATATGCTCTTGTTTCGGAACTTTTTGCATGTTTATTCTTATTTGTTTGCATAATGTATGTTTTATTTTATTGGTATCTTTGTCATGCAATGACCAATGGCCACACAATAAACTTATATTATTATTATAAGAATTTAATAATAATAATTTAATAATATGTGAATAGTTGCCATTAAGAAGATGGAAATCAGTTGTTCTCTGTGGCCACAGAGGGTCAGGTAATGGGCTTTAACTGCAGGAGGGAAGATTTAGATTCAATTTCAGGAAGACTTTTCTAAATCTAAGAAAAGCTGAGCAGCAGAATAATTTACCAAGGAAGGTTATGGAATTTCCATCACTGGAAGATTGAATGGGGAAAAACAAACCCAGATCATCTCCCAAGGATGGTTTAATTAATCCTTCCCAGTGCAAAAGGAAAGGGGATTAGCAAGATGATTTAAGGTAATTTCCAGCTTTGTAATTCTATACTTCATCTAGGTAGAACGAGTGAAGAAAGTCAAATTAAATGTGGCCAAAGCACTCTCCTTTGACAGGATGTGTAGGATGCACATAGAGCAAGCGCAATTAGTTTGTGTGGGTAAGATGCTGACATGCTGGTAGTGGTTTCAGACTCACATAGACTCTGTATTTCTCATGTAGAAGAACTGAAACTATGCCCAAAGTTCTATCAAGAAAAATAGAAGTCTTTGCCCCCTCAGCCAATAAGCTGTGCCCCCTAATGCATGTCCCAGCATTCCAAGTGCATAAAGAGGGGCAGAGGTACTCCTTCTTATTCCACTTCGGGTATTTTCAAACCATCATCACCCCGGGTAGGGGTCTGCCCGGCCACTGAACGAACGTTCTGGTGGGCGAGGAGGGGGACATGTGAACATGGGTCCACATGGCCCCACCCCCGCACTCCTCAGTGCGGCCCTGCCTCGTCCCTGACAGGTGGGCCCAGAACTGCTCCGAGCATGGGCCAGGGTTAGGTGGAGCAGGCCATCAGACATGATGCCCCGCTCTACCACGGTCTGGGGGACACCTACCCCAGACTGTGGCAGGGCTTAACACGGGATGTGCGCTGGCCGGGGTTACTTCTGCTCCCACATATGGTAAATATCTGGTGGGGTGGGAGCAGCTGTGACACCCTCGCCCGTGGCCACTCTGGGGTAAGCGTGGCCATGGGTGGGGGTGTCACATCTAAAAATATTCTCCGTTTCTTATTATCCCATCATCTCCCCATTGTCCTCTTAAGTCCACAGGGAGCAGCTAATTTGGAATGGGCCCTGGTGCAAAAGATGGAATCCTCCCTGGCAATCCTCCCCACATCCCAGGGGAGCAAGGGATGCAGCTGCAGCAGGGAGAACAGACCTCTGTACAGCTGCACCACCTCTTCCTTGATAGCTATGTCCATGCTCAAGTGTTTTTCCTGGGAAGCAAACAGGAAAGAGATGGACTTTTAGGTTGGTGGGGCGGTGGGTGAGGCCAGCAGGGGGCAAGGCCCTGAGGGGTGGGGCCAACATTAAAATGTCACACTTACATGATCAATGGAATAGAACACACAACAAATGAAAAAACCAGTGTATGCAGAACAAAAAACCACACAATGGTGGTGGTGTGCAATAGTGAGCAAAATGCAAAGCTTTATGAAAAAATCAAAAAGGGGAAACCAACATTTGCTTCTAGAGATCAGATGCTAAGGTGGAAAAAAATTGGCAGCTTAAGGATTCAAGTCTGTTTTAAATAAGGGGACATTATATGTATGCATTATTTGTTTCACTTTTTAAAATTTGTTATTTTAAAAGGAAGACTCCACTTAGGAGAGAACCCCTGGCACGCAGAGGAGAACCCCTACATGTGCCCTGACTAGGAAATGCTACAGGGTGAACTAAGCCCTCAGTATATACCAGAGAATTCACACTACCAGGCAAAGACCCTGTAAATGCCTAACTGTGGGGAAAACGTTTCTGTGAACTTCAGACTTAGTATGCATGAAGGAACCCAAACAATTTCCTCATTCCTATCCCCACCTCAGCTGCAATTGCAGTTGGGAGAGAGGAGAACATGACTAAAAGAGGTAGCATGGAACAGAGTACTTTCGCAAACAGTATAGTAGACCAAAAGCTTAGCAAATAGGCCACACTGGTGGTGGTCCATTTCTCATGGTCTGAGATGATCCTCAGACCAGTCCCTCCCATCCCAACTCCCCTTACATCAAGAGTGAGGATCCATAGGCCTGACGGTAAATGTGGCCCATGGCAAGTTTTTATTTGGCCCCTTTCCAGTTCCTGAATCTGGCTCCTATATCCAGTTCCTACCCTCAACAACTGAATATCTGAGTTCAGGTAAGGGAGCAGAGATGAGAGCATGCACCAAAAGATAAAGGATAGATCCAGGGCAAAAATCCATGTCCTGGACCCTCCTCTTCCTGAGTGCACTCCGTAGGCACCTCCATCTCCAGCCTTCATGCGACTCAAAGCTTGAACTAAGCTTTCAAAGCTTGAATTCAAAGCTTGAATTTTTCAGTTAGTCCCTGGGAGAAAAAAGGTTCACCACCTCTGATATAGCACTTTTAGCATCCTTCCTACTCTCTGAAATCTCTCAGTCCAGTGAAAAGGAGGGGGGGAATACATGGAAAAATCCTTATGATCCCAAATTCCCAGTAGCATTAAATTGCTTGTAGAGAGGGACAAAATTCAAATGGGCTAGCACTGTTTTCTCTTTCAAAAACACTAAAATCACACAAGGCTGTGTGCAAACTGCAAAGCAAGTATTTTTGACATGTTATGCTGCAGCAGAAAGACTGAATACCAAGTCATCAAATATATCGTTTGGAAAAGCTTCTATTTTCTGTCAGTAATTTTGTTCACGATATGAGGCCACCAAAATATCCTGACCAATTTAAACATTCAAAGTTCAACAAAAAGTTTCTCAAGCATCAGCTCAGTCAGGAAGAGGGACAAAATTTAAATCATCTATCACAAGAAAGCGGACCACTGTTTTTTCCTTTCAGAAACACTATAAGACAATATAAGCTCACATGGAAAGCAAGTATTTTTGAAGTGTTGACATTGGATGTTAACAGAAGTGATGATTTAGATGGTTTTGGGGGTATCAACCACCCGATAATATTGGATCAAAAGCATAATATGGCAGGCAATGATTTTCTCCAATTTATGTATGAATATAATTTTTGGATTTTAAATGGTCGGGTGGTTTCTGATTCCCCAGAAGCCTGTACTTTTCTCTATAACTGTGGAACCATTATAGTGGATTTCTTTGTGACTGAGGCCCAATACTTCCATTATTATCAGCTTTTGGAAGTGATAACCAGACCAGAGAGAGCCCTTTGCAACTGGCTCTTCGGCAATCTGGCATAAACAAAGATAATTTAGTGATTGAAACTAATATAATTAAGAAATCAGGGCCCTGAGAGAAGCACATGTTCATAGATCTATTGAATTCTATGAAAAAATAGTGGAAGAATTCCACAGGGTTCTGATTAAGGCAGGTCATGCACAACCTAGCAAGCACTGACATAAAAAATGGTTTGATGAGGAATGTATGGCAGCCAATAAGGAGCTGATGGGCCAGATGGTCAGGTGATAGTTTGAATACATCTAAATTTGTGTTCCTGACTAAGAAGAGAACCTACAAGACATTGGTTGTTAGGAAAACGAAAGCTTATCAGGATGAGTGTTGGGATGAACTGAGAAAGGCAATAGCAAATTATAATAATAAACGTTTCTTGGCAATGGTACATTCAGGTACAAGAAGGAGCTATGCTTCCCCTGATTGTTTTATTGATGGCCCCACATGGGCAGACTTCTTTGCGAAGAGGTTTGCCTCTGTGATAGTAGATGAACAGGAGTCTTTTATCTCTGCAGAGGTAGAGTTACAGGAGGTACTTGAGTTAGACTTGGCACAGTTTTGTATATCACCATTATAATTGGGTTTTCTTATAAATAATCTCAATATGAGCAAAGCACCAGAACCTCACTTACTTAGACCTGAAATTTTCAAGCTATTTAGGCTGCTTTTACACGAGGCACTTAGAAGCACCTCTGCAGCCCCGTGTTGAAGAGGAAAGCTGTGTGGGGAGTGTTTACACACTCCCTGTGCTACCAGAAGTGACATGCCACCCATTCTTTTCAGCGACGGTGGCTGCAGATATGGGGCTTTCAAGAGGTCGTGTTCTATAGACCTGAAAATTGAAGTCTACAGAATGTGGCCTCTTGAAAGTCCTGCATCTGCAACCGCCACCGCTGAAGAGAACGGGTGGCACGTCACTTCTGGTAGCATAGGGAGCGTGTAAACACTTTCCTTTTGAATACAGGACTGCAGAGGTGCTTCTAAGCGCCTCATATAAAAACGGCCTTGGGGTGGGCTGACCAGGATGGAGCCCCGGGTCTTTTCCCTGGAGCCCCGGATCGCAGGCAGGCTGTGCAGTATTGAAACTGACTAGGCCAGTCAATTTCAATAGTTACTTACTGCGCGTCTCTCAGGAGCCCGCCACAGCCACCGCGTGCCTCTCTAGCTGCCCAGCGTGTGTGCATGACTCCCCCAGTTGATCCCTGCTCCCGCAGCACCACGTGGTGAGCTGGTGCTGCTTGAGCCTGCACTTTACGGGGAGAAAAGGTGTACACACGAGAGGGTGAGCAAGGCAGCCGCAGCTGTGTGACTGGCTGCAGCACACAATGAGCAGCTACTGGGTCTGAGAGTGGCTGGACACTCACTCCCCATGGCGCTTGTTGACCTGGTGAGGCAGTGACCATCCCCGTTGAGCAGGCAGGCAGTCTGCCTGTAGCAGCATAGAAAGAAGAAGCAGCCGGCTCCAGATTGATCCCTCCTGCAGCCCTGCACATTTCCAGGACTGAGGAGTCTGTGAAAGGATCCTCCAGAGGAACAGAACACAACTGCTCCGAATCCTGGGCTAAGCAGGTAGGTGCTGGGGGCGGGGGGAGGCTAATGGGGTGGGGGGCTGACACTTCCTCCTCTCTCCCCAAGCACAGCCAGCAACCTGGGCTGCCCCTCTTTCCTGCCACCATTATGATCCAGCAGGGGGGGAGCAGCAGGGGTGGGAGGGAGACCCCAGAAGAGCCAGATCCCCTCCAGGGCCGGCCCCAGGCATGTGCCACATGTGTGGCTGCACATGGTCCTGCGGCCAGCTGGGGCTCTGCACTTGCATGGCTGGGAGGCAGGCTGCAGCCAGCTTCTCCCCCAATAAGTTCTTCTGCCTCCCCTCCCTGGCTCTGGTTTCCATCCCTCACCTGCCTCTGCCTCCTAGTAGTGCTGCTGCTGCTGCACCAGCAGCAGCAGCAGCAGCAGGACACAGGGACACCTATCGAACTGGGAGATAAAGCTGTTTGTTTACAAACAACACCTCCCCATGTGAGCGATCAGAAGGATGTTACCTTGTAAAGGAGGTTCTTCAAGATAGTTCCCAACATTCTCACAACTGGGTTGTGCACGCTCACTCTATTCAAATAATAGACCACGTGATGGTCTCGAGCTCCTCTAGTATAGAAAGCACTCCCCCTCAGAATGACAGTTCCTTCCAACCCTTTCTAGGAATATAAGGAAAAAAATCCATGTAGGGCTGGAAGGGTAGGTGTTGTGAGAATGTTAGGCGTTATCTCAAAGAACCTTGTTTGCAAGGTAGTAACCTTCTGTTCTCCTTCAAGTAGCTCCTCACAGTCCATTTTTACATGGCTCCGCCGGGTGGGGTGGGGGTCCGTGGCACGCTGGTGGATGGGCAGGGCATGCACACGGCCTCACACGCATCCCCACTCATCCACATCCATGGAGTAACTGCTGTTTCCCCTGGTTGCTCCATGCATGGGGACGAGTGGGGGGGGTGAGTGGATGTGTGTTAGGTGGGTGCGCGTACACCCCCACTCACCATGTCATTCACACAGGGCTCCCCCACCCATGAGCACACAGAAATCTGCGTGTTCATGGGTGGGAGAGACCCATGTAAAAAGGGCCACATCCCCACAACTGTCTTAGTTATATTACCTTAGGTAGGAATTTAGGATGTAAAGCAATATCTATTCTATCCTGGAAAATCTGCAAATATGGTTCTGAGATTATTATGGCTGCTATTTCACTAACTCTTCTTAATGAAGTTATTGCTAACAGGAATACTGTCTTTAAACCCGCACCCCATAACCAGTTCTTTTGCGCCCCGGGCCCCCCATATAATCAATTCCCACTGCCCCAGGGGCACAAATGAACTGGTTATATATCTAGAAGAATGTCTCTTTGCATGGCATAATGTGCTTACTAGGCTGCCTTTTACGGTGTCTTGTGTGTTTGATTGTGGCTTGGCCATTTGGAATTTAGTGCTCTGCACGTACTTTATTACTTTCTTTCTGCTTGTGGAATGCTTGTAGTTGGAATTGTGGGAAACACCCAGTTGTAAACCATCATTGAGAGTGCAGTGAGCACAGACAACCTCCATTTTGAAGAAGGGCAAAAGCACCTTAAAAGTTAATTCACATGCATACGAGTCGGGCAGCGCCCCACCAGGCAGTGCCCCTTTAAGTAGCTTGGGCACAAGCCCATGACCTTTTTAGGACCTAAAAATGCCCCTGGCTAAAGCAAAGCATTTGGCAGTCAGAGATAAGGGTTGAGTTGCATGGGTTTCTGGCTGAGGGTGGGTTTTTTGTAAGACATTTTCTCAGGATTTTTTTTAAAAAAAGGATTATTATATTTTGTGCTTTTTATAATTATTGTAGACCACACTGAGCCTTCGGGGAAGGGTGGGGTATAAATTTAAATAAATAAATAACGGTTGGAAATAGAGTGAGAGAGTCCCCCTTGCCCTGCCCCTTCTGGCATGACTCTGGCATCTTTTTGGGTTAACTCCTCAGGAAAAAGGTGGCAATCCTCAGTGGACCTCAAAATCTAGCTACAGCAATTCCTAAACTAATAAGGATCAAAAGAATAGGAAGATTCTTTGCTAGCGGGAGTTTGTTTCCTTTGGATTGGAAATCACTCAGGGTGTTTTTAAACAAGCGCCTCCCCACCCAACACCCCCACCCACCCCCACCCATCGTGTATGTTGCAGGGCCGCATTGGTGTCCTATGCAGCCCTGCAACATGCAGGATGGGTGGGTAATGGCTGTGGAGGCGCTTGTCTAAAAACACCCTCTCTCTCATCAAGCCCCTACGCTTCTGATGACTGAGCTACAAGCCATGCAATCACTTGCTCTGTTTCTGATCCATTCTTAAGCTGATGATATCATAGTAGATGATAGATACATCCCTATATCAATATGTAAAATTTCTTTTAAGTCTACATTGGAATTTAAAATTAGTCATCTGCTTGTTAATGACTTATTAGGGTTCTGCCTGCTGTTTAAATCTGTATATTCTGTAGATTTATTTATTTATTTTTATTTATATAAAATTTATCTCTCGCCCCTCCTGCCTGCAGGGCAGCCTGGGGCAGCAAACAACAGTATAAAAAATAAAACAATTAAAAAACGTTAAAAATACACAATACAGGGGGGGAAAGATCCCCACCCCTCCCCCTCGCCAAAGGCCTGGCGGAACAGCCAGGTTTTACATAAACGTCAAAATGACAGGAGAGTGGGAGCTAGCCGAGCCTCTTCCGGGAGTGAATTCCACAGCACAGGGGCAGCCACCGAAAAAGATCTAACATCGGTGGCCACCCGCCTCGCCTGGGGAACCTCCAAAAAGGCTCCCACGGATGATCTCAAGGGTCGCACAGGCACATGGGGAGTGAGGCGGTTCCGCAGATAAGTAGGACCCAGGCCGTGAAGGGCTTTAAAAGTTAAAACCAGCACCTTGAACCTGGCTTGGTGCTTTCTAGGCAGCCAGTGCAGAGCCCGGAGCACTGGTGTCATGTGCTCTCTGCGACCCGTCCCCGTAAGGATACGGGTCGTGGCATTCTGCACCAGCTGCAGCCTCCGGACCAGCTTCTCAGGCAGCCCCAAGTAGAGCACGTTGCAGCCTTGAGGTGATGAAGACATGGATGACAGTGGCGAGGTCGGAGTCTGAGAGATACGGCTGAAGCCGCCGGACAAGATTATATCCACAAGATAAGGTCTTTTTCACCTGAAATACCTAATAGTGGTCTCTAGTGTGAAATTACACACAATGGGGTTTAACTGGTATTTGTTTAAATATTCTTATCAAGATGATAACAAACATAACTGATCTGTCTTGAAACCTCTCATGCTAATACTTTACCAGTGACCTTCCTACAGATGTTTGTACACTTTTATTGCACATGCATTTAACAGTAGTCATGTAGTAGGTATTACAACCGTATCAACAACACATACCTAACTGCATAAACTGTAGTTATTTTTTTTTTGTTCTTCTGCTGCAAGGGGTTTGACAAAGGTTGCTACCTTTCTTGAAAAGTTGATACGGAGAGATTGGGGCCATGCCAGAAGGGATGGGGCAAAGATTCTCCCACCCCAATTCAGATGTGGCTATGCCCCCTTTGGGGCGTCATGATGTCAAAAAGCTCCACGGGGGGAGGGGGGGAGCCATGTCTAAAAAGGGTCAGGGGAGCCTTTTCGGCTGCCCCTTTCCAATGTGGGCTCGCCTCCCTCTGAAAAAGTGTCCCTGGGTTATCCAGGCACCCCTGGATAATCCAGGGAAATCATGTCTTCTCCTAGAACTCAGAGAAAATGTATGAAAACCTTGATACTGTAGATCAAACTTGCAGGAGTGGTAACCCTATGGGCGTTTTTAGACGAGACAAAAAATGCAGCTGATCCTTTAATCAGCCACCTTACTTTGTTCTCGTCTAAATGTTTGACGTGGTTTGAAGCCGCTTCTCTCCCGTATCAAACCGGCCGTGGATTCCTACCTCCTCACTTTCGCAACTGTGATGTGCCGTCATTCACTGGGGCTTCCCCCATGTAAATGCTGCTGCCGGGTTTTTCCGCAGGCGCAGAGAGGCACGGAAGAAGAGGTGGGGCAGAGAGACTCTCTGCAACGCGTCTGATGCTCTTTAGAACATCAGACACGGCATAGAGAGTAGCAGGTTAATTAGGAGGAGACATGCGGCAGAAGCAGCTATCGCGTCAGACCCCCGTGCATGTCTAAAAATGGCCTGTGTCTGACATCCTTAGATGCTAGAATCTTCAATCTTCTATTAATCCACAAAACAAACACTATCAGTAGTGGTAGTGAAATGTTTGTGACCCTACCCCATCACTTTCTGTCTAG
>QEPC01015058.1:15230-35083 GCA_003113815.1 Sphenodon punctatus
ATCCCTGGGGTGGGGTGTATGTTAAACCACCCCCCACCCCAGGGATCACCCTAGTACCTGCTGGTGCGGGCTCTGGGTCGGCGGCGGCCCGGAGCCCGCACTAGTAGGGACTTAGGGTAAAAAAATATGTTTTTTTAAATCCAGGCTGGGCAGGGTGGGTGGGGGGTGCCCCCCACTTCCACCCACACAGCCTGGGAGGGGGGGGAGGTATTTTTTTCCCCCATTGATTTCAATGGGGACAGTTCCCCATTGAAATCAATGCAATAAATCCGGCACCGGTAATCCGGTTTTAATCCGGTAATCTGTTTTTTTGTAAACCGGTAAAACTGGTAGTTGGTATTTGGCCTGATGTCCCACCCCTATAAAATACTCAGTGTAAGCTTTCTTCCACACATCCCAGACAACCCTCCATGGTTTCCATAAATATCACAGGGATAATAATTGTTTTTAAACGGTAGGTGTCCACATTTGCAAAGCAACCACTGAACTCTGTATCCTTGTATTTTTTTAAAAAAAATTAAAGCAAATATTTTCCACACTTAAAAATACGATGTGAGGGACCTTTGTGAATTTTTCTGACAGACTGTTTGTTAAATTATTCTGACAAGTCATAGTTATCTCCAGCAAGCTGTTTCAATGAAAACAGGAGCAATCACAGAAATCAGTAAGACTGTAAGTTACTGTCCTGATGCTTCTCCTGGGTGTCTGCACTAACAATTGCCTTTATAGTACGTTTCCACTGCACTGCCATCCTCACAGATAGCAATAAGTTGAGATGACAAAGTTTATGAAGGTCTAGTCACATCTGGCTTTCTCACAGGAAACCTGCTATCTGCCTGTCCATTGTTGCTGACAGTCACACTCGTGACTCAAAGCCAAATCACTTGGGGAACATTACAGGTGGTTACACAGGACGAGGCTGGGGGATCTAGGGTGTTGGCCAGACAATAATAAGTGCTGAAATGCTGAATCCTGACCTGCCCATCAGAACAAGTGGGTCATTTCCTGGTACATTCCTAGTTACAGGAATCCTGCTGAGCTAGCCCTGATCCTGTGAACACTTCTGCTGGTGTATCACTTGAAGTTAATTAAACTACTCCTGTACTTAAGGCTAACACTATATGATCACACGACATGAACTTGTTGTGCTCTATTAGTTTGCTCAGACTATGTTTTGACAGGATCTGGGCATGGGGCAGGTTACCAGGACAATAGGTGTCTTCTTCCCATGGACAGCTCCCAGTCTCTGCTCTGCCTCACCCCTGAGCAGGCTGTCCATTTAAAGGTGACATGCCTGATGTGGAGGCAGAGCAGTGGCAGGGGAGGCTGTCCCTGCTCTAGGGCTGCCTCCTCAGTGGTGCTCCTGAACATCCCGGAGCACCACCAGCAGAGCAGGTAGCCCAACCCGGGGGGAGTGGCCAGAGGCTATGTTGTGGGGGAGGGGTGTCACACAGGCAGACTGTGGGCCATGGCAACTGCCGGGTCTTCCAGGGTGCACCCCCACATCCATGTGAAAATATGCAATGGGTGTCTTCAGATGGACCTAGGGTTGGCCATCCCTGGACCTGCTCCACCTGCACCCAGCCCCACCTGCACCAGGTTTATATAGACCCGGCGGTTGCCACGACATGCAGTTGGCCTGTGTGGTGCCTCCTCCCCCACACCATAGAGCTGCAGGGGGATCACCCGATGCTCTAGGCTGCCATCCACAGCTCTATGGCATTGCCATGGCAACCCCTGGCTGAGCGCAGAGCTGCAGTGACTGTCTGTTGAGCAGACAAACTGCTGCTCCACCTGCTGCTGGTGCCCAAGGTTTGGGTGACCTGCTCCAGTGGCGGTGCTCCAGGATGTTCTGGAGCCCTGCAAGCAGGACTGGAGCAGAGCAGGCTCCACCTCTGCTCCGCCTGCTCATCTGACAGCCTGCCTTTAGATGGATGGGTCACTCGGGTGTGAGGCGGAGCAGAGGTGTGGGTGCTGTCTGTCTAAAAACACCCAGTGTGCTGTATTTTATATTTAGTCATTCAAATATAAAATATATAAATATATTTAGCCATTCATTTAGCAGTTCATAAGCAGTCTCTTCAGCACAGCCTTTAATTCTTTCTTCATGTATGCTGCGTTGTCCGATATGAACAAGAAAACATCTTCAGAGTCGATAGTGTACTCCATGATTGTCTTCATTACTTCCTGTGCGACAACAGTGTGGGATATGCCGGTGAGAAATTTTGTGTCCAGGAGATAAGGCCGGACACGGCCTTCACTGACTTTTTCCAGGGGAGGAGCCAATATATTTAGGACTGAACACTGCTCAAAATCACAAGTCTTGTCAAAAATGATTATAACTTTATTCCCTGCAATCTTTTTCATTTTTATTTCTTGTTTTTCACTTTCATAAACTTCGGAAAGGTAGACTTCTCACAGCTGGTCAGCTCCAGGAATTGTGCCACCATTTTTCACAAAGCATTGCAGAAACTAATGCATTGAGGGGTGATCTGCCTTCTCAAGCAGAATATTAGCTTCCAGGCTCATCATTTTAAATTCCTTCGCCACTTCAATTCTTGATACCCAGGCATCAGTTAGGCGTTGTCAAGGTCCTCTGCTTCTTCCGATCATTTCCATCTTCAAATGCAGGTTTCCTCTTCAGATGCGACTTAGCTTTAAGGTGATCAACTATGGTAGATTTCCTAGTATGATCCACGACCACACTGCAGAATGAACAAAAAAGCTTTCCACCAGCAGCATGCATATCCTGGGAGAACTCTACAGTATGCTCCTGGGCAATGGTTTCCAAAGCTTTGTGTGCATTGCAGTGATTTCTTGCAACAAAGCGATCAATTTCCTTGAATAAGTGAATAAAAAAATGTGCTTAGCAGGTTTTCTGGGTAGGGGTGTTTCTTCAAGGAAAACATGAATGATGCAGTTGGACAGCAATTGGAGGAACAGGTTGGAGCAACAGAGGTACTTCAACCCCCTCTCCCCCAACACATGGCAAGCAGAGAGAACCAGCAGCAAACAACCCCTCTCCCCCAAACAAGAGGGCACATGGCCGAGGGCACATGGCAAGAGGGCACGTGGCAGAGCCAGAAGGCACATGACAGAGGGAACAGCAAATGTTTCCCCTGCCCAGAGCCATTGTGGTCAATGCAGAGGCCACAGCAAATGCCCCTCCTGCCAAGAGCCATGGTGGGCAATGCAGAGGGCACAGCAGCAACTCTCCCCCCATCCCTGGAGCCATGTGCAGAGTGGCAGTGGCAACCCCTCCTCAGACCTGGGGCAACCCCCCCTTCGCATTCTCAAGAAGAATGCAGAGTGGCAGCGGATCCCCTCCACCCCTGTGAATCAAAGTTACTTACCAAAGCAGCAGAAGCAGCGAAGCTCAGCAGCGCAGGCGGTGGAGATCCCAGTGGCTCCTGGTCCTCAGCAGTGGCTGAAGTGGCGATCCAGGCGTCTCCTCTCTTCCCTCAGCAGTGGCGGTGATCCTGGCAGCTCCACCTCTATTTCTCAGTGGTGACTCCTGGTCCTTAGCAGTGGTGGTGGCGATCCTGGTGGCTCCTCTCTTCCCTCAACAGTGGCAGAAGCTCCAGGCGGTGATCCAGCGAAGACTCCAGGTGGTGGTCCCAGTGGCTCCTCTCTTCCCTTGGCACCAGCAGTAGCTCCAGGTGGCACTCCTGGTTCTCAGCAGCTCCTCTTGTTTTTTAGCAGCAGCAGCGAATCTAGGCGGCGATCCATTGAAGACTTCAGGCAGTGATCTGAGTTAGGCACTAGGCAGGTGCTTCGCAGGCAACTTATTCTGTGCGCGCAAGCTGCTGATTGGCTCACTCACATAGAAAGGGGAATTCCACACTGGGCTTTGCAGTGGGGTTGGGGGGAGAGTTTCCACGGGAGGAGGAGGATTCTGTGGGAAAACCGCAATTTGCGGTCCTGCATTTCAGTTGGGGACCTGCCTACAACTGTATCAAAGACTGCTGAAAGATCTAACAAGATCAACAAGGTAGAATTCCTCCAGTCCAGCTCAAGGCGCAGATCATTGATCAAAGCCACAGTTCAGTCTCCGTGCCATATCTAGGATGAAAAAATGAAATGGATCCAGGAATCTGATAGCATCAAGATGAGCCTGGAGCTGTTGGGCAACTACCCGTTCAATAACCTTCCCTAAAAAGGGAAGATTAGAGACAGGCTGATAACTGGCTGGGGAGTCAGTATTAGTCCAAAGATGGTTTCTTAAGCAGGGGCCGGACCACTGCTGTTTTAAAGGCATCCAGCACCCTCCCTTCCAACAGGGAGGTGTTGACAATCCCAGTCAATAATGGACCCAACATCTCCCAGTTGGTTTTTTCCACCAGCTAGGATGGGCAAGGATCTAATTCACAACTGGTTGCCCTCATCACCCCAAGCACTTACCTCACATTGGTGGGTGATACCAGTTGAAACAGATCCAAACAAACAGGACAAGACTGAGCTTTCATAACCCCAAAATCGGACTCTGCAGTTGAAATGGCAGCACCTAAGTCTTGGTGAATACGAGCAATTTTGTCCTCAAAATAATTAATAAAAATGTCACAATGGGCATTAGATGACTCCATGTCCTGGTGGAGATAGGCTGAGGTAACAAGGCCCCTCACCACATGGAACAGCTCCACTGGATGAGACTTTGAAGAAGCTATGATAGTGGCGAAGAAAGCGTTCTTTGCCACCATCACAGCCATGGGATAGTCCCTCAGAAACTATCTATGCCGTAATAAGTCAGATTCAGCACATGTCGAGTGCCACCTGTGCTCTAACCGCCTTCCCTCCCACTTCAGTCGCCTCAGGTTCTCTGTATACCAAGGACACCTGTGCTGACAAACTGGTGGAACTGGAAGCCTGGGTGCAGCTGTGTCAATGGCAGTGGTGAAGATGACATTCCACGAGGTGACCAGGTCATCAATACAGCAGCCATCAAGATCAGTGGTTAGATCCCCCAGAGAGTTCTGGAAATCATTCGGATCCATCAGTCTCTGGCGGCATACCAAACTAACTGGTCCACCACCCTGGCAAGGGCATAGGAGAGCCAGAATCTGGGGCTTAAGGAGGTAATGAGATAGATTCAATGGTGCTATAACAACACTCCCTATAACTGGAACCCTTGTCTCTAGGTTGGTGCAAAACATCAAATCCAATCCTCATTTCTCCTTCCTACCTTAAAATTGATAGAACTGCTCCCTGCACACTAAGTTTTGGAATAGTTCAGTTCTTCAAACTACTACTTCAGATCCAGAAATATGTCCAACCAGGATTGGCAACCTTAGTGCATAACTTCTGCTTACGTGTGAATTGAATTCTACTACATTAAGAGGATAGTCCAGAATGCTCCACTATGTATTTTTCAGAGTCTCTTTGCTTAATCATATTTTGGTACAGTGATAACAAAATCAATTATTAGCTTAATCTGGATGAATTACACATATACCAGTAACTTTATTTAGGTCATGTAAGGTGAAATAATCCCCTTAAGTCATATACATAGGGTGAAAACAGCCATGATGCTAAACACCCTTTAACCACCCTTGGTGGTTATTTATGCATGTTGCAGGGCTGTATTGGTGCCCTATGCAGCCCTGCAACATGCATAAATGACCACCAAGGATGGTTAAAGGGTGGTTAGCATCATGGCTGTTTTCACCCATAAAATTCACAATCCGGTAAACAATCATCCTTAAAAATACAAGCTATAAATATGGAATTCCACCCTCCCTCCCACATTGATTCAGTGCTAATTCTCACAAAAAGCTTCAGTTGTGATACTTCTCACAAAACGGGCAAAACAATGCAAAAATGGACACAACTCTTTCAAAGCTGAGCAGAACCACTTGGAAAAGATTTGTGAAGATACTCTTATCAAGGACCTTTTTTTTTTCCTTTTTTTGCTACTGTGCATGTGTCTTACTGGAGGTAACAACCAGATTTTATTTAACCAGAAGAAAAGTATGTGAAATGCAATAAAAGGCTACCATCCCAATCCTCAAAATGGTCTGCACCCCTAGTCGATAAAACAATCTTGTATTTAATTAATCTAAGTGATTTGAAGACAGTGGCCTTACTCTTGTGCAGTCCTAGTCAAATCAATGGAACTCAGGAATAAGTGGTTTGAGGGCTGCAGCCAAATTCTTCATGAACAGGTGCATGCCCATTGAAGTGAATGGGGCTTGCACCAGCACAGCCCTTTGAAGATTAGAGTCTACAGGTGTGTATTTAAAGCAATTCAGTTAAAACCTATGATTGCACACTTGTTTGCATTAATTTAGCTTACTCTGGCAGAAGAGTCATCTTATATGTGACCAGTGTAGCCTAGCCTGGCATAAATAGAGTATGACTACAGTCCCCAAATCAAATTGCGTTCTAAAGAGAAGTCACATAGAATTCAGTAGAATTACTCTGGACTAAGTAACTTGTGGATTGTAGGTTTTTTGCCTGGTTTGACTATGGCCATTTTCACAAGGACTCCAGCACCTCTGCGGTCAGTGAGGAATGAGTGGAGGTGGTGGCAGGTGGGCGGTGCATGGGATGCCCGTCCCACAGATGCCCACAATCCTTCAACCACCTCCACCCATCTCCACGCACAGAGCATCCACCTTTGGCACCCGTTGCTCTGTGCGTGGGTGATGGGTGGAGGTGGGTGGAGTGTGGGAGTGCGCACGCACCCCCACCCATCCACTGCAGTGATCCCACAGACTCCTCCCCCCACCTCCCATACACGTGGGTGAGGAAGGGGGGGGCGTTTGTGCGAAAAGGGACTATGTTGTCTTTTGAATTGAATTTAACCCATTGAATGGGATATTGTGTATAGATAAGATTTAAGTGTGGAAAGATTGGACTGAAAGCCTGTCTAGGTGATGGCAAATGATGGCAGAATATATTCCAGTCCCTGTTTCTAATACTAAGTTAGTATTTGTGTAGAGACACTGATGCATGAGTTGCATTGCACAGCAATAGCCTTTAATCTGCAACAAATGAATAGAAACAACTCTGTTTTTATATTAATCCTACTCCTACACAGACCTCTGTTTCACTCTGTTCACCCCAGAAACAGAGCACTTTAGCCACTGATTACCTTTCCATTACAACAGAATCCACAAATCATGAAGAGAGAGTATATTGCTATTTCAGATTGCATTAAGGATACTCTTTGGGAGTTCATGTTCTCTTATGATTACACCCCATGAGGAGAGCCAGCACAAAGGGTGTTTTCACATGGATGTGGGGGTGCTCACCCCTGGAGCAAGTCTAGGGGTACACTCCCACATCTGCCCACTTGCAGCCCTGCATGGATCCATTTTAAATGGACCCTGCAGTTTCTGCATCCCACAATGGTGCTCCCCTCCTCCACACCATAGAGTTGTAGGCAGACTGTCTGCAACTCTATGGTGTTGCTGGTGTCCCAAGGTTGGGCTCCTGCTTTGCTGGCAGTGCTCCTGGATGTTCCTGAGCACCGCCTCCGGGGCTGCCCCAGAGCAGGGACTGCCTACCCTGCTTCTGCTCTACCTGCACATCTGGCAGGCTACCTTTAAATGGAGGGCCTGCCCAGAGGTGAGGCAGAACAGAGGCGGGGCAGCTGTCAGTGTGAAGACACTCAAAATGTCTGCCCTCAAAGCAGGGCATACATGAAATGGGGGTGATGCAAATGACCGTCTCTGGGCCTATGCATAAGGCTGAATTTCATTCTTCATAGTTAGCTTTTTATCAGACGTACTTATTTGTCACTTTGGATGCCCTGCCACTAACTGGAAGAAAATAGATCTGTAGAGTTATGAGCCTAAACCAAAAGCTTGTTTCTGTGAAATTCTAATTTTTTTAAAAAAACAGACTCTGAAATTTGCCGATATGGTTCTGAATAAAAATTTCAAAACCATCTAGGTGACTTAGGAGCAGGGCAGTACAATCATCTGAGAAGATGGTGGGTGAAAGCACACATGGACGGTGGGCTGCTGTGTCCCGGGATGACCTGGGACAGGCAGCCCAGGTGGATAAAGCATGCGCCAAGCCAGAGCACAAAACAAATATGTGTCCAGCCAGGCAGACAGCCGCACAGCCTGGGGGACGGGAAGAATGGGGAACATGCAGCCAGCCATCCCTGCGCTGCGCCCAGTGCCCTGCCTCCCACCATGACAGGCAGTCATAACATCCAAGGATGGCCAGCCAAGGCTGCCTGTCATGATGGAGCTGCCTGGGGCGGCCCGCTTTGGCCCAATCAGAGCGGACCCTAGCTCAGGCTGTGATCCCAGAGGTCTGCAGGATCACAACTTGGGTTAGCCGCCACCACGACCTGGGATACCCTGAGTCAAACATCTCACATGTGGCAGGCGGGGTCCGTACACAGACGTGCCACAGTGGGCTGTACTGGTCTGCTGTCACGTTTGTTTTTACCCAGTGCTGGCATTAGCACTTAGTGTGCATGGGAGTCCCATATACTTCAATGGAACTTGTGCTGCTGGCACTAAGGGCTAGCACTGGTGCTATCCACTTAGAGGATCACTCCCTAACATTCTGATGGATGGACCACCTTCAGAATGATTTTTTTTAAGTCTAGTTGATTTAATTTCAATGAGATTTATGCTCCTGAGTATCTACATTTCTTCTGAAAATGGGACTTAGGCTTTTAAGTTATTCAGATGCTTTTGGAATGTACTATTCCATCTTTTTTTTTTGAAGTTCTGAAGCAAAAGCCTATTTCTAGATCATAGAATCAGTTGGAAGGACCCTTAAGGATCATTTAGTCCAACTAAATGAATCAGTTGGAAGGACCCTTAAGGATCATTTAGTCCTCCTATGCTGGATGCCCTATATCTACAGCATCACAAACAAATGCTTTCCAGCTGTCTTTTAAAAAACATCTAGTGAAGGAGATTTCATAACCTCCTTCGGCAACTTATTCCATTGCCCAGCTGTTCTTACATTCAGGAATTTTTTCCCCTACTACTAAAGTTTTTTCCTTAACCAAAATCTATCTTGCTGCAATTTATGCCAGTTCCTTCCTTCTATAGCAGTGAAAAATAAATGTTCTCCATCTTTTGTGAGAACCTTTTAAATATGTGGAAACTGCTATCATGCCCCATCCCCTTACTCATCTTTTCTCTTCATTAAACACCACCTGCTCCAGATCAGGAACTGAATTTTATAGTGGGGAAGGATTTTCTTTAAAGGCGGCTGCATACTGTGAACTTGATAAAACTCTCCACTCAACATGACGGAAACCATTATAAAATGCACTAAACCTGAAGTTAGCTCACTTAAAATGTTTACTAATCACTACAATTTCTCTTTTATCTCTCATTCACTGCATTCTTTTTGAGCTCATCCAAAACACCAGAGACCATAGTTCACTGATGTGTGAATACAAGACTTGCACTGCAAGCTGTGTCAAAATTAATTTACTAACAGTTCTTTGCACACTGGAACATAGGTGTCTCTTTCTAAATACACTTGTTCTCTTGCAAAAGAACAGGGACGTAACAAAGGAAGGAGGGGGGGGGGGCATCCACGGCCAGGGCCCCCTATTCATCTCTCTCCTCTCCTCTCTATCTGCAATTGTCCTCCTCCTGTCTTGCCGCCCCGAGCTGCCTTTGGGCAGGAGGGGCAGGATACAAGTTTTAAATAAATAAATAAATAAATAAATAAAATAAAAGGATAGTGCCCACCCCAATCTGAGAAACCTTTGTTAAGTTACAGCAAAAGAAACATTTATTTATTTATTTATTTTAAAAATGTCTACCCCGCCCCTCCTGCCACAGGCAGCTTGGGGAGGCTTACAATCCATACAAACACAATCAATAAAATAGCATATAAAAGAGGAAAAACACCCACCCCACCCCATTACCCATCTCCCTCACCAAACACCTGGTGGAACAGCCAGGTCTTACAACTTCTCTGAAAAGAGGGAAGGTCTGGAGCCAGACGGGCCGCAACTGGAAAGGAGTTCCACAGCCACGGTGCGGCCACCGAGAACACCCACCCCTGTGTGGCCCCCCGGAAGACTCGGGGGACCTCGAGCAGGGCATCCCTGGACGACTGCAGGGACTGCTCCAGCATCCGGGGTGTGAGGTGATCCCACAGATAGGTAGGACCAAGGCTGTTTACAGCTTTATAGGCCAAAACTAACACCTGGAATCGGGTCCGAAAAGCTACCAGCAGCTAGTGCAGAGAACAGAGCACTGGTGCAATGTGCTCTTGGTGGCTCAAGCCTACCAAGAGGCAAGCTGCCACATTCTGCACCAGCTGCAGTTTCCGAGCCGTCACCATGGGTAGCACCACATAGAGCGCATTACAGTAGTCTAATCTAGAGGTGATGAAACAAAGCATGGATGATGGTGGCGAGGTCAGTGTCCGAAACAGTGTCCAAAGCTGCCACAGATGTAATTGGCAAAAAGCTGGACATCCAGCTGGAGCTCTGCATTCAGGAGCACCTCCAAATTTCGTACTTGAGGCACCAACAGAAGGGAAACCCCATCAATGACAGGGGACAACACCTCCATTGCCTTACCAACAAGTATCAACTTCATCTTGTCAGGATTCAGCTTCAGTCAATTAGTCCTCATCCAGTCCCCCACAGCCGCCAGACACCGAGTAAGCACCGAGACTACAGGGCCTGGGTCAAATGAAAAGGAGAGGTACAGTTGAGTGTCATCAGCATAGTGTACTGATGACACTGCACACCAAACCTCCTGATCACCTCGCCGAGCGGCTGCATGTATACGTTGAACAGGATTGGGGACAGAACCCTACGGGACTCCATATGGGAGGTCTCGGTATGATGAAAAATACTCACCGAGCACCACTCACTGAGTTCTTCCAGTCAGGAAGGAGCGGAACCATTAAAAAACAGTCCCGCCCACCCCTGCATGATCCTGCAGGTGCGTCACCAACATCTCATGGTCAACAGTATCAAATGCAGTCATTAGATCTAATAGGACCAACAGGATCAAACGATCCCGGTCCAAAACCCGGCGCAGATCATCCACCATAGCCACAAGCGCAGTCCCGGACAAAAGCCTGACTGAAAGGGATCAAAAAAACAACACAGTCAAGATGCCCCTGGAGCTGATAGGCCACTACCCATTCAATAATCTTCCCTAAAAAGGGAAGGTTAGAGACAGGCCAATAGCTGGCAATGGAGTCAATGTCAAGCGATGGTTTCTTGAGCAGAGGCTGCACCACTGCTTCTTTGAGACAGCCCAGCACCCTGCCCTCCCAAAGGGAGGCACTGACCACACCCGCCAGCAATGGCCCCATTGTCTCTCAGCAAGATTTAATCAGCCAGGATGGGCATGGATCCAATTAACAAGAAGTGGCCCTGGCTGTCCCAAGAACATCGACTGCATCGGCGGGCATCACCAACTGAAATTGATCCCACAAAGCCAAGGAAGACGGGGCTTCCATAACCTCCAGTTCCCCACTGTATTAATTGTGGCATCAAAGTCATGGTGAATACGAGTGATTTTATCCACAAAATAATCCACAAACATGTCACAGTGGGAAGCAGATGACTCCACTCCGAGGTGGAGAGAGGCTGGACTGACCAGCCACCGCACCACCCAGAAAAGCTCCGTTGGATGGAATTTAACGGATGCTATGAGGGCAGCAAAAAACTCTGGTTTTGCTGCCCTCATAGCCACAGCATAGGACCGTAAACTGACTCTATGATGCAATCTATTGGCTTCAGCGCAAGAATGACGCCACCATTGCTCCAACCGCCGCCCCTCCCGCTTCAGTAATTGAAGTGCCTCAGAAAACCAAGGAGGTCTGCGGTGCTGTCGCATGGGCAGCGGATGCCTAGGAGCCATCCAATCAATGGCCTCCATCAGCAGAGTATTCCATAGCACAACGAGGTCATCAATGAGACGGTTGTCGAGGTCAGAGGGTATCTCAGCCAGGGCATTCCAGAACCGCTCCGGTTCCATCAGCCTCCATGGGCAAACCATCCGAACTGGTTCCGCACCTTTCTGGAGGCAGACATGCACCAGGAGCAAGGTCTGTAGAAGGTTATGGTCCATCCATGACAAGGGCACCATTGATATCTCCCCCACCAACGGAACACCTGCCTCTAGGCTGATGCAAAACACAAGGTCTAAGGTATGTCCCCCTGATGTGTCGGGCCGATAACCAACTGGGACAGGTTCATGGTTGCCATGGCGGCCATGAACTCATGCTCTGCTCCTCCGAGGTCAGCGTCAGCGTGAATATTGAGGTCCCCCAAGACTACTGTCTTTGGAGATGGCAACACCACTCCTGACACCACCTCTGCTATAGTATGCAGGGTGGCTGCTGCACAGGTGGGTGCACAGTATAAAAGCAGCACCCAAAACTGTCACCCACCAAATCAAACAAAAGGTGGAGACCCTCAATACTGACCCTCAATCGGCGGCACCTGTCTCTTATACACATCTAGATGTGTATAAGAGACAGCCTCCGCACAGACCACTCCTCCTTAACAACCATGGGTACACCGCCCCACCCCCCATGCCTCTGATCGAGGCTGAAGCTGCACTGAATACCCGGCCGGAACAAGGTCAGCCAAGATAGGCCCTGATTCATTGTCCAGCCAGGTTTCCGTAATGCACAGGAGTTCGGCGGCACAATCCAGGATCAATTCCTGGATAGTTGTTGCCTTGTTAGCCACCGATATCGCATTCTACAGCACCAACACAGGGTCGGGGGCCCTCTGACGAGGAACCACCTGCCCAGCTGCCTGGGGGGAGGGGATCGGGACCTGCATTAGGCACCTGTCCCGCCTCACTGATCGCACACCCCAACCCTTGGGACCATATCTCCCCCGACCTGTCAAAACCCCAATGGCTGCTTCCCACTCCCCCGGCCGGCCCATCCAGCCCTGAACCCCCCCAGGCTGCCCTGTCCAGGCATTGAGGGAGATCCCCACCCCCTCCCAATACCTTCCCCCCTTCCTTCCTAACCCTCTTTCCCCTCCTCCCTCCCAAACATCCCATCCCTCACCCCAAACATAATACCCACCCCACCCCTTCACATAAAATACAAAATAAAACCCTCTCCCCCCACCAAACACCTCCCACACTCCCCCCCCTTAAAAACAAGTATCCCCAAACAAACCCTCTCACAATCCTCTTCTGACGAACAAATCCCACACCCCATCCCTCCAAGAGCCACACCAAAGGGCCCTCGGGCACGGTCCTTAGGTACGTACCTGTGGCACATGTTTACAGCACTGCCGGCAGGCACACTGCTGAAAAGCCCCTGCTGGGGTTGGCGCCCTGCCCCTGGAAGCCGCAGGGAGGATGACAATCCTACCCCCTCTCCCTCTACCACCGGGAAGGGGGGTGGGTAGAATCCCTGCAAGCCTGGCTCCCAGCCCCGACAGCAGGCGAGTGGAGTCACCAACAGTGATATGGGGCAGGTGAAGGAGGGGGCAAGCCCAACTGTCTCCCACCCCCCTGCGGTGCCTGCAGTGCGACATAGAAGTCTGTAGAAAGTCTTGGTATAATGTATTTTGTCATGGACATAAAGAATCTAGAAGAGAGAGGTAATATCAGAGAGACAAGGAAGTCTCAGAAAGCTATGAATTTAAGTGATTTTGTACATAGAATGAAAAAAAAGGACTGACCATGGTAAAATCTGTCATAGTAAACAATACATTTTTTATTTCCAAAGCTCAGCTCTTTACGATATATTAATACAGACAAAGGAAATATAAGACTGAATATGGAAAGGTTGAGAGGATTAGTTCTCTCTGAGGAAGTGGATTCCCGTAATTGTTCATCAAGAATGTGAAACTAGCCATCTAAAATAATTTTGAGATCCTGCAGATCCTTGGCACACAAAGCCTTTTACTTTCCCATGATAATATGCAGGTTGTGTCTGGAGAGGTGCAATAAATAACTTGGGGCTGGATTAGAGGATGTGGAAGCTCCATACTAAGACAGACTTTGAGTACCTCCCACCTAAGTCACATAAGGAGCGTGTAGGGATAGGAAGGAGCAAGCCAGCATCAGAGTCAGGGTAGAAGGAGCAGTTCTAATTAGGCAGCACTAATGATGCCTGGTAGTTGCCTCTCCAGATGAAGTGTGCCTATGTGGCAGCAGCAGTACAAGCTTCAAAATCCAACCATGACCAGAATTAGGTGACCTCCTAGTGCTAGGGAGATGCATACACACATTGGGTGTTAACAAATGTGACAGTGGTCTGCTTAGGCTCGCTTGAAACTATTTTGGTCTACAGGCCACCATCACGTTTGTTGGGACCCAGCTAGATGTTTGACCTGGAGTTTCCCCAGGGGTGATGGTGACTAGCCTGGGATCCCAGAGGTGCCTGGATTAGCCACCAACATGCCCTGGAAATGGCCTGGATTAGCCACCAACATGCCCTGGAAATGGCCTGCCTGACCGGGCTTAAGCAGGCTATCAGATCTGGTAGCCCACTCTTCCTGGCCCGGTCCAGAGTGGCCACCATGTTGGGCGGCCACGGTGGCTGTCATTGGCCACCATGGCTGCCCATCATGTGGGGGCAGGCCGCTGGATGCAGCATGGGGGCAGGGGTGGCTGGCTGCACATTTGTGTGGCTCCCCACCTCCCTGGGTCCAGCCGTGTGAACGGTTGTTCCCTGGCCAGATCTAATCCTGCTTGCTTCCCAGTCTGGATCAGTTTGTGACTGCGGTGCTCCATCATTATGTATGTTATTATCCTTTGATTCTGAACATGAAAGCCTCCTAGACTGGGGGGGCTCAATGCTGCAGCATAGTTTGCGTAGTGATGACTCTAAACTTATTAAGTAAGTGTGCTGATCTTTTATCATGTAGAATGAGAGAAGACATAGCCTGCCATGTGGGGCCCTGGGGGAGGGGCAGAGGAGAGAAAAAGAAAAAGAAAAAACAAGCTTTTAAAAAATAATAATAATAAAAAAAATGCATACACCAGTTTAGAAAAGGTTTCTCTCTTCACATCAGATGCACCTCTCGCAAAATATAACAGACAACCCATTAAAAGTGAGTCGATTGCAAGCACCCATTCTTTTATATCCCAGTCCCTGCATCTCTCTTGGCAGGGAGACATGAAGTCCTTGGTACAACAGTCACCAAAATGGGCAAGTTCATTAGTCGGTAGGTCAGTTCCAGCTGGGCCCACCGTGCCATGTTGTATACAGATACAGGGCTCTTGCCAGAGTGAAATAAGTTCCCAGGCCATGAATACACAGTGTAAACACTTGTTTCCCTCTAAAGGCAACTCTTGCTTGTCAGGGTGACACAGCCTTCTAATCTTGCAAAACAATATCAATTTGATTAACAGTCCATAAGCACTAGCTCTTTTTAGATATCAATAATGCAACTGCCCTGACTACTTATGGAGCTTCACACTGAAAATAAATCTGTATTATTTGCGAAGAGCTGAATAGGATGCAGTGTGAGATGATTACCTTGCCCTGCCATTGGTTGACTATCTAACTAACATAATATTTTTATTACTGGTAAATCAGATGCAAAAAGGAAAAAAAAAATGCTTTTTCTTGTTTTGTCTCTACTGCACAAAGTTTTTCATTCCTCTTATATATTTTTGGCTAGGAAAGTCCCATTTTCGGTAAGTCCATAAGGTCTCGTTCCAGAAATCTGCGAGAAATCCCCATGGATCTGGAATTCAACATTCACTCTTTCCACGGATCATCTTCTCACACTGATACAGGAACTGAATTTCTAGCAGTTGTAAGGTAGGAAGCATTTTATGGCATAAAATGACATGTGTTCTTTCTTCAATTATTTTTAGGGCCTGTGAAAACAAATGGAATAAAGGAAGAGGCGACATTAGTGTACTGTGTTTATTAAAGCCAACTAAATATATTACTTGTCTGTCTGTTCCCATTGTCTGTTGTGTTTACTCTTTTTCCCTGATCGTGTTTTTCCTCTCTCATGCCTGCCTCCTACACATGCAGTTAGCTTTTGCTGCCGATTGCCTACAGCTGGGTGAATAGTATTCACTAAATATATAGCACTTTCTTTCCCCTTTTTTCTGGCTTGGCAAACCATTGTTTGTGAATCTAATCAGTATTTAAAATATTCTAAGAATGTCAGAAATGAGCAGCCTATGGAGTATTCATGGAGTTTTCCATGCAACATCCAGTGCTGCTTTTTAGCATTTGAACTTTGGAACTGTTCACTCTAGAGTTCTAGAGCAAAGTAATTTTTGTGAATCAGTGCAAACCAGTGGTTGGACTTTTAATTTGTGGATGTAAATGTCTGCAATTATGCATACTACTCAGATAACTGTGTGTGTAAATGCAACTAAATAGCTGTTTGCTTGTGCATTTCCTTGCACTGGATGTGTAGCCTTGAAAATGTCACACATAGAATCTGACCCTGTATCTATTGAATTTAGCGCTAGTGGTTCCAGTTGGGGTTCCTTTCCAATTAGTTTAAATCCATTAAAATAAAAAAATCAATTAGAACAATAGTAAATTTAGACTACCATTAAACTTATTTAGAAAAAATAGATTAAAAATAGGCAGTCCTTTTGGTCCATCTTGTGCCATTTTACTTATGATTTCAAAAGTACTGAAACTAAGAAAAAGAACCCAGATTCTCCAAAGAGCTAGGATGCAATCCTAACCCTGTTGAACTCAATCAGACTTTCCCCATTAATCTCAGTGAGGCTAGGATTGCACCAAAAGGACCAGATTGTTAGTGTTCAGCATCTAAAATCAGAGCCAGGTTTTTAAAGGATCATACTTCTTGATGAAACAGTGAAAGAATAGTTAAATTTTCAAAGGGCTCAGCATCTTACAGCTGCTACTGTGGCACCTAAGGGCAGATTTTTCAAACAGGTTCAGTAAGCACACTGGGTAAGTGGCAGCTTAGCTCTTTTGAAAATCCCATCTCCAGTTATAGATGCTCATTGGAAAATCTAACCCTTTATAGGTCCATATCCTCAGTTGGTATAAATGGAACTCTATGGACCGATGTCTGGGGATCTGGCCAATGCATATACCACACAGTGAGTTAAATGACACCACCATGAACTGAGGCAGTGAAGGAACACCAAAGGGACTCTCCGAGGTCTGCCTTAGGCCACTTGCCCAGGCTACTGTGGCACCGATTCTACTGGTGGGGAAATCTCCCAGCTGGGAATCTTTTGGCATGCTCTGCACGTGGGCGCTTGGTTAAAAGCATCATCAACTGCATTCAGTGGCTTTTTTTCTTCTGAATGTCAGGGCTGGATTTCGAGCCCTGACATTTGGAGAAAAAAAAAGCCGCTGGACGCGGCTGATGACCTGTGCCCACGTGCGGAGTTTCCTGATTGGGAGATTTCCCGCCAGGAGAATCAGTGCCGCGTGGTAGCATGGGCAAGTGGCCTAAGACAGACCTCGGAGATTCCCTTTGGTGTTCCTTCAGTGTCTCAGTTCATGGTGGTGTACTTTAACTCACTGTGTGGGCAAGTGGCCTTAGAGAAGAACACCTCAGTTCAATGATGACTCTGATTCTTGTGTTCAGCACCAGTCTATGCACTGAGGCTCTTTCCCTGTGGACTGACAACTAAAAGAAGCGGTCCAGGGAAATGAAAACACTTCCTTTTAGAATCACATCTCCCCTCTCCCATGCTTGACTAACTATGTCATCACTTTATAAATTATTAGCGAGAGTGACTAATTGTTTTTGAAGGGTGGTGGATGGGAGGGAGAACACCTTCCACTAGTACGGAATGAATACACTGTTCTTTTATTTCTGGAACCAATGAAGATCAAGCTTTTTAATGGAGATTTTTTTCCCTTTTCAAGCCAAAATGTCAAGTGGAGACTCTGAAATATAGTATAACTTTAGTATAATGAAGCCCCATAGGATCAGAGAAAAATTCATTATATCACAGAGTTTGTTATAACAGGGTTTGGCAATATGCAATTGGCTCATTATAAACAGGTTTTGATATAGTGAGATTTGACTATAACACTACAGGTGTCTCTACGCATAACGCTTCCCACTGTTCGATCCACTTAACATAGGGGCAACCTTTATATTTGTCCTACTGAAAACAATGGGATTACTCTGTAGTAAGTACTTTGAAGATTGTGGCCAAAGTGAGCTGACACTAGAGGTGCAACCAGGTTCCCCATTGAATCTGGGCTGCCCCACTTGGCCCACTTGATGGACTACCCAAGTGTTCTTTGAGCTGACTCACCTGGCCGCTGCTGCTCCTCCCGACCACTGCTCGATTCTTCCAGCTCAGTTTTTCTGAGTGGGGGAGGAACAAGGAGGCCTCTCCTGGAGCACCAAGCCCCGGTGACACAACACAGTTTCCACAGCAGGGGTGCATGCAGGTTGTGTGTGCAATGCCTTCAGTTGCATGAAGTCAGACTGAAGGCATTGTGTGCACAACCTACATGCACCCCCAGTATGGCGACTGTGGCACGCCGCCCAGCTGGAAGTGGGGACTTGGCACACTGGGAGAGGCATCCTTGCTACCCCCTCTCAGAAAAGCTGAACAGGAAGAACCTGGCTCAGGGTGAAAACAGACATGAAGCTAACTCCACCTTAACACTGCTTTAACATTTCTTATGCATGTTGCAGGGCTGCATAGGGCACCAATACAGCACTGCAACATGCATAAGAAATGTTAAAACGGTGTTAAAGTGGAGTTAGCGTCATGTCTGTTTTCACCCTCAGTTGAGCAGCAGCTGGGGAGGAGCAGCTGGAGCAGTGGCCATGAGGTGCAGCCATGGGAGTGTGCACTGGGAGCAGCTTCCGGGGCCATTCTGGAAAGACCTACATTTGTCAGGTATGTGGGCTCCCAAAGAGGCCCTTGGTAACTCATTGGGTACTCATTGGGTACCCACTGGGAGTGCCTTAAAAACATAGGTATTACCAATGGGCAGCAAACGTGATACCTCCTGCAGCGCTCAATGACCCTGATGTTGTGAATTAATTTTTCCAGTATTTCTAATTGTGTTCAAAGGTGGAAATGTTAGAAATCTCTGGGCCATTCTTGTGAGCTTCCGAGGCACTCGTGGGGTCTCCAATAAGCAACTGAACATTTCAGATGTTTTTTGGGAAGGAATATCTTTATTCTCCAAACCAAGTGCTTGACTCATTCCAGTTTCCCATTGACTCCAATGGATACTTATTGAATCCTGTATAGAGCTAGTCAACAAAAAAAAAAATTGGCATTAAAAAAAGTCAAGGAAAGTTAGCATATTTAATAAATCAATAAAAACTTGATGAAAATACTTCAACAATTTTTAAATGCCCTACAAAAGTTTTTGTTTTCTTCTGATTTTTTTGTTTTATTTTTCAGTTTGGGGCAACTTAAATTGCCAAAGTTTCCTGCTGGTGATATTGACAAGGCAAAACTCCCTGCTGCAAAGCGAAGCTCCCCACTGGTGAAAAAAGACTCAGCAAAGCAACTTAAATATACAAACACCCTGCTGTGTTGTTGTTGTTGTTGTTGTTGTTGTTGTTGTGGTATTGTTGTTTTTGTCAACTAAAAATGTAGTTTTACTTAAAATCTGGGTTTTTTGAAAAACAGCTGAAAATATTTTCATTTTGATAGCATCCAACCGACAAATATCATAATCTCAAAAATAATTTAAATACATTCTAATCTAGTCTCTTATGAGGTTTGTCCAATGTTTGTGGTGCAATACAGCCTAGATGACCTTGTGTCATAAAATCTCAACTCATCACACTCTCATCATTGTTCTTATAAATGAAATAGAGGGTGAAAACAGACATGATGCTAATTCCACTTTAACACCATTTTAACATTTCTTATGCATGTTGGATGGCTGTATTGGTGCCTTATGCAACCCTGCAACATGCATAAGAAATGTTCTAAAGATGAGAGGACATGATGTCTAGTTTATTCCCCTGGCAG
>QEPC01015058.1:35183-58775 GCA_003113815.1 Sphenodon punctatus
GTATAGGGTTGTTGATTTGGCTCGCCATTACCTGGTGTGGTGTTTCGCTTAGGTACATAAGAGATAAATTGAATTGTCGCACCCTTGCAGGGGTCCAGCATCATTTAAGTAGGATAAGAAAATTAGGAGGCATCTCCTTAAGGGATGGGGAAGCCACGTGTACCGCGGGGCAGGGTATGGCACACGGGGGTGTTGGTTTCTCTGGGAGAAGGGTGTCAATGAAGGTGGCAGGGCATTGTGTCCCGTATCGCAATAGGCGATGTTACCCCCTCACCTATTTGGTTGTTTGTAATTGGATAATAAAGGGTGCGGCCATGTAAATCCAACATTGTGTCCTGTCTTCTTGGAGGGGAGGGAGGCTGGTGCGACGACAATCTATCTCATCCAACGAAACCAGAAGATAATCAATTACGCTACCCCTGCCCTTCCCCATATATGTCAATTTTCCAGTGGGATCTCCCACACTATTGCCATTTAGGATCCTCAGGGTTAAATTTAGAGCCAGTTTGTAGAGTTCTTTGTCTACACAATTCAACTTCAAATCCCTAGACATCTTATCCTGATTGTTATCTACGAATATACTATCTGTAGCCTCCAAATCCAAGGCCTGATATATGACCTTAGAACATGAGCCAAGCATAGCATTTAGATCTCCAGCCACAATTATACCATGATTGTGATATCTGTCTTGATGATCCATTACAATTCCTTCCAACCTAGACCAGAAGGTGTCTACCACACTTCCTGGTGGGTTATAGACATTTAACAAAAGAAAGGGTCCTTTAAGTAACCCACCACTCAACCTTAGGGCAAGGATATCCTTTGATAAATTGGAAATTTCCTCCACCTTCAGGGTACTCTCTTCAGACACCAGAGTTAGTATTTCCCCCCTTGAATCTGCCCCCTTTTGCCCTCCACGAAGCTGGTTTATTCCAGGCCTTATAACCATTTACCTTAATTTCCTTCGCAGCCCACCAAGTTTCCTGTAGGCATATTATATCAAATTGCTTTATATAGGCCTAGAATTCCCAACTATATACTTTTCTAGCACATCCAGCGATATTCCAGGAGGTAAGTGACAAAGAGCTATCCTCCTTCCTCTCAGATGGTCAGTCAACCTGGGATAAGGTGCTCTCAACCTTATCTTCCGCCTGGGGGGGCAGCAAAGTTACAGAGGTCAGTAAACTGACGGAATGTCACTCAGCACATAACAATGAACTTTCAAGAGGAGGCATACCTGAATGACTGGAACTATCAGCTGAAATAACCAAGGGGGGCAATAAAAGTGATAGGCCTTTTCCTCTACCTGATGGAGTCGAAGTTCAGTGCACCCCGGGGGAGATAGCCACAAAAGGCTCCTGCCGAACTTTATCAACATTCTCCTCCCCTCTGGCATGGTGTTTGGGGGCTCGGGGATCTAGTGATAAATTCTCTGCATCTAAGAGGGCAGCCAACTTTAGGGTGGATTTATCACACCCTTTGGGAATTTGTTTATATAAACTGGACAGTTGGTTAAGAAAGAAGCTTGAATTTACTATGAGTTGATCCTTTTCTGCACACCCCTCTACACTCTTTTCCCCCGCCATCCAGCACTCTGAGAGGATTCAGCTGAAAATCCATCTCTTCCTCCACACTGTCTGGCCTACTCCTTGGCTTTTGAACCAGTTCCAAAGGCCCCTTATTACTATTATGCCTCTCAATACATGCCGATCTCACTGTTCTCTTTTGATTACAGATTGGTCTATTGGCCTGGTTAATCAGAGGGGTCTGATACTTCCTATGATAGACAAAAGTAGGGCAGACACCATGTGCTTGCATATATTTTTCTTTCTTTGATTTGGCCCACCCAATTTGATTGGGTGAAGCCTATAATTACAGACCTTCGATTTCTAGAGGCACCTACAAGATCCAAATCCACAATATCTTTGCTAGTAATTGGGAGATGTGTTTGTATCCGCAGATGCTCAGCAGCCTCCAAGGGGCTGCTCCAATATGGTAAATTACCTCGCCGGGTGCAGACTATATTTAACACCAGTTTATTTGAAATCTTCTGGTGGACTGTAGGAATTAACCTTCCCTGCTCATCCATTATATCAAAGATTATTTCACTATCATGCCCCCGCTTATTCCCGTCTTTCGACCCGCTACAATAGTAATGCTCCATTTTGGGGCTTTCCGTCTGAGGCTTGGTGACACTCTTTTCCGGATGGGGGAGGTTATACATTTCCAGAGCCCTTGAAAGCGTACTAATTTTACAAGTTAACACATTCAATTGTGAGAACAAATATTATAACTCTTGAAGACTGGGATTTGCAACACCTTTAGGCTCCTTTGAATTCACAGACCTCTCTTATAATATGGCTTTTCACAATTAAAGCATCTTGGAGCACTGGTGCAATATAAAGAGCAATGAATAATAATAACTCTGCCAACGTGCCAACAGAATGATGTTTGCTTGGTAGAATCTGGAGAATGAATAGCCAGGATAAATACGAGTTACAGTTGGATTCTTAAGAATGCTAGTTCAGCTTGGCATGCTTAATCCAAGGTTTACAGTCAAAAACAGTCATCTTTCATTGATGACAATGGGTGTTTTCAGACGTTAAGCTTGGCCCCGTACCGAAAACAACCCATCCATCCCCCGCCGGGGTCACCCCGTCACGCCATATCAGACGTGCCAGGGGATCCCGGTGGGGAATCTGGGAGGGGGCGGGGCTGCGCGGCGCAACGTGCGGCCGCATGGCCCCGCCCCCTCCACGCTCCCCGCCGCCCGCCCTCTGGGGAGACGGGCGGGCGGCGGGGCCAATGTGGCCTCAGCGTCCGGCCGAATTCGCCACGGCCCGGGATCCCGCCGGTGATCCCAGGCCGTGGCGCCCGGCCAGACGTTGTTTTTTTTTTTGTCCCTGCTGGGGATCTCTTTGACCACGCTTCCCGGGACATTCCCCCGGCTAGCCCAGGAAGCGTGGTTCAAATTGACCCCATGCGGGGATTGACCATGGCGAACATCTGGCGGCCACCAAACAGACGTTCGAGACACAGTGACCACAGGTGGGTATTCACCGTGGTTCACTGTGATCTCGTAACGTCTGAAAATACCCTTAGATTCTGTTTACAGATTTATAGGGGTGTGCAGCAGGCCCCCATGTTTTTGTTTTCCAAAAATGGTGCAATATCATTATTAACAACAATGTCATTTTTGGTATCGTTTTTGATATTTTTATCGGTATTGTTTTGGTTATCGGTATCAATATTCGTTATCGTTATTGATATTGGTACCATTTCAAACAGAGATTTTATTTTTGGTATCAGTATCATTATTGATTCCTGTGCATAACTAATATTTATCTAAATCTAAGGGAGACAGGGGAAGGGGAAAGGAAAACTATTATCTAATCAGTTATCTATATAACTATTCTAATCTATATGTCTATAATATATATGTATATCTAATGTATACTACCTATCTCTATATAATGTACAGGGGGGAGAAGGGCAGGGAAAGGGAGAAGACAAAATGTAGGGTATGAGAAAGGAAAGGTATTGGTGAGAATATCAAATAAATAAATGAGGGCTAGGGAGGATTTTTTNTTTCAAGAGGAGGCATACCTGAATGACTGGAACTATCAGCTGAAATAACCAAGGGGGGCAATAAAAGTGATAGGCCTTTTCCTCTACCTGATGGAGTCGAAGTTCAGTGCACCCCGGGGGAGATAGCCACAAAAGGCTCCTGCCGAACTTTATCAACATTCTCCTCCCCTCTGGCATGGTGTTTGGGGGCTCGGGGATCTAGTGATAAATTCTCTGCATCTAAGAGGGCAGCCAACTTTAGGGTGGATTTATCACACCCTTTGGGAATTTGTTTATATAAACTGTACAGTTGGTTAAGAAAGAAGCTTGAATTTACTATGAGTTGATCCTTTTCTGCACACCACTCTACACTCTTTTCCCCCGCCATCCAGCACTCTGAGAGGATTCAGCTGAAAATCCATCTCTTCCTCCACACTTTCTGGCCTACTCCTTGGCTTTTGAACCAGTTCCAAAGGCCCCTTATTACTATTATGCCTCTCAATACATGCCGATCTCACTGTTCTCTTTTGATTACAGATTGGTCTATTGGCCTGGTTAATCAGAGGGGTCTGATACTTCCTATGATAGACAAAAGTAGTGCAGACACCATGTGCTTGCATATATTTTTCTTTCTTTGATTTGGCCCACCCAATTTGATTGGGTGAAGCCTATAATTACAGACCTTCGATTTCTAGAGGCACCTACAAGATCCAAATCCACAATATCTTTGCTAGTAATTGGGAGATGTGTTTGTATCCGCAGATGCTCAGCAGCCTCCAAGGGGCTGCTCCAATATGGTAAATTACCTCGCCGGGTGCGGACTATATTTAACACCAGTTTATTTGAAATCTTCTGGTGGACTGTAGGAATTAACCTTCCCTGCTCATCCATTATATCAAAGATTATTTCACTATCATGCCCCCTCTTATTCCCGTCTTTCGACCCGCTACAATAGTAATGCTCCATTTTGGGTCTTTCCGTCTGAGGCTTGGTGACACTCTTTTCCGGATGGGGGAGGTTATACATTTCCAGAGCCCTTGAAAGCGTACTAATTTTACAAGTTAACACATTCAATTGTGAGAACAAATATTATAACTCTTGAAGACTGGGATTTTCAACACCTTTAGGCTCCTTTGAATTCACAGACCTCTCTTATAATATGGCTTTTCACAATTAAAGCATCTTGGAGCACTGGTGCAATATAAAGAGCAATGAATAATAATAACTCTGCCAACGTGCCAACAGAATGATGTTTGCTTGGTAGAATCTGGAGAATTAATAGCCAGGATAAATACGAGTTACAGTTGGATTCTTAAGAATGCTAGTTCAGCTTGGCATGCTTAATCCAAGGTTTACAGTCAAAAACAGTCATCTTTCATTGATGACAATGGGTGTTTTCAGACGTTAAGCTTGGCCCCGTACCGAAAACAACCCATCCATCCCCCGCCGGGGTCACCCCGTCACGCCATATCAGACGTGCCAGGGGATCCCGGTGGGGAATCTGGGAGGGGGCGGGGCTGCGCGGCGCAACGTGCGGCCGCATGGCCCCGCCCCCTCCACGCTCCCCGCCGCCCGCCCTCTGGGGAGACGGGCGGGCGGCGGGGCCAATGTGGCCTCAGCGTCCGGCCGAATTCGCCACGGCCCGGGATCCCGCCGGTGATCCCAGGCCATGGCGCCCGGCCAGACGTTGGTTTTTTTTTTGTCCCTGCTGGGGATCTCTTTGACCACGCTTCCCGGGACATTCCCCCGGCTAGCCCGGGAAGCGTGGTTCAAATTGACCCCATGCGGGGATTGACCATGGCGAACATCTGGCGGCCACCAAACAGACGTTCGAGACACAGTGACCACAGGTGGGTATTCACCGTGGTTCACTGTGATCTCGTAACGTCTGAAAATACCCTTAGATTCTGTTTACAGATTTATAGGGGTGTGCAGCAGGCCCCCATGTTTTTGTTTTCCAAAAATGGTGCAATATCATTATTAACAACAATGTCATTTTTGGTATCGTTTTTGATATTTTTATCGGTATTGTTTTGGTTATTGGTATCAATATTTGTTATCGTTATTGATATTGGTACCATTTCAAACAGAGATTTTATTTTTGGTATCAGTATCATTATTGATTCCTGTGCATAACTAATATTTATCTAAATCTAAGGGAGACAGGGGAAGGGGAAAGGAAAACTATTATCTAATCAGTTATCTATATAACTATTCTAATCTATATGTCTATAATATATATGTATATCTAATGTATACTACCTATCTCTATATAATGTACAGGGGGGAGAAGGGCAGGGAAAGGGAGAAAACAAAATATAGGGTATGAGAAAGGAAAGGTATTGGTGAGAATATCAAATAAATAAATGAGGGCTAGGGAGGATTTTTTTTATGTGCAAGCACCACAGTTCTACCCTCCCCAGAGCCCCTTTGATTGGTTGTGGGAGGCAGCAGGCATTGAGCAATCAGAGTCCCATGAGACTGCTGGGGCCTGCTTCTGCTGCTCATTGGCCAGGGATACATCCAGCAGATACTGCTGAGCTGCTTACCCCTCCCAATACAGGCACAGTTCAACCCTGTTAAGACTCTGTGATGTCTGCTCCCTCCTCCCTTCTCTAAGTTTTCCCTCCAAATCTCAACTGCCACAGCATTAATAATGACAATGATAATGACATTGTCGTTTTTGTTTCTTGTTATAGTTTTTGATATTGTTTTTGATATCATGATCATTATTGATATCATTATCAATACCGTTATCCGTATTCTTGGTATTTTTTGGTATTTTAGGTTGTCGTTTTCGTTATTGTTGTTTCCCGTTGTCGTTGTTGTTATTGCAAAAACAAAAATGACAATTTTCATTATTGTTATTGTAATAACAAAAACTACATGCACATCCCTGCAGACTTATGCCCAGCCAAACAAGTTTGTTTTGGATGCAGTAAACTTGTTGTCTTAGAATGTATGTCTTACAGTATCTCCACTCTGTGGTGCACCAGGACACCCCATTCACCACGTTACTATTGTTTGGCAGTCCAGCAGTAAGAAGCTTTGTGACTCTGCATCAGTGTTAACATTTTCAAAGGGAAAAAAAACTATAATGTTTAGAATGGCTTTTGCTTGAAGATGGGAATATAGGTTGGCTCTTTGGCTTAGAATGAGCTCTCTCCAGTTAGGACAGTTCAGCCCATCCTGAATTTTTTATGGTGCTTTAAAATGCTCATTAAAAATGTATGAGCTTTTGCTTCACACAGATCCTGATGGTTTAATCATCCTGCTTGGATTAGTTTAAAGAGTTACCAATAAAAGCACTGAGGCTTAGCAATAACCCATTCAAAGCCCTGCATGCCACACTTATAGGTTCTGTGAGTCTTTGGGATACTAACGATAAAGAGACTGGACATAAAAGTAAAGTAGGGGGATGGAGAGGGCTCTCGCCCACCTTCAAGTCTGGGGTGCAGTGAACAGACCCTCCTTTAACTTTATCTCCCCCACTGTGGTTTTGATCATGATTTGGCTGCAGCTGTTTGGCAGGCTGAGCTGGCCCTGAAGGGGCTAATGTGATTGCTCCCCAGCTGAAGGTAGTTTTAAATTCCAAAGGAATAACTAAGTAGGGGCAGCTGGAGCTGAAGTAGGTCAGCTGACCCCAGTCTGTATATAATCCCAGATGCTGAACTGAAAGGTTGATTCACAGGGGAAGCTGGAAGAGGCTGGCTCCAGATTGGTGAGACATGTCTGGGAAGTGATCCCTGGAGTAGGGAAAGAGATGCTAAGAGTATTTATTTATGCTGAAAACTTTGTGTGTTTTCAAATGACATGATAGCCCGCTGGAGTCTGTGTTCAGTCCGTGCAGCCCCCACTCACATGTTTAGCATTTCCAACCTCGGGGCTGGAAAGGGGGTTGCAGATTGCATTGTTGGCTGGGGCTGCTTGGATCATCCTTCTCACTTGTGGTTTCTCCTTTGTCCCTCCTCCCAGGTAACCATTACAAAAGGGAGCTGCTGCCCAGAGGGTGTGGCTGAGCTGGAAGTGGGGTTGTAGTTTGTATTGCTGGCTGAGGCTGCTTGGATCCTTCCCACCAGTGTTTTTTCTTTCGTCCCTCCTCCCAGGTAACCATTATGAAGGGAGCTGCTGCTCCGAGGGCGGCAGCCAAAGTACCGTCGGCGGGTTGTTGTGACGGTGGTGGCTGGAGCCTTTTCATCTGAAACCTGGATCTTGATAACTGGCCCTTTGTTCATACTCTGGGAAGAGTAAGGCCTCTCTTCTGACTAGGGGCATTTTTAGAAGAGACGATGAATGCAGATTAGCAAAATCTAATGTGCATCTAAGGTGGAATTTTCAAGATATAAAATCGGTTTCATAAACCCCTGACATCACGGTTTTATGAAACCAGTTTCAAAACCTCGTGGATTAAAATGAGTTTTTAATGTTTAAATAGTTAATGCGGATTTAAATAGTGCTTTAATCTGCATTTCTGCTAGTGAAAACATTAAAAGCGGTTTACCTTAAATTTGGATTAATTCAAATCTTCAGTAACCCACACTTCTAAACATTACATCCAGATTAAAATAAGAACTGTTTCAATGCTAATTTGTGATATTTAGTGCTGGTTTAAAAACACCCTAATTTGAATAATAAAAACGTCCTAACTTGAATAACTCTTTCTTGAGATCTAGGTTGGATGATGATTATTCAGGAAGAGCAAAGTCTGAATGTACTTTACCTGTTGGGGGATAGGTTTGCTTCTCCCTGAAGAGGTCTTCTACCTGGGAGTTTGAATAGCCCATGCGAGGGCACAAAGATAGGTCAAGGATAAAAGACTTTTAATTTTGATATTTTTGTTTAGAGTTTTATAAATAATTTAATTTTTTTTAAGATACCTGTTGTATAAATTTGGCTTGTGAGGCACGTTTTTATTTCAAGGGTTAAGCTTATGTGCTTTCAGCTACTGCAGAAACATTTGCCACGTAGGAACCTGGTTAATAACAATAATCATGCACTTTCCTCTGTCCCTCTTCCCTGATAACTTCTGGCTCTCTCTCTCCAATACAAATGGTTAATTCACAATGACTTCCTTATGTTGGGCTCAAATAGGCTAGCATTATCATCCTGGAATGTCTAGCGTTTCAGACCCTAGGTTTAGGGAATTTCTTTGTGGTTTTGACCAGATAGTAATCCAGGAAACGTGGGTAGAAGATGCAATTGTTCTGGCTGATTTCCATGTACAGTCAACTCAATACCAGCTTTATTACCAGTTTCTAAGGCAGGGGTGGGGAACCTTTTCTGTACCGGGGGCCACATTGAAAATTTGTACGAGCTCCGAGGGCCACATAGAGGTTGAGGGTGGAGGTGCTTAACAGGTGTATTCAAGAAAAGGAGGGCCCAGATAATGGATCTGTGCTGTGAATCTGTCCCCTACCCATGTGTGCATGCCCTCCTCTCTGCTCCCTTATCTGGAGTTCAGTTTTTCAGTGCATGGGGGGTAGAGACTGGATCCAGGGGCCACATTCAGGCACTGGAAAGGGGTCACATAAAAACTTGCCGAGGGCCGCATTTGGCCCCCAGGCCTGAGGTTCCCCACCCCTGTTCTAAGGGGAGGCCTGGTGGGGATTTAACGTTACTTATGGCAACTTCTTTGAGAGTTTCTGCCCAGCTAGTTGGAAGTTGTGAATTTGCAGTGGTTTGGCTGATTAAATTTATATCAGGATGGTCATTTATTTTGATTAATATATATATTCCACATTTTTCATGCCCACATTATACGGTTCATGTCTGGGAAGACCTATGTGAGTTATTTTTTTCCTTGACTGATTCTTCCCCTGTTTTATGATTATTCTGGTACGGGACATTAATGCTCATATTGGCAAAGGAGCGAATGAATTGGCTCTTTTTGCCCAGGAAGGTTCAGACCAGTTTTTAAAAAGCCCATTTCAACCTTCCAAAGATAAAAGGGGGTTTGCTTTTATCTTTAGATCTAATTGTGTGGGGCCACTTTTTCTTCAGTTGATAAAGACAGGGAGTTTAATGGTAATACTCCTGAGATGTTTTTGGTGAATTTACTTGTCTGCCCGGGGAAGGAGTATAATAGACTACATTCTTGTATCTGACATAGTTTTACTGTGGGTCTATGACTTCCTTGTTAAAACAGCTGTTGATTCAGACCATCAACCATTGGTCCTGATTCTTTTACCATTGGGAGTATTTGATAAGGTAAAGACGGACCAGGGTCCAGATGTTCAAATCTAGGGGGAGTTAATTCAACAGTGTGTAAAGTGGGCTCCCTCTAGTCTTTAGAAGAGACCATGTCGCATTTGTTAGACTCAGATGGTATGACTTCCCTTAGGAGGGCTGTTCTGGATAGAGATGAACAGATTTTAGAAGGTTTCAGTCTGATATTGGAAACGATTTGCCCTCTTTTGGTGACATCTTCTAGTCAGGCAGTTCAACGACCAAACGGATGGCTGTATGGCTAAGAAATCTAAAGAGATTAATATGCCGAGCTAAAAAAGTTTAATGGAGAGGGAGATTTTGAGGCTTTCATCCAAGCTAGAAAATCTTATGAAGATTTATTAAAGTCTAAAAATTGGGCATATTATAAATGCTCCTGGGAGGCCCTTGAGACCACTGCCTGAGAGAATGGCCCTTTTCACAGACACTCTAACACCTGATAAAATGGGTGTTAGATTTTATTATACATGTTGCAGGGCACTACCACCCATTTTATCAGTGTTAGTGTCTGTGTGAAAAGGGCCAATAACCTGGTATTCTGGAGGCTAGTAAATCAATCCAGATCCCTTGCTAAAGTACCCTGTATGGCAAATATTTCAGCAGGGCAGCAAAATAACTATTTCAGGGGGGTTTATACAGCATCCTCACCTGCTGTTACAGTATTAGATCTGCAACCATTAAACAAATTTCCAACTTGGCCACCAGTGACTTTGGAAGAAGTTGCAGAACTAATTCAGCAACTAAAGACTAACAAAGCCCCTGGAGGGGACTTTGTGCATGCAGAACTGCTGAAGGCAAAGGTATTGTGGTAGGCAGAAATCTTGGTGGCTGTATTTACTTCACTAAACAAATCTGGAAAATCCATAGGCAGAAATCCTAGTGTCCGAGGAGTGGCTGCTTCTTGCCTTGCTCTCGCTGGTGCTGCAAATGGGCTGTCTGCAAGCTCATGAAATACACACACAGGGCTGCCTCTTTAGGTTGGACATGATAAACATGTGAGTGGGGGCAGAGCGGGGGCTGCATGGACGGAACGCAGACTGCTGCGGCCGGGCTAGACTCTTGTTTGTTTTTCATGCATAGTTTTCCATTCTTAGCCAACAGTTGACCCTTACTGACGTTGTGCCCATCCATGCCTCTGCAATATTTACGGTGTAGGTTTTTTACATTTTAACATCTTTATCTCTTACTATTCTATGTCTCCATGTTTTTGTGTTTATTATGGAGCTGGTGGTAAGGAAATACCTTGCATGTTGAAGACGAGAAGATATTTGATGCAAAGGGTGCTCTTACTCAAACAGATGGCTATGATTGAAGCACGCTCCAGAACAATCTGAGTGCATTGTCTTGAGTGTAACGATTTACATCCTTCTCCTTCATGCCTCACCGATACCAATTCTGTCTCTTTCAGCAAGTAGAAAGTGTCCAATATGGTCGTCTAATGTACATGTCGATCAACTGGACATGTAAGATCCGATTCTGGATGAGTCATTGTAGATAGTTTGGTGGCCACATACTAACTCTTGGACTACCTCAAACATCACTTTTTTCAAGTGGTAAAGTGGTGGGAAATCAGTAGATCTACAGTAATAGGGGTGTGTAGAAGTCACCCGTACCGTTTTCGTTTACAAAAAACTCTTTTGGGTGTGGTGTGTGTCATAAATGACCCTACCATTTGTTTTCTTGTTTATTTTGTCAAAAATTAATTAAAAAGAGGGAAAATTAAATTACTGTACATGTGCAAAATGGTTCTCTGTATATGCAGCCCTTTTTGAAAATGGTGCTGATGCTGTCAGTGCCATTTTTGGGAAAGGGCTGTACATGCGCAGAATGGTCCAGTGGCCATTTTGTGCATGCACAGTAATTTAATTTTTTTAAGAATTAAAAACAAATCGCTGCGCATGTACAAAATGGCCATCGGGGCTGTTCTGTGCATGTGCTCCCTTTCTCAAAATGGCACTGGCAGCACCATTTTGGAAAAGAATGCACATACACAGAAAGGCCCTGGTGACTATTTTTTGCATGCACAGGGTTTTTTTTGGTTTATTTTTTAAACAAAAATTATAATTGTTTGCTTCTTCATCTATGTTTGTATTTTAATTGCTAAAACAAATGGGGCTTCATTCGTTTTAGCAATTAAAAAAATGAAAACCAGTGTCACATGCCTGCAGTGCAATTCTGATCTCACTGAAGTCAGTGGCATAACTCCCATTTACTTTAAAGGGTGAGGACTGTACCTTTAATCAGCATATCTGTGGAATTGTGTTCGCATGCATCCAGAGAAGTGCCTAATCTGTGATAAAGCTATTTAAGATGTGGTAGATGTGTAGCTGAGTTGTCCTGATATTTTCAAGAGTGTGTGTACCATAGGATAACCAAGTGGTAACAATGTGATTAGTGTTCAGACAAACCAACAAACCCATGGTAATAGCTGTTATCACTTGAAAATGTGATATCGGAACATACCATTATTACTTATTGTTAGTAATTTGCTAGCATCTAGCACAACTTGGCATGAGTGGTAGTCTATAATCAATGAAGGCTCAAACCTGAGCAAGCAGGGGTAGTGTAAATTTTCAGAGGGAAGATGAAAAGAGCCTGTATAATCTGTAGGTCTCCCCAATATTACTGCCTGAGAATCCCTTATTTGCATACAAAGCAGAAATGGATGAAAGACATTTGCTGTTTTCTTTACTAAAGGATCCTAAACCAGCCATGCATACCTTAGAAAGAGAGTCTGAAACTCCCCCTGTAAGATTCAGGTCTGGTAACCACTCCTTCCATTATTTAATAATGAACAAAGTCAAAAGATGTCCAGACAGTCAGCTGAGACAAGGACTCGGAAAAGGAGACAGAGGGACATGTATTTTTAAACAAATGTGTTTGATCTATCCAGGGATATGAAATAACTGCAGAATACAGAAACCAAGGAAGATAGAAACTGAAAGAAAAGCATTTTCACTCCAAGGCTTTAGTCAATTTTGTGCTGTTATAGAAAAGGGAATGACCTATGGCAAAAAAATAGCTATGGCAGCAACATGACTTCAGTAAATGAGTGCAACTGGAATTAGGAATGGTAGTGGTGGGTGTTTGATGGATTTCTATGGCAGTAGAACAGAGGCAGGTCAATCCTTGTGAAATTTGCCTGGTGGAGATTTGTAGGCTATATCTCCTACACATGTACCATCTAGATCTAGGTGGAATTTTAGTCTGATACGAACTAGGGCTGAAACTTGCTGAGAAGGCGCTTCTCGCTGAGATTTGTGAGAATGAGAACTGATGAGAATTGGTCAATTCTCGACCCGTTTTCTCGCGAAACTTGCACAACCAAGAAAAAGCTTTGTGCCTGCACAAAATGGCCACTGTGGCTATTTTGCGCATGTGCCGAGTGGTTTTAGGGTTTTGAGACTCTTGTGATGCACAAAATGACTACCAGGAGGTGCGCAGAATGGCCTCAGTGGCCATTTTGTGCATGTGCACAGCGTTTTTGAGAATCTCGTGAGATTCTCGCAAACCATAGTGTGACCTTGCGAGATCTCACCCGGTTTGCAAGAATCTCATGATTTTTGCGAGAACAATTCCTGTTTTAGCCCTAGCACAAACCTAAAATTTCAAAGCAAAATTCAGTTGAAGCCTCTGAGTTTCACCAGGTTTTGCATGGAAACCACATGAAACGAATGGGATATTACACGGTGCTATGAGAGGGCACATGGTGGCTTTTGAAAGGTTCATGAAATATAGGGTCTGACTGAGCTTGCAAGAAAACCTGAAGCCAGGTGAGTTTCATACAGTTTGGCATTTCATTACAAACATTTCTCATGGCTTTTAATTATCAACACCTGGGCTGAATACAGCAGTGGTTTAGATGGGTTCTGCAAAGCTTGGATTTTAATGTTGGTTTCACATTGTGTTTTGCTTCAAAATGAAGCTAGGTTCTGTGAAAAGTGACACCATAAACAAAGCTTTCTTCCTGCCTTCTGTACTCCACTCTTTCTCCCAGCTATAGGAGAATCAGGCCTGGTTTTCAGGATCTTTCAGAGATCTTATTGAGATACTGAAAATCTCTAGTTTTTGGTATCTCAGAATCTTTCTCTTTGAGAGAGGCGCCAAGTTCTGGTGGTGGTTTACAAACAGATCCCATAGAATTTTGGGGGCTAAAAAATCAATCAAATGAGTGTTGTATTTAAAGAGTGAAAACTTCATGGAAATGTGCACAGCCTGCTCCATCTCTCCATCAGGAGCATCCAGGATTCTGCTGTTGCTTCCTTCTCTATCAGCAGCTACTAGAACCCACAAGAGTTGCACACAATTGATCAGCAGGGGCTCTGGGATTTGGGTCGTGTCTCCTCCCAGCCCTTGTTCCTTCAAGTTATGTAGTTTCCAGATTCTGCTCCCCTTGGTCTTCCAGTGGTTAGCATGGGACCAGTAAGGTTTCACAAGCTGCACTGATGTAGAAATCATTGTTCACGCAGAATATTATATGAAGTATGGACAAATCAGTAACTGGGTGTAGTGTACAGCTGAAATGTTTGTGTTTTGTGTTGGGTTTGTTTGTGTGTGTGTGTGTGTGTGTGTGTGTGTGTGTGTGCAATTTCAGGTAGGCTGTAGCCAACCCGACTGGCATTCATCATGATATTTGAGCAACCATTTTGGTCATTTCATCTTTGTTTTTGTTCACGCTTTCAGTTGTTTCTATTTCATTTTCATTGGAGTTTGTTCTTTTGGTATTTCGTGCTTTCAAAAGCAAAGCAAAAACAGTACTGTAGCCCACTGGATTGTATACATGTCTATTTTGAAGTCAACGCTATAGAACACTCTTGGATTGAATATAGAACATTCCCTGGATTAATTGTACTTTCGTGAAGAGAACAATCCTTGCCCCATTTCCCTCACTCTAACTCCTCAGTTGGTGTGAACAATAGTGAGGGTAAAGCAAGTTTGGTGGTTATTGCATCAGAGGAAGTGCTTTTGAGAACAAACCCTCAGTGTGCATTGAAACTAGAAATTGCAGGTAAAGACTCTTACCTTCCGAATTTTCAGTGACAATATCCGGGTCCGCTGAGGCCTCCCCTTCTTCAGTCATCAAAATAGTACTGTCAGTGGTCATTAACTCTTCCAAGGGGAAAAGGTCGGTTATATTGTGTAGCCTGGTGGGTAACTGGGAAGAGTATATTACATTTTATTTATTTATTTCAATTTTTACCCCACCCATCCCAAATGGCTCAGAGCAGCTGAGTGATGAATGGGTGTATAAAATAAAATAAAATAAAAAGACAGAAACAAAGTAAGACCCATTATTTTAAAAAAAGTATACAAAGTAAGAATATTAACCTTTCCTGTATAAATTCTGTGGGCCTGATTTTCTGGTTTTTGGGCATTGCCTTCACATGGGAATAAAAAAGTGCATTTCTTAACATTTTTTAGCAAATGCATATTAACTAGCTGTAAAAACAATGGAGGATCAGACCCTACATATTGTGTGCAGATTAGCAAATAATATCCTAAACTTTTGGAGGTGCATATATTTCCACTCAATTTTTTGCAAAGGAAAAGCTGGCATTTTGCTACCTTTTTATTTCAGAACATACCTCTTAATCACTTAATGCCATTCAGTTTAATGTTTAAAGCCAAGATGGGTACTCAAAAGGCAGAGGGAGAAGTTGATACAAGGAACAGTTACATGCAGGTCGAAAAACCCTCCGATCGTAGTAATACCCACCAGAGTTGGCAGTACTTCGAATTCTGTGTCGTTTAGGTCTTTGGAATTGGCTGTTACTGCTTCATCTTCTAGTAAAACTGTGCTTGCTGTATAAAATATACAAAAGAGATTCAGTGGCATAAGTAGGTTTAATAAAACCCTGGAGCAACTCAAATGGGTGGTCCCCATACCAAGGTGTCACACACCTGCTTTCACTCTGACACACACATGCTCTCTCATACACTTAGTAGTGGTGGTAGCATGGAAATGGGAAGTGATGCTTGAAATTGGTGAGGGTGTGGGGGCTGGAAGAACTGCACATAGCAAGAAAACTGGGCAGGTTGTGGCTGGGACCCATACGGGAAGCAGTGGGAAGCCATGTACAGAGCCTAGAAGTCGCAAGTGAGAGGTGGGGCCCAGAATCAGCATGGTGGTGTGGTAGAACTCGACGGTCACTCCCAGGGTCTAGGCACCAGGTGGAGGGGCAGAAGTGAAGTGTGCCACCAGGAAATGGCATGGTAGGACCTAGATTCAGGACTAAGGGAAGTGGTGTGGGAGAGCCCAGCTATGGCACCATTAGTTGGCTGTCTCACAACACTCATCTAGGTCCATCTCCTAGGACCCTCTGAATGCCTTGGGCCATGGGACAGTTTCCCCACCTGTCCTACCTATCCCTAACCTATGGAAAAGATTTAGCAGCTCAACTGATAGTAACATGTTGTGGCAAAATAAAATGCTCTGTGAATTAAGTATCCTAAACATGAGAGAATCTATCTTAACTAAGATGCTTATTTATCAAGATCGCTGTGGAGACACTTAGACCTGACTGGTTTAGGACTCACGTGAACCAAAATGTTAATCAAAGAGCTGCAGGAAATGCTGTGAGGAGTGTGAATCGGCTGTGGGCAGGCTTCTTCTCTGGCTTTTTTTGCATGGACGCCCCCCCCCTTTCTGGGTGTGCGGTGGGGGGTGTCCGTGTGCATGCCACAATGGTGGGAGGGGGAGGGGTGTGCACCTGTGGAAACACCACAGGTGGTGGGTGGAGGTGTGTGTGCGCGCTTCTGGTGCACACCTATCTCCACCCATTAGGGATGGGCGAATGCGTTTCGGAAATTCAGAGTTTGGGCCGAACTCGAACGCTCAAACGGCCGAACAGTTTGGAAAAGTTCGGATGAGTTTGGGGGTGGGAAAAACATGACTGGAAGTGGGAGGCAGCTGAGGAGCAGACTTCTTGGCACCAGGGATGGAGACTAGGGGTGGTTTCAGGGTCCCCAAAAATAATAATTTCGAATTCGGTTTTGGTTTTGATAGCGCTATTTTCAGTTATTTGGCAAAGTTCAGCCGAACCGAACAGCCAAACCCGAACTTGGATTTCGGCCGAAAATCTGAACCGCATTCTGTTCACCCATCCCTACCACCCATCACCCACTTATGGAGCCATCCAACAACAAGGAAGAGGCTCTGTGGGTGGAGATGGGTGTGTGCCTGTGGGAAAGAGAGCACACCCACTGACAGTACACACCCATCCCCCACGCAGCAGTACCATGTGAAAACAGCCTCTGAATGTTGATCAGTTCTTAGCACTAAACAACCGATTGGTGTTCAGAGCTATATTGTGTCCTGGGCTGGGGTTTCTGCCGGTGCCACAGATCACAAATTGAAGTCAGTTGTGACTTGTGAGCTATGTTCTGAGTTTGACAAATCTAGAGTTTATTTATTTATTTATTTATTTAATTAGGAAATTTTTACCCCGCCCATCCTGCCACAAGCAGCTCTGGGTGGCTTAGTCAACAATAAAAACACTTAAAACAAGGAGGAATTAAAACATCCCTAATCACCCGCCACCCTAACCCATCCCCCCCTCCCCCCATACTCCCCATCAAAAGCCAGGTGGAACAGCCACGTCTTACAACAGCGTCAAAAAGAGGGGAGATCTGGGGCCAAACAGGCCTCCAATGGCAGGGAGTTCCACAGCTGTAGAGCAGTCACTGAGAAGGCCCTCCCCATCATGCCCCCCCTCGGCAGACTTGAGGGACCTCAAGGAGAGCACACCCTGATGACCACAGAGGCTGATCCGAGACCCGGGGGGTGAGGCGGTCCCAAAAATAGGTGGGGCCAAGGCCGTTTAGGGCTTTATAGGCAAGCACCAACACCTTGAATCAGGCTCTGAAGACTATAGGCAGCCAGTGCAGAGACTGAAGAACTGGTGTAATATGTTCGCGATGGTCCAATCCCACCAGGAGATGGGCTGCTGTGTTCTGCGCCTGCTGCAGTCTCCGAACTGTCACCATGGGTAGCCCCACGTAGAGCGCATTACAGTAGTCAAGCCTAGAGGTGATGAAAGCATGGATGACAGTGGCCAGGTCAGTGTCTGAAGCATACGGCCAAAGCCGAAGCACCAGATGTAGTTGGTGAAAGGCACGCCTTGCCACAGACTCCACCTGAGCATCCAAGCAGAGCTACGAGTCAAGGAGCACCCCCAGACTCCGCACCTGGGGAACCAGTGGAGGGCAGACCATCAATGATGGGGGCCGACAGCCCTGCCGCCTTACCCACCAGCATTGCCTCCGTCTTGTCTGGATTCAGCTAGGGTATCAGTTGGTATCAGTATCAGGGTTGAATAATAAACATATTTCAAAAATGAGAAGTCTTTTTCCCTCCTATCCCTTTTACTTCTATCGGTGTTTTGAAATGAGATGGGCCACCCAGTAACCACTCCTCCACTGCCCATCTGAAGGTGGAGTGGGGGGAAGTGTGCTCCCATGAGCAACGCAGCACCCGCTCATAGCGTGCTACCAAAAAATCTGGAGTGACCCGTGTGAGGCAAGTCAAAAAGTTGGGCACCCACGTATCCCCTGCCCGTAGGAACTGGGGAAGCCACCCACACCAGCAGACTGGTCCCCTTGCTCATAGGCACTGTGGGCAGGGGACACAGCTTTTGCAAGTCACAGGACCTGGCTGTGAATGCTGGAGAGCCCGGTTCCCCAGTGCTCAGGGCCAGGACATGTCCGTTTCAAAGGCCAGCCCAGGTCCTTTCCCTCTCTCCCATGGTCCGTGGCAGGGGGAGTGCAAGGCAGCTGCTGAGATAGCTGCACTATGAGCTGCCCATTAGGATCACACAGTGGCCATGGACCCCCCCACCCCAAGCCTTTGCACCTTTCTTTTGGTGAATCAACAGAGCTGGAAAGTACCAAGAAGTAACCCTTGTTTAGAAGTCATGATGATTCATGGACCTGTAACATAATTTTGCACAGTAATGTAATAGGCCAAGTTTGCTGGGAAACTAAGTCACCAAAGTCAAGATGATGTCAAATTGGCAGTTGTATTGCTATTTGGGTGATGGCAGTTCTTCCACTTCAAAATGCTACTGTAACCACTATTTCTTTAAGGCATTTATAATGAATGAACAGTCCAGATTTAAATAGTTGTCAGGAACATTTGGGAAAGATACAATTCCCTCCCCTCCTCCCAAATCTGCAGCCAATCTTTCTTTCTCCCTTGCTTCCCTACTCCTAGAAAACCCTTGACTTCTAAACTGGCCCTGAACTTAGAATTTGTCTCAAGCCCATGTCTAGAAAATGATCCCCAGATACAGCAATGAGTTTTTAAGGATCCATCGGGCACCAGTCATGATAACGGTGACTACTGCTTTCAGATGGAAGAAATGGCTATCTTTTTGCCGGAGAGGTCACTGAATAGCCAAACAGTACTCGCATATAACTAACTTACAACACTATCCTCAAGCCATTTAGGACTAGAATGAATCCATTATGGTGAATGTGACTCATGCTGGTGCTAATTGTCAGTGCTTAAGTGGTTTGAAGATTCCCTACTCCAGTATAATCATTAGCAGCTGCCATGCTGTTGGAATTCATCTTGCAGGTCTCTGGACAGCAAAAAGGCAGGTGGCTTTATACGTCACCACTAAGGACAGTACAAAGACAAGTCTCCAGAAGCATGTTTAATCAGATATGGTTGCATTCCCAATCACAGTAGCTAAGATAGTTGGAAGCTATTTGCATTCTGAATCATTTGACAGAGGGGCTCACTGCAAGGGCTCCGAAGCGGCTTTTAAAACCACTCACTGACTCTCATATCAAATTCTTGTTTCTTTGCATACAAATGGAATGATATACAACATATTCTCAACTCAAAGTTTCAGGAAATTTGGTACTCTTAATTTGTCTCCGTGGTCTTGTATTCTTATTGTCTTTAGCCATAAGGCATGACACAATATAAAAAGTATAACATAACAATAGCCATATAACATATGCATTAAAATGCTTGCATACACATTACATTAAAATAACTTTTATCTCTCTTAGAAATAAATTCCATATTAACAGATTACCGTGAACTGGCAGGTTATAAAATATAATCCATAAACTGTGGGTATAAACACACCTACAAACTAATAAGATGTACATCAATTTCACTAACTCCATTTTAAACAGAGTTTCTTGGGCTTATCAGCAAAAGATACCTAAGTTCTATATTTCATGATAATCTTAAGAAGACCATAATTAATTTCAGTAAAGAGCGGCTTTAAGATGATAAAGGGGCAAACCTCCATCAACTCCATCCTGACCAAATTGCTATGCAATATGAATACCATGATCCATTGTGTCTTCCTTCTTACACAGCTGTAGGCACCACATTTGATCTTAACAACTGCCAAACTCTATAGACAAAAAGAACTTTATTTCTCTTGTGGCTTAGTCCTAGCGGCTCGTACCTTTGCTGCTGCTAAGGCAAACCCTGCTACCTGCCTTTTTCTCTCCTGATCATTATCACCTAAGAGCCAGATCAGTTTTTGTATTGTGGGTCTCTGCTCATCCATATTTATCCAGACCCACAAATTTTCTCTAGTCTTTGCATAGAATGGGCATTCAAAAATGTAATGTACTAAATCTTCTATCGCTCGTTGGCAGGGGCAGATCCTTTCTGTTATTGGGAGACCCTCATATCTTCCCTTTAGTACTGCAGATTGAAATGTTTCCATCCTCAAGCCCATAAATGCCTGTCTTAACTCAGTATTAATACGAGTTTTAATATAGGTTGCCCCATGTAACGCTGGTACCCAATATCTATAATATGGTGCAACCCTCGAGTCAGCAGCTATGGACCGTGGTCTTGTAGCTTTCTTCTGCAACTTGAGTCTGTCATTTGCTTCTTGCTTATATTTAGAATGTCGGCACTTTGAGGCAGGGATTGTCTTTTTGTTCTGTGTTGGTACAATGCCTAGTCCCATAGGATCCTAGTTCATTGTTGGGGCTCCTGGATGCTAACTGCAATAACTAATAATATTTAATTTGACATCCAGAAAAATAGCCCAACTATTTTCACAGAACCTTCATGAGATACCAATGTGATGGACTCAAACATTTTCTTTTACAAGTTACAAGTTTATTGTTGAAATAGTCCTAGTCACACAACAATAAGAGGATACTTAAAATATTTAGAATCCAAAGATAAAATACATTAAATCAAAATGGGATAATAAAATAAAATAGAAAATACATAAACTCTCACTTGGGCAAATAACAATCAAGTAACCAAATTAAATGTGTGATTTTCTAACCTCCATGGCTGCATAAAGAAATTTAGCTACTTGCCAGGAGATTCAAAAATTGCATCCCTGGAGTAAAAAGACCACTATCTGCTTTCCCAGACAATGGGCCATGGTCTCCAGAATAGAAGTCAGATACTTAGAGCTCAAATGATCATACCAATCCAACAATACATGTTTGACCATTTCTATACCTCCCTCTGCCATGCACTTAAACAATTGTAGTTGCGGGGGAACTCCCAATACCCTCCACTCAGTTACTGCAAATGAGAGTTGATGGAAATGGCCTAAGGTCATTGCCCTTCTAAATTTATAAACTGATAAATCAGCCAAATAAAAGGGAGTTTGAACCTCCGGGTTAAAGGATCTATACAACGGGGCAATTCTTTGAGCCGATAATGCTGCAGAAATCTCCTGTTTCATTTGATCCACTATGCACCTGCGGACCAAATTACAAGCAGCTGCATAACCCAGAGAAAGCAATGCCTCCGGTGAGAAGCCTAAGGAGGTCAATATCATCTTAACACCTTTAAACCAGCTCCCCTTTTACAGCAGTCTCCAGTGCCATTGCACAGAAGGAATGAGTCAGAGCATACTCTAGTCGGAGCCAAAATGTCACTATCGCTAATTTCACTGCAGAGGCAGTGGGCATGAGACCTTTTTTAGCCTGTAAAAGGGCTGTTGGGGAATGGCCAAGGTAGCCCTCAAAAGGAGTTTTGCAGAAATTCCAGCTTGTCCCACAAGGACACTCCCCAAAACTGAGCTCCATATAAGATCTGAGATAGGATCTTAGTCCTAAATACCTTCAGGGCAGGGGAGAGAAGCCTACCTCCCCGCGAAAAATAGAAGCCCAGCAATTCTTTGGAAGAAGTCTTCACAGTAGCTTGAGTGCTACAAGATGGGTGGTTCAAGTTGCTCAATGAGAGACAATCACTCCTAGGTATTTAATTCTGGCACACTGATCAATTTTGTGCCCATTTGCGGTGGGTGCAGTTTGCCCCTGCTACCATTATCTTGGTCTTTCTATAATTTATTTCCAGAGACTCGTTATGACAATAAGTGCAAAATTTCCCCATCATACGGTGTAACCCTATCTGGATCTGAGACAATAGGATGGTGTCATTGGCATAAAGGAGGGCTGGATATGGATAATGACCCATCATCACTGGATGAAAAGACATATCCTTTAAATCACCAGCCATGTTGTTAATCTATAAATTAAACAGTGTTGGGACCAAAAGACACCCCTGCCTAACTCCTGTATAGGGATGTGCAAACGCGGTTCGGACGTTCGGAGTTTGACCCGAACTCAGCCAGTTCGGATGCCTGAACTGAATATCCGAAATGAACGCCAGAACCCCTGAACAGTTCGGCCGTGTTCGGATGAGTTTGGGTGGGAAAAACCTGGCTGGCAGTCCCAGGAAGGGGGGGGGGAAGCTGAGGAGCAGACTTCCTGGCACCAGGGGTGGAGAGGCTTGGACTAGCAGCCAGCCTGCCCAAACACCATTCCTCTTTTTCTCAGACCTCTGGCTTTGCAGTCTGTGATTGGCATGGGACTAGGCTGCACAGAGACAATGGGGCTTGTGGTAAAGCGGGTGCAGCAAGTAACAAAAGTAATTGCCCTTCCCCCTTCTAATTCCTTCTGAGCCAGTCACTGAATCCTGTCAGCAGGTGTTTTCAGAAGTCTCCCTCTCCCAGCAGTTTGTGTTCCTAATTCATTTCCATCCTCCTCCTATTTCACCCATTTCCACACATATACCTCAATAATTTCATTTATTTCGATTAGATAGATTTAGGTGTTATACCCGGCATCAAGAAGCAACTACTCCACCCCAGGTCCCACCATCAGGGTTCTGGGGCCAATGATACAGGCAGGGAGGGCTGTCCATCCACATCATCCAGAAGCTGCCACTCCAGCCCCAAGACCACCATCAGGGTTCTGGGGACGTCATTCCACTCCCAGGGAGCCATCATTCCACCGCATCAAGAAACAGCCAGTCACTCCATCCCCAGGACCCACCGCCAGGGTTCTGGGGTCTATGTTACAGGCAGGGAGGGCTGTCATTCCACTTCATCCAGAAGCTGTCATTCTAGTCCCAGGACCCACCATAAGGTTTCTGGGACTGTGATTCCACTCACAGAGAGCAATTGTTCCACCGCATAACAGTCACTCCAGCCCCAGGACCCACCATCACGGTTCTGGGGCCTACGTTACAGGCAGGGAGGGTTGCCCATCCAGGTCATCGAGAGCTGGGGTGGGGGCAGATGCCAAGTCCATCAGCAGCTGCAGGATGTGGAAGGCAGTGTAGCTTTCAACTGAAAACCCTGTGAATGTTGGGGGAAATTATTGCGCTCAATGGGCAGCCTTTCTCTGTGGTCGGGGACATGGTGTTTAGGCGCCTGATTGGCTTCCTGGCCCCCCAGTTTAAGCTGCTCTTGCACACCACCCTGAGTCAAGCTGCCACCGATGCCTGGCAGCCTGAAACGCCCAATCAAGTAGGGGTGCCAGCCACCAAGGCCTGGCTGGGCCTCTGCT
>QEPC01015058.1:58875-74986 GCA_003113815.1 Sphenodon punctatus
GGGGAGTTGGCGCTGCTTATTATGGGAATCCGCACAAGTTTCACTTCCGTTCGCCAGTTCCGATGCCGCGATACCATTAGCGACAAACCGCAGCCGCAGCCCTTGGAAAGCTGCCTCTGCCGAACCATGCCACGATGTGCGGAATAGGGGTTTCTGTCGGTAAAAGCTGCCGCGGCGGTATGCCACTACAGCCCTAGACATAATCCTGAAGGATCAGAACCAGTATTACCCAGCACTGTGCATGACCACTTCCCATGTGCCAAAGCACCCTGAGAGGTGGACTCATGCTGAATATTTTGTGACACAACTCCTTTTACCTGCTGTGTTACTAAGACCACTTCCCCTTGAGGATGGTACCCTTCTAAATAAATAGTCATTGCAGGCTGCCAGGCATCTGTGGGGCTGTGGTAGAGGCCCAGGCTTGGTGGTGGTTGGCACCCATATGGGGCTGAGCGTTGCAGGCAGACATCCTACTCGCCAGATCTCAATCAACTCTTCTGCAAATTGGTCAAGTAGCCTTACCCGGTGCTGATTCACGTGGCCAGCCAGCCACCGTCTGCCATAATGGCGACTAGAACTGGAGAACCCAGCATAGAGCGAGCAGAACTGGAGGCCTGCCAGCCTGAAATGCCAGGTCAAGTAGGGGTGCCAGCCACCAAGCCCTGGCCAGGCCTCTGCTGCTGCTCAACTAATGCAAGCCTGCAATGCCCCACCCCTATGGGTGCCATCCACCAAGTCCCAAGCCTTCCCGGCCTCTGCTGCTGCTGCCGCTGGGTCTCTGCCTGCAGGCCATAACAACATGCACAACCCCGCTTTGGGCACTGGCAGGCACTACTTGTCTGGGCATTGCAGTCTGCCAGGCATCGGTGGAGCAGCAACAGAGGTCCGACAAGGGCTTGGTGGCTGACACCCCTACTTGGCTGGGCATTGCAGGCTGGCAGGCCTCCAGTTCTGCTTGCTCTATGCTGTGTTCTCCAGTTATAGTCACCATCACGGCAGCAGTGACAGGGCTACAGTAGTGCCTTCTGGTGCCCAAAGCAGATTTGCGTGTGTTGTCATGGCCTGAAGACAGATGGGCAGCCCAGCAGCATATCTGCTTTTAGTCAGCAGCCTTTGAGAGGGCAGAAGCATTGCTCATTTGTAGGACAGGACAGGAGTCAAGAGACCCCAGTTCTAATTCCTGGTTTGGAAGTCCTTTGAACTCTCTGCATTTCAGCTTTCCCAGTTCTAAACCAGGGGTTACCATTCTGGGAGCTCACAGGAGAAGAACCTGTATGGGAACTAGGCTTGGGATACGCAGTTCCAATTGCTGTTGTGTATCCAGCCTCTTTGCAGGGTAAAGAAGAGGACTCTTAAATGCTTCCCCTTCCTCAGAAGAACTTAGGCTCAGCGCTTGGTCCCCGGGGGTGCCCGCCCGATTCCTGTTGGGGCACAACTGACCATCTGAGATCCACCGATGCCAGCCAGTTTGCAATGCCCGGTCAATTATGGGTGCCAGCCACCAAGTCCCATGCCTTCCCAGCCTCTGCTGCTGCTTCTGTTTCTCAGACGGCCTGCCATGCTGCCACGGGCACCCCTGGAGGTACCTGGAGTGCCCCAAGCCTCCAGGCGGGACTGAACTTTCAGAACATTGGGGGGGGGCGAACTCTGCCGAACTCCCAAAGCCGAACTAAGTTTTTAGTCTGAACATCCTAACTCCGTCCTGTTCGCACATCCCTACTCCTCTATTTGTCAACACAAGTCTAGACAATTGGCCTTGGGTGTCAACCCTCACCTGCATGGATGACTGACGATTAGGGATGGCTGAATGCAGTTCGGAAGTTCGGAGTTCAGACCGAATTCGACCAGTTCAGTCGGCCGAACCGAACTTTCGAACCGAACTCGATTTTTGAACCAAACCGAATTTCCGAACTTGTCTCTGTTCACCCATCCCTAAAAGTTAATATTCCATTTAGTTCAATGGGGTTTGAATTTCCGAACTTTGTTCTGAAGTTCGGAGTTCAGACTGAACTCGAATAGTTCGATCGACCGAACCGAACTTCCGAACTGAACCGAATTTCTGAACTCGGTTCTGTTCGCCCATCCCTACTGCCGATGGAAAGGTATCAAAAAATAAAAAAGACACTGATCTAAGCTGGTAGCCACCAACTTTTGCCAAAGTTGCTCCCCGTTGATAACATCAAATACTTCCTTCAAATCAATGAAGGCAGCATATAGCAAGTTTTTTTTTCTCTGAAGCACAGTGTATTTCAAAATTAGCTGGTAAAATGGGAAAATATGATCTATCATTGTGGAGCCCTTCTTGAATCCCCTGTTCGGACACCCACTACTGTAATTTCCCAGAAGGAAGGCAGAATATACCTACCTATTATGTCAAGAAAACTGATAGGGTGGGAATTCTCTGGGTTGCTTTTCAGCCCACTTTTACAAATAGGAACTTCTATTGTTGTTCGCCGCCCCAGACTGCCCTGAAAGGGCAGGAGCAGCGGGATAAAAAATTTATATAAATATAAATTAAAAATAAATATACTTCTGGTCCAGCTCTTGACATTTTCTTCTATAATTTTTGCTAAATATCCCTCAAGCCAACATAACATTTTAGTTTCTGTAGATGAACAAAATAGTGGCTCAATCCTCTGAGGGTCTGCATACACTAACCCAACTTGTAAATGATGTTCTCAACCAGTGTTCATTTGAATTATCGCCCCGGCCCCAGCATATAGTGATTTTTGTCTGTTTCAAGCTCATGTACACAGGTTACTTGAGTGCCTAACTTTTCATAAATTTACATGTTGCTAATTAAGGTAAATCTAAAACAGCATAAATATAAAACAAATACAAAACTGAAGTCAATTGTTTGTTTGTTTTTTAAAAATTGGAAACTTGCACACGTATAAGATCCTGTCACAATCCAGACTTGCATGCTTACCCTTCAGACTGCTTTTTCAGGCAGGCTTCCCGCATGAGCAGACTTACCACTTGAGCTACAGGAGCAACTGTTGACCTCTTTTTAATTCAGCTACATAGAAAGACTTGAATGTTGCCAATAAGTTGAAAAGCATTTTTAACGCTTCTGCAGTAGAGTTAGCAAAATGGCGGAGTAGCCAAACTGAGTAGCCAAAACTATGCTGGAGTCTGGGTTCTAGTCATCCTTGTGTAAGAAAGTAGCAGCCCGTGAAAACAGACATAACGCTAACACCATGTTAACATTTCTTATGCATGTTGCAGGGCTGCATAGAGCACCAGTACAGCCCTGCAACTTGCATAAGAAATGTTAAAGAGGAGTTAGCATTATGTCTGCTTTCACATAATGCTGGGTTCTAAATAAGGGGTTTCCACTCAAGAAAAGGATCTTGGAGCCCTTGTGGACAATTCATTGAAAACCTCAGCTCGGTGTATGGCAGAACTCAAAAAGGAAAATGGAATGTTAGGAATTATTTGGAAAGGGAATAAAATGGAAAATGCTGCTATATAAATCTATGGTGCAATCATGCCCTGAATATTGTGTGCAGCTCAAACAAGATCTAGTAGAACTCGAAAAGATACAGAGAAGGGCAACAAAAATGATAAAGGGTCTGGAACAGCTTCCATCCGATTTTAGAGGCTTGATAGGTTAGGGCACTTCAGCCTGGAGAAGAGACGTCCGATGGTGTTTTTAAATGAGACATGTCCACGCATGGCTCCCCATCGTCCGCGTGTCCAACTGCTTGTGTGATGCATGGGGAGGCGTGCTCCCATGACCCATGCAGTGGCCACTCAAGACCATCAATGGAGCACTCCTGAAAAAATCCAGAGTGCCCTGTGCAGGCCAGGGTGGCCACCTCTGTGGATGGGGTAGCCATGCTGGGAGATGCTCATTTGAAGTGCTCCCCACGCATGTTGCATACATGGGCACCTTGCAGCTGTGCCACTCAGTGGCTACAGACCCCGGCTCTTCCCCCCACCCTGCCCATGGTGCTCCATTTAAAAACACCTTGAGTGGGGATATGATAACATTTTATAAAATCATGAGTGGCATGGAACAAATAAATAAGGAGCTATTTACCCTCTCAAATAATACTAAAACTCCATTAAACTAACAGGCAGTAGATTTAAAACAAATAAAGTATTTATTTTTTTTCACTCACCACAATTCACTTGTTGCCAGAGGATGTGACCAAGGCCAATAACATATCTGGGTTTGTTAAAAAACGATTGGATAAGTTCTTGCAGAATAAGTTCATTAATGGCTATTAGCCAAGTAGATCATTGGAGGTAACCTCTGACTGTCAGGACCTACAAGTGAATGGCAGGGAATGGACCACTCCTTTACAATCTGTTGGGTATTCTTCTGAAGCAAAGTGACCCAAAATAGCCACTGTCAGAGACAGGATGCTTGATCTGACCCAGTATGGCACTTCTTAATAATAGCTTACCTTGTACAGCAGTGCATTGGATAAAAGAAGAAAGGTAGAGGGAATGAGTGCGCAGTGACTAGGATTCAGTTACCCATCAATTTGAGGCTTAAAGACAATGGAAAGTGTGCTGTTGAGTAAGACTCTTATTTATCAATCCATTTATTTATTTACCCTGTTCCAGCGCACATGTGCATCTTCAATCACAAGAGTGGCCCGATTAAAGTTAGGGGAACATAAGGATGGATGCTTAAATTTGGAAGTTTTCTGGCTTCAATGTCCGGTAAATGACATGCAGTGTGACCGTAGGAATACACCACAGATATCGTATATGTCTTCTGCTAAACAGAGCACATTTTCAGGACCCATACAATGAACTGTGAAATGGAGCAACTGCAGTCATGATGGTTGGAGATTACAGACCAGGATACAATAGGGACAAATTTGACACAGGACTCGGGGTTGTTGCTTGACTGTATTTGCCTGGAAGTGAGGAAAGAAAGATATTATCTCTACCCCATCACAAGTCCTCTTTTTAAAATAAGAGGTGGTCCTCCCTAAAATACCTAAAGCAGAAATTCCCAAACTATGGGTCAAAACCCCAAATGGGGCCACACCATCTGCTCATGGGATCCTGATCCCATTGATACGTGATATTATACATTGCATGGCTGGGGTCATGGGATTATATTCAAGTCTCAAAATGGGGCCACACTGGCAAAGAAGGTTTGGGAACTACTGACCTAAACCATCCAAAAATCTGAAAGACATACCCGGCAGGGGTGTAGAAACTTGAGGGGGATTTGAGGGGACATGTTCCCCCTGAGTAAGACCTATAGGAGACATATCCCTCCTTAATTTCATATATCTTTCATATTTTGGCCCCATGATCTCAGGAGATGAGGGCTCCTCAGAGCTTTCCAGAAGCATAGCTAGGTTGGACTGGGCCCTGGTGCATTGATGGAATGGCTCCTCCTTCTCCCCTCCCAGTGGCACCAGGAAGCATGCCCCCACCCCCAAAGCTGCAGTACCTGTTCCTATTTTAGCTATACCCCAAGAAAGAACCCTTGGAGCTCTTTCCCCCTCAGTAGGGGTGTGCACTTTATTTTTGTTATACTGATAACTATAACTAATTCATTTTTCTTATCGTTATTGCAATAACGATAACGAAGATACTAAAAATCAATAACTACTTTTGTTTTTTGTTATTCATTTTGTTATTGCCTGGCAGTTGTTTTGGAGGGAAAATTTGGAGAGGGGAGGAGGGAACAGACATCTCGGAGCCATTTGGGAGGGAAACCGTGTTGAACTTCTGAACTGGGCCTGAGATGGAAGGGGAAGGACCTGATGGATGTAATCACTGGCCAATGAGCAGTGCAAGCAGGTCCCAGGCAGTTGAATGGCACCTTGTGATTGCTCAATGCCTCCTGCCTCCCAGAACCAATCATAGGGGCTGTGTCAGAACTCTGGTGCTTGGCAGCCCACAATGGAAACAATACCAAAAACCTTCATTGTCGCACAAAATCGATACCAATACCAATAATGACACCAATAACGAAAAATGAAATTTTGTTAATAACGATAATGAAAATGACAGTTTTTAAATAATGAAAATGAAAAATGACATGGGTCTTTGGTGCACACCCCTACCCTTCGGCTTGTACTTCTGCTCCTCCACAACTCCCTGGTATGAAAACATTTATGTGGTCTTTAGTTTCCCATGCTGGTTTATTTCTGTTCTCTGGTATTTCTGCGCTTGAAGATTAATTAACAAAATTGTTTTGGTCAGCACCTTTCCTCTCCTCTCTTGATGTAGGAAGTTACAAACGATATACTGGCCATGCTGTGAGTTGAACCAAGTGGAAGCAAAGGGGAAGGCTATTCATTGTTAGTTATAAGCAAGAACAGTCTGCTGTGTAGTTTTAATTTTTCATTTAGTGGGAAATAAATTGTTAAAGAGGCAGAACTTAATATTAAATATTCACTGCTGTCTTTATGATTTGTACCACCTATTCCTTGGTGTAATCCTCACCTCTTGTGGCTCTAAGTGAGATGAGAGTGTTGTTTTTTTCCTTCCTCCTGGGAAACCGCTTTACAGCTTTTTTCTGGTATGCTAATTCTTTATCACTTTGTGTATGAACTTATATAGTATGGGGTTGACAGTCCTATTTCCTAAAGACTAAGACGAATGTTTGGAAACATGAGAAGCTAAAAGTAGGTTCCTAGATCCATATTTAGGCACTTAAATAGAAGCTCCTAGTTATCCACCTAAATGTAGATTTAGGAGCTTATGTTTAGGCAACCCATGTCTATTTATGAGTCTAAACATTGGTTAAAGAGCTGGAAATTAGGACCTTGGGTTTGGACATTTTGATCTAAACTCATATACATAAAAGTCTGAGCCCAAGCCTGTTGATGCCATTGAAAAGACCTACATTAGCTAGCTTCCATTAGGTATAAATGCTCAGGGAGAATAAGAACAGCATGGGTACTAGCCATGCAAGCTTCTCTCACACTCCTCTCTTTGTATGCCTGAACCCTGAGCTTGTTATTATTTTGAATAAGACTTCAGTCCTTATGCCCTTTCACTGCTTGGCTTCTCTACTGAGAGAATTAATAAGTGCACCATTTGTAATGGTTTGCAAATACATGTAGATAGTTGTTTACTAAGAAATGGCAGAAGACCCTAAAGCAGTTGCACTGTGGAGAATGGACACACAGTAGAGTGAGGGAGCAGCTTTTTGTCACTCCTTACATAGGGTAGGTTTGAACCTGCAGCTCATAAGCAAATGGATGCATAGTCCAGAGCAATGACACGGGCCTCAGATTTGTTTGTGTGTGGGAGGGGCAGATCTTGTCCACCCACACTGGCCCACCTACTGCTTGGGGTGGACCTCCTTCTGACACTTGTCAACACACCCTGGAAGAAGACGAGGACACATTTCATGGGGTTGAACGGCCGCACTCTTTATTAATTTTTAAACCAACAAAAAGGGGGAAGGGGCAACCCTCCCATTTCCCCCTTTAAACTGGGGTCCTACCTTCAGTTAACTGTTCTCCACCCCAAACCCACAGGAGGTTGCCGTCCCCACCATCAATGCCTTAGCCATCTGGCCCTTCTTATATTCTTATGTTAATTCTAAGGGAAACCTCCTGCTGCCTAACTCCCAAACTTGTAACTTACGCTTTGCCCCGATGGCCGAGTTTCCCCGGGCCGGGGCGGGTTGTTCATACCTATACTCCTTTTGGGGTTAAACAAGGGTGAGGGCACCCTTACCTACTACTTGGCACATGGTCCTCCCAGCGGGTCTGGCCGTTCGCCTCTCACACTTGGCTGACCATACATTGGGCCGCACTGTGCGGCTATGCATGGCCTGTCCATCTCTTAGGGAGATGTTTTCTAACCATCCTATGCTAACTGTTATAACCTTTAAACAATTTTCTTTAATCCAGCCCCCCCCCGCCAAGAGTGTAACATTTCAGGCCTACCACCCACAATATGCTCTATCGCGCCCTAGGACCGAATCAGCAGGTCACTCCGGGAAAGGCAAAAAATCCCTCGCCTTCCATTTGCCAATTAGACTTGGGGAAAATTCCTTTCCGGTCCTAATTGGTGACCAGTATTAACTCAGAGTGTTGCATCTAAAGGGGGAGGGTGGGTGGGTGGGTGTCCTTTCCTGCTCGCCACCGCCAACGCAGTGAGGCGGCAAGCGGGGAAATCTAAAATGGTGCCCGGGACTCCCCGGTCTTGTGGAAGCCCCGAGCATCCCCCTTGGTTTCTGAGGTGACCGTCCTCCCCCCCCTGTGCATCAGCACCGCCCTCGGCGGCTTTATTCGTCCTCAGCTCCTTCCTCCATAGAGTGGGGGGGCCCAAATCCCTGCCGCGGCAAGAACGGAGGGGCAGATGGTCCCTTGCTCGAGACACCATCAGGCAGTCAAGAAGTTCTCCACAGTCTCTGCCATGCCAGGATATCCCCTCCAGGTCAGGTCACTGCCACCCATGCTGGACATGGAAGTCCGCACTGGACTAGAATCCCCTGCCAGGCCATAGTTCTGAGGAGAGATTTGTCTCTTCAGAAACTCAAAATGGGAAAGTCTCGCCTTCGCATTACTCTAACAGTATAGACCATTATCAGTCCCCTATCCAGTCCCCCTACACAAACAAATTGCTTATCTCCTTAGAACTATTTGCTGGAGGATTGTGGTGGTATTGCCCAGACAAGGTGTATAGACACATTTCACAGTTTGTCTTGCAATAGGACCTAGAAGACAACAATCAAAATTCGGGGCCACACTCTGGTAGCAAGTGTGCATGCATATGCATATCCTGAATGATGGTCCCCTCAAAGAGTTTGCAGTTCAAGCAAACAGCATTTTGTAAAGAAAAATATTGCAGTAAAGGTTTCTTTTTCTATCCAGATGATGATTACAAAATTAAGTGTTTGGTTGGTTTTTCACCCCACACTTCTCTCTCTCTCTCTTTTAAAAAAAAACAAGCTCAGATAAAGCAAATACAATGTAACATTTCTAGACTGGACCTCTCAGACTTTGTTCTAGACATGCTTTATGTGCTCCTCCATTGGAAACATGTTTTGGACCCACCCATATGCTGACACCTCTCTAATCTGGACGAAAAGCGTGTCCCCTGCAGCATCCAGATACGGCAGTTTCTACTGTAAGGACATACATGAAAAGACTCCTTCAGAAGTTCCGCACCAGCAAATATTTAATAAAAGTGTATTCTCCAGCATTGAAGGGGCTAGAAAACATCAAACATGTGAAAAAGATACATTGAGTTATTGAAAGCAGAAACTAGGCTGCTTTTATACGTTCGCGGGGCACTTGCGGCGTGAAATCACGTGGTGTGCAAAAATCCTGCAGGTGGGGTTTAGACGAGACTTCTCGTGCATTATAGCTGCTCACGCATTCTTCTAAAACCAAGGATTAGATAGCTTGAGATATTTAGTCAATGGTTTTAAAAGAATGCACGAGCCGCTACAATGTGCAAGAAGTCTTGCCTAAACCCTGCCTGCAGGATTTTTACACGCCGTGAGATTTCACGCTGCCAGTGCCCTGTGCATGTCTAAAAGTGGCAGGGAGGTTTGGATTAAACCTCCTTATAAGAACAGTTGGGTAATGGAACGAGTTGCCTAAGGAAGTGTTGGATTCTTCATTACTGGAGTTTTTAAGAGGCTTGTACTTTTGTCAAGGATGGCTTGGGACTTTTCAGAAAGCTGGGCTAACTGACTCTTGAGATCCCTTCCAGCTCTATGATTCTGTGAAAAGAAGTGGTTTATATTCCTGTATGGAAAGTGTACCTTGAATCGGCAGGCCTGGAAAGTCTATGAAACAAGGCCTTCTTTGGATTGACACTACTAATTTTAAATTAAAATAAACAGTTTATGATGCTGAACACATTGAGTGTATAAACTGAGAAACATGTGAATGCCAACTCACTAACGCATAAATCTCAAGGGCCAGTTAGGGCTACAAGCCCAGGAGCAACTGGAAAAACATCCCTGATTCACAAGACTCAGAAAAAGCACAGATGGAGAAAACCAATTACCGGAGGAAAACCCTGAACGGAAGGTGAGAAAAGCTTTAAGTACGTGCACAACAAGAAACCCATTGAAGGAAATGAACGACACTGTTGATGCTGCAATGGCTTTTAGCCTTGAAGAATTGTGTGATACCACAGGTAACCAAAGGAAGCAATTTTTTTTAATATAATCATAGAATACGAGCAAGCTTTGCAGGGCAGGGAGGCCCCACGCAGCAGCCACCAGTGCGGACAAGGATAGCATTCTGTTGCTTTTGACAGGGGAGGGAGCCCTTCTAACAGGCAGACCCACGTGTGGGTCATGCAGGTGGGGGAACAACTGCCCTCCCCACTCTGGTTCAGCGCAGGAAGTCAATCACATAGGCAGAACCCCGGGACTCTGCTCCTACAGCAGCATGAACTGGCTCCCAGAGGAAGCAACCTCCTCCGATCAGCTGGTGGAACTGATTAGGGGATGCACTCCTGGATGCCTGCTAGTCATTTGTTGGAGCGGACCCTGGGGAGGAGGAGGATATGACACTACTCTAGGTTATCACCCTATCTGTCCTGGAGGATCACGGCTGGGACACCATTGCAGCGTCTGGGGTTTGAGTCAGTTCCTTTGCTCCAGTTGCCCAGGGTGCAGTGCAAGGAGGCAAGGCTGGATTTGGAGGTCAAATCCACATGGCATGTTCCATGTTTCTGGGAATGATACCATGTGCAGCTGTCCCAACCCAACCTGGGGTGAACATCTGGCGGCCTCCCTTCACATGGGCAGGTACATCTGGGGCAAATGTGGGGCGGGCAATGTAGGGTCGTGTCTCTTGTGATAACACCTATTGTGAGAGAGGCAGTGGATTCTGGAATGACTGGTCCCCACATTCCAATCCAGACCCTAAATGTACAGCAAATCGCTCTCTGTTGGTCCTAATTAGTTATAGTCCAAGAATGGTCAAAGTTCCTGTAAAGGTTGTGGGGTGAGGGATGTCCAGGACGTGGACAGACAGGGAGTTTGGCAGGAAGGGGATCAAGATTAGGATTAGGAAGCAGGGCTGAGGGCAAGGACTCAAGAAAAGGCAGGACTGGGAGCAAATGAGTCAAGAAGCAAGGAATCTGGAAGCAAGTGAGGGAGGAGGAAGGAGACTAGGAGCAAGAGCAAGGGGAGCAAGACAGGAGATAAGGCAGCAGAGAGAGAGAGAGAGAGAGAGAGAGAGTTGCTCCATCCAGCTTCCTGGTGCTACCAGCAAGCCTTGTATGCTGGCTGGCAGCCAACCAGGGAGGTGGAGGACAGCTAGGAGGGATGTGGCCATGGCAGAGTAGGGATGCCTCCTGAGGGAAGGGGCTGGGCCCAAGCCAAGGTGAAGCAGGGGTGCCATGGGCCTAGCAACCACTCTAAGAACCCTGAGGGCAGGGTTCAAGACCTGGATCCTGACCATTCCCAACCCCAAGAGTTGCATACTGAAACCTTCATCTGTCTTGGGAGCTGAGATTTGAGAAGCATCTGCAAGAATTCAGCTCTGAGTGTTGGATACAATGAAGTAAGAGACAGGACCATTAAAACAGTGTGGGGACAAGCACCTGCCCTGGCTGATAGTCATGCTTGAACTGCCCAAGAGCCACATGCAGCTCCCAAACCACAGTTTGGCCACCCCTGTAATAGTCCCAGTGACCAGTATCCAGTTTATTAATCAAGGTTGATATCCCATCTTCCCAGCAGTGGCATAATATAGTTGATTCAGAAAATGGCATAAATCAGTGGTTCCCAAGCTGTTTTTACCAATGGACCACTGTCAGCTCTCAAAAATTTCCTGTAGTGTCTGGAGATGGCCACCACAGTCCAGTACATGTTCATTCCGGGCTGGCCACAGCTGTACAGGGCAGGTGGCATTGCTACAGCCACCTTCGGGAGGGTTGAGGGGCCTGGGGATAACTATAATATGCATCCCAATTTTGAAAGAAGCAGCTGAGGAAACCAGTTACCACAGTATGACCTCTTAGATCGCTTTTAGATTTTATTTATTTTATTTTATTTATTTTTCTAGATTTCTATACCGCCCCATCCTGCCATGCAGCTCGGGGCGGTTAACAACAATAAAAACAGTATAAAAACATTTAAAACAAATATAAAATATCTCAATAAAACAGGGCGTGGTACAATCATAAATAAATATATAAGGTGGGGGATTAAAAATCACCCCCCCCCCCCTCCCAAAGGCCTGGGCAAACAGCCAGGTCTTACAGTTACGCCGAAATATCAAAAGGCTTGGGGCCAGGCGAGCTTCCTCCGGAAGGGAGTTCCACAGCCGCGGCCCTACCACCGAGAATGCCCGCTCCATCGTGGCCCCCCGCTTAACACGGGGGACCTCCAAGCGGGCACCCCCGGCAGACCGCAGGAGTCGTTCCGGGGCGCGAAGGGCGAGGCGGTCCCTAAGGTAAGAGGGGCCAAGGCCGTATAGGGCTTTATAGATCATTACTAGGACCTTGAACTTGGCCCGGCACACTATCGGCAGCCAGTGCAGCGCTCGGAGCACCGGTGTAATGTGCTCCCGGCGACCCGTCCCCGTAAGAAGACGGGCCGCCGCATTCTGCACCAGCTGCAGCCTCCGGGCCAAGAACAAGGGAAGCCCCACGTAGAGCGCGTTACAGTAGTCGAGCCGCGAGGTGACGAAGGCATGGATGAGGGAGGCCAGGTCCGGGCCAGAGACATACGGACGCAGCCTACGTACCAGATAAAGCTGGCGGAAGGCAGCCTTAGCGACTGCCTCCACCTGCCGCTCCAGCCGCAGGCCTGCGTCCAATATGACCCCCAGACTCCGGACCTGCTGAGCTACAGGGGGGCAAACCCCCCCAATCAGGGGGGCCACCACCCCCTTCGCCCTCCCCACCACCATCACCTCCGTCTTATCTGGGTTGAGCTTCAGTCTGCTCCGCCGCATCCAATCCGCCACGGCCTCCAAACATTGGGATAGCACCGAGACAGCAGGGTCTGGGTCGGTAGAAAACGAGAGGTACAGCTGAGTATCATCAGCATACTGGTGACATCGCACCCCGAACCCTCTCACGACCTCCCCCAAGGGCTGCATATAGATGTTAAATAATAATGGAGACAAGATCGATCCCTGCGGAACGCCACACGGTAAGGCGCGGGGGCTCGATGTTTCCTCCCCCAACACCACCCGCTGGCTCCTCCCCGAGAGGAATGAACGGAACCATTCAAGAACAGTCCCGTCCAGACCCCCCCGGTCACGCAGTCGTCTCAACAGCAGCCCATGGTCCACGGTGTCAAAAGCGGCCGAGAGATCGAGCAGGATGAGAAATGTCGAACATCCCGCATCCATCTCCCGGCGGAGGTCGTCCACCAAGGCCACCAACGCCGTCTCGGTGCCATAGCCGGGGCGGAACCCAGATTGAAAAGGGTCAAGGAGCCCGATATTATCTAGATGACCCTGGAGCTGGAGCGCCACTGCCCGCTCAATAACCTTCCCTAAAAAGGGAAGGTTAGAGACAGGTCGGTAGCTGGCGAGCGCGTCTACGTCCAACGATGGTTTTTTCAGCAGGGGGCGCACCACAGCCTCTTTTAAGCAAGGCGACAACCTCCCCTGCCGAAGGGACGCATTCACCACCCTCGCCAGCACCGTCCCCAACGTCTCCCCGGAAGCTTTTATTAACCAGGACGGGCATGGATCTAGTTGACAACACGTGGCCCTCACAGACCCCAGGACATCCACCACATCGGCTGGCGTCACTTCCTGAAACTCACCCCATAAAGATGGACCAGACGGACCCTCCGCCCCCCCGCGCTCTTCCCCTACTGCTATCAACCCAGCGTCGAAATCGGCCTGAATCCGAGCGATCTTGTCTGCGAAGTAGATGACAAACTCCTCACAGCGGGCCCGGGACAAGTCCCCATCCAGGCGGAGGGAGGCCGGACTAACCAGCCCCCGCACCACCCGAAACAGCTCCGCTGGACGCGACTTCGCAGACGCTATGAGGACGGCGAGGAATTCCTTCCTCGCCGTCCTCACAGCCTCCACATAGGACCGCAAATGGGCCCTATGGAGAAGACGATCGGAGACAGACCGAGTCCGACGCCAGCGTCGCTCTAGCCTCCTGCCCACACGCTTCATACACCGCAGCCCCTCAGTAAACCAAGGGGTCCTGCGGTGACGAGACCGAGGCAGAAGGCGCCTCGGAGCCACCCTGTCAATGGCCTCCTCCAGCAAGATGTTCCAATGCCGGACCAGCTCATCCACAGAGTGACCGTCCACATCCAGGGTAAGCTCCCTCAGGACCTCCTGGAACCGCTGGGGTTCCATCAGCCTCCGAGGGCGGACCATCCTAACTGGTCCCTTCCCCTTCTGGAGGGGGCGCGCTAAAAGACCGGCCTGAAGGAGGTAATGGTCCGTCCACGACAAGGGCACCGCTGTCACCTCCCCCACAACCGGACCCCCCGCCTCAAGGCCAGAGCCGAAGATCAGGTCGAGGATATGTCCCCCCACGTGGGTCGGGCAGATCACCTCCTGGGACAAGTTCATAGTTGCCATGGCGGCCATGAACTCCCGCTCCGCCCCAACAAGGCCGGCATCGGCGTGGACGTTGAAGTCCCCCAGAACCAAAGTCCTGGGGGAGCCCAACACCACCTCCGAGGCCAGCTCCGCTAGAGCGGTAAGGGATGCCGCCGGGCATGAAGGGGCCCGGTACACCAGCAGCACCCCTAGCTTGCCCCCAGCCAAATCGATCACCACGTGCAGAGCCTCTACACCCACAATCTCCGGCACTGGATACCTCCTAACAGGCCAGTCTTCCCTAAAAACAATAGCTACGCCTCCTCCCCGGCCGCTCATGCGGGGCTGATGCTGCACGGCATACCCAGCTGGAACCAGATCCGCCAAAGTTGGACCGGCCAGATCATCCAGCCAGGTCTCCGTGATGCATGCGAGGTCCACGGTCCTAGATGAGTGGCTAGGCAAGCATGTTCTACAATGCGCCGCTAGGAGAAGCTGCGCGGGGTGTGTTTACACGCACCGGAAGTGGCCGCCCGCCATAGGAATTGGTGGTGTACATGGCCTCCCGCAGCCTCTTTAAAGACGCGTTCTGGAAACCTCAACATCATATATCAAGGTTTCCAGAATGTGTCTTCAAAGAGGCTGTGGGAGGCCATGTGCTCTGCTGACTCCTACAGTGGGCGGCCACTTCCGGTGCGTGTAAACGCACTCTGCACAGCTTCTCCTACCGGCGTATTGAAAAATGCGCTTCCCTGGCCGCTCATCTAAAAACGGCCTAAGGTATATGGGGTTCAGGGAAGTTCTTCTCTTTGTCCAACTAGAACCATGAATGTGTGGCATGTGCTTTGCAGCAACATACCCTGTGCTGGCCCCTCAGACATGACACAACAATCTAGGGTGACGAGTGGATAGGAAATGTGGGAACTGAGGAGAGGAAGGTCAGGGGTGAAAATAACAAACCATTGTTACATATTTTAAAAATATGCATTTTCAACAAATCCACGGAGAAAACTATTTTTGCAGCGACTGAAACAGACTCCTGTATAGAAGGCCCACTTAAGTATTCAAAATGGAGCCAATTTGAATGTTTCATCTTCGGAGGCTAATGGAACCGGAATGGTTCTGGTTGGCTCTCAGGGAGGTACCCTCTGAACTTGATGACCATCTCATCGATGACCTCGTCGCATTATGGAACACTCTGCTGATCGACGCCATTGATCGGACAGTTCCTAGACTTCCGCTGCCCAGGCGATAGCACCACAGGCATCTGTGGTTTTCGGAGGAGCTGCGTGTGCTGAAGCGGGAAGGGCGGCGGTTGGAGCGACGGTGGCATCGTTATCGTGCTGAAGGTGACAGATTGCAGCATAGAGCCAGTTTACGGGCCTATGCCGAGGCTATGAAGGCAGCAAAGAAGCTTTTCTTTGCTGCCCTCATAGCGTCTGCAAAATCTCGCCCAGCGGAGCTTTTCTGGGTGGTGCAGGGACTGGTCAGTCCAGTCTCCCTGCACCTTGGAGTGGAGTCATCTATAGCACGCTGTGATAGATTTGTGAATGATTTTGTGAATAAAATATAGTCTTCACCTATAAAGCTCTTCACAACCTTGCTCCCTCCTACCTCTCTGCACTTATCACCCTCCATACTCCAGCCCGTGCACTTCGCTCCTCCTCTGTCCC
>QEPC01015058.1:84510-104959 GCA_003113815.1 Sphenodon punctatus
CGGCTGTGGAACTCCCTTCCGGAGGAAGCTCGCCTGGCCCCTAGCCTATTAACATTTCGGTGAAACTGTAAGACCTGGCTGTTTGCCCAGGCCTTTGGGAGGGAGGGGTAGGGTGGGAGGTGTTAGTTCCCCCACCTGTCTGTGTTTGGTGGTTTGTTGTTTAGCCCTGTTTATTGTAAAATATTTATGACTGTTTTAAATTGTTTTTATTGTATTTTATTATTGTTTTAATTGTTGGAAGCTGCCCCGAGCTGCGTGGCAGGAGGGGCGGGATAGAAATGTGTAGAAATAAATAAATAAATAAATAAAAATAAAAATGATCTTACAAGTTCTTGGTCTTCACTCAGGGGCGTAGCTACCATGGAGTGAGGGGGCTCATTTGAGTCTGGGCCCTGGACTCTAGGGGGGGCCCTCAGCAAGTGGCCTGAGCATCTCTAGGCAATTTTTAGAGTGGCACAGAAGCATGGTCAGCACTCTGAAAACCCTTTAAACTCTGAACATTTTCTAGTGCTGCTTAGGCCACTTACAAATATCCCTAAGTTTTCAGAATGGAGAGGAGTGGAGTGCTGGGCTCACAGACTCATCAAACTTCCTTTCTGGTGGGAGCCGGGGTAGCACCAAAACCTTTTTCCGGGAGAGCCAGCACTGGCCAGGAGCCTTGGGAGGACTGCCCCTTAGGAAGACCCCACCCCTTTGGGGGATCTATAATTAGGACATGGGCCCACCACAGCCTTGCTACACCACTGTGTTCACCATACATGCAAAGTCCTTGCTAAAATTCCCGTCTAGCTCTGAGGCCTGGAAAATCTGGTTTGGAAAACCTGTGGAAGTGAACAAAACTAGTAGCTTAGCCCTCTACTTACTAAGTCGTATGTTGGATCTAAATCCTCCAGACTATTATATTTGGAAGGAAAGACTTTATGGTCACTAAAAGTTTCTACTCTAAAATGTTGATTTGATAGCTTTGCAAAGGGTACAATATCAGATTCACATCGTAGCTGTCCTGCTGAGTGCTTTATATGCCCACTTTACAATCAAAGTTGACATGTAACTTCTTCCTGTAAAAGAATTGCTGCAAGAAAGATAGTTTTGCGAAAGCGCTTTTATTTTTAGCTTAGATCAAAGCATCAAAATGATGCTGTTACCAGGATGAGGAAATGAATGGTTGCTTGCCAACTTGATGATGACTGCTCATTCTTTTCCGTCAGCTATGAGATGTCTCAATGGAATGTACTAGATGGGTCAGCTGCTTGATGGATAGATCACTTAGATCGCTTGATTTCTGTTGCAAGGGTTCTCTCCTCTTTACTTGATTGTCCTTTTAATGCTGGCTGTTCAAAGTGTTTTATGTTGTTAAACTTAACTCACCACGCTGAGCCCACTTGCCTGTCTATGTTTTTGGAGAAGACGTCAACCTGAGCCTCATCATTTTTAAAGACTGTTGACTTGTTCTGCTCCCTTAAACTTTTTGTCTTATGATATGCACCTTCTTACTCTGGTTTTAACTTCACTGTAACTTTTATTTCTTTACCTCTTTGAATTTTATCTTTTGTTTGGCTCAATTTGGCCTTGTTGCTGCTGGGTAATTAACTGCCAGTTACTTGCCTACTTCTCCTCTTCATGGCATTTTGCTGTTTCCCACAACATCCTTCTCCACTTAGACCTTTTAGTGTCTGAAGTCGAGGGTCAATGTGAAATCACCTGAGGTTCTGTGTTAAGGCATCTTAAAGCAGAACAATAAAATAGTTCCTACAGTCACTAGACCCAAATGTCAAAGTAGAGTGGTCAGCAGATGAGAAAATAGCCAACCTGGTTAAAGAACTGGGCTGTATTAGAAATCTTGGAGCAAAATTTGCTCTACTCTAGGTTACTGCTTTGACTACTGCCTTTTTGCTTTATTTTGTAGTTACTTTGCTCATTGCCATGTGCCCGCTGAACCCTCAGAAAACTAAATGCTGTCTTATACTGGTGGCTTCATTGACTTAGGCTGCAATCCTGAAACTACACATGTAACTGCTGAAGTTGACAAGATTTAGGAGCTTGTAAGTAATTTCATGATTATGACCTTAAGCAATATAACACTAGCAGAATATTTGGTTCCAAGGATTTACTCTCTGATGTACAAGCAAAGTCACTTCTCACGTAAAGGGTTCTTAGCCAGTGTGCAAAACCTGGGGTATCTCAAAGTGGAGGTTTGCGAGCAACCACTTCTAATGCTGCAGGATCCTAAGGTTAGTCTATGGGAAATCTATGTTTGCATCTAATAATACCTCCATTGACATCATGGTGAAATCTTCACATTGACCGATGGGAAAGCTCAGCAAATCTCAAACCCACTGTCTTCATCAAACTGACTGCTCTGTTTCAATTACAGCCAAGCCACAGTTCCCCATCCTTGTATATTATAATTTAATATCATGTATGATGCCTCAACTTGCAGACACTGCAATTCATGGACACTACCACACAGATTTAGATCATGCATATATATATATCTAATAATTCAGTTTGGATAAGTATGTCCAAAATCAATTTAAAATGCAAGTTAAGCCTAGATGAACCATGTAGACACAAGGGAGACTTTCAGTAGACCCCTTGTACTGCTTAGCTCTGCTCCCTGATTTCAATGCGCTGGCACAGAAGCACAGCTAAAGAGTTATGAAGAGAAAGCACTGTGTGAAAGAGAGAGGAGGGCTAGCTGACAGTGATCTGTTAACCCAGTACTTCCCTAACCTTTTGGGCTAAGAGGTTAAATTGAAAGGTGAGAACAGATTTTTAATGAATCTGTTTCCCTCTGGATTGATTCCTCTTTTTCCTTATGATCATTCCTCATGTTAGTCTGCACCTGAAGATCATGCTGTGATGCATGGATGTGCAGTGATGTTTTTGAAGGTGTCCTGGGACCTGGGTTTGTTCTTCTTGTTTAGAAAGATGTGCAGTGGGTTCCAGGGAAATCTGACACCGCTACTTAGACTTCAATACACCGACTCACTTTAGAATCTTTTTAAAATAAAGAACTTGAAGAAGGTGGATAAAATAACACTCTGAACCAAGGAAAGCACTTAACCAATTAGAAGCAAGTTCTGAATAATGGGATCTGGCTGGACCTCACTGATATTGCTTTGCTGTTTACTACTTTTACTACTTTTACTTTTACTACTTTTACTACTTTTACAGTACTACTACTGTTGCTACTTTGTGTGGCTCGCGAATGGCTCTGCATGATGATGGTGATTTGCTGACTGCCAGAAACATTTCCTGATGCATCAGACCACCACACCCTCTCACAGATGGTTTCCATTGCCACAGCTTGCCTAGCCAGAGAAAGGAAGCCAGTACCGCTTCCTACTTCAAATCTTATCCAGTAGAGCTCAGCTGGGTAGCAGTAAAACAGCTGATTCCAGATAATTCACATGGTCTCTGCATTTTCCAATACTGTGCTCAGCTTTGCCCATATAAGGATGGCCACAGAATTAAGTAATGTTTTAAGCAGAGCAGACGCAATCAGCTCAGAATTATGGATAGCTATCATGTACATGGCCAACAGTCCATGTAAAAAAAGCCATGTCGGTAAAATATTCTCTGGAAAAGCTGCTGTCTTATTCAGCAGCAGAAACCAGCCATAAAATCATAGATGATGTGGAAAAGGTCTTATATATACGGTTGCCACTAGGGTGGCCAGATATGCAAATTTTGGAGGACACTTATGAGAAATATAGGTTGTGCAACGTGTATTTCTCATAGGTGTCCTCTAAAATTTGCATATCTGGCCACCCTAGTTGTCACCTATGTATATTTTTCCAGGTGACTTATGAAACCTACATGTTGCAGGGCCTGCATTGTAGGGATGGGCGAACGCAGTTTGGAAGTTTGGAGTTCAGACCGAACTCGACCAGTTCGGTTGACCGAACTGAACTTCCAAACCGAACTCGATTTTCGAACTGAACCGAACCAAACCGAATTTCCGAACTTGGCTCTGTTCATCCATCCCCAAAAGATAATATTCCATTTAGTTCAATGGGGTTTGAATTTCTGAACTTTGTTCGGAAGTTCGGAGTTCGGACTGAACTTGAATAGTTCAGTCGACCGAACCGAACTTCCGAACTGAACCGAATTTCCAAACTGAACCTAACCAAATTTCCGAACTTGGTTCTGTTTGCCCATCCCTACTGCACTGGTGCTATAGGTGCCAATGCAGGCCCTGCAACATATATGTTGTGGCCTTGATAGGCCTATGTGCCTACATAGGTGGCAACCCTACTCATATAATTAATATCAATGAATGTGGGAAAATTCCCAAGGCTTGGATGTAGAGCATAGTAGTCCCAATTTTTAAGAAAGGTGATCCCAAAGGTCCTGCAAATTCTCACTCAATTAGTCTGCTGAGTACCATCAGTAAGCTGTACGTGAAGTATTTACTGAGCAGACTGCAAAGTTGGGTAGATTCCAGGAAGCTCATTGGCAGCGAGCAGGTAGGTTTCAAAAAAGGTGTTTCAACTGCCGATCACATTTATGTGCTCGACCAACTCATTGCAAAATATGTTCAAATGAGGCCCAAATCTCATCTATATATTTGTTTTGTAGATTTAAAATCAGCCTTTGACACTGTTAATAGGGAGAAACTATGGCATATGTTGCGGACTCTCCAGATCGACTTGAAACTGTTATATTTGATTCAGGCTATTCATGCCAACACGTCCCTTCAAGTCAGAATAGACAGTCTATTGCAGTGGGTAGGGACGTCAGACCGGGTTGTATTCTGGCACCCCTGCTTTTCTGTATTTACTTTAATAATATGAAGGGGATATTTGCGGACCCTGTTTTTCATCCAGTAGAGCTTGAGGGCCAGGCATTCTCAGCCCTATTATATGCCGATGATACGGCTCTTACTCGGATAGGGCTGAGAAGGGCAATGGAGGCCTTCTGTTCTTATTGCAGGACAGAATTGCTAACAATTAATTATATGAAAAAACCAAGGTACCGGTGATAAGCAGAAGTCAGGCCCAGTATAGATGGATGATGAAGTCGCACCTGATCGAACAAGTTAGGCATTACAAGTATCTGGGGGTAATAGTCTCTGCGGCCCCCTCCTGGTGGTCACACTTTAAGGCTGCCAGGTTAGCAGCAAAGTTAACTGGCCAGGGTATTATCAGTTTCTATTGGCTAAAGGAGGCAAGTTGTTCAGGCCGGCTTTAAAGCTCCTGAGAGCCAAACTAATTCCCCAGCTACTATACGGAGCCCAAGTATGGAGCATAGCTTTGGTCAATGAGTTAGAAGTTGACCAGAACAGAATGTGAAGAACAGTTCTTCATGCTCCAAAATGTACACAGCAATCTTGCTGAGGTTAGAGGCAGGGGTGTGCCGTATAGCAGTTTTGGCCAAGTTAGCCATTCTGAAATTTTGCCTGAGACTTAATTTAATTGACTCGGACTCACTAGCTCAGCAGATTATTCCCACAGCTGTTGGTAAGTGGCCAGCCAAGGTTGTGGAAATTCTTCACACCTTGGGATTTTCCCTCTCCTACATATTGTCCAAGCCTTTTCTCTATGCCTGGGCTGAGATTAAACATAGGATAAAAGATCAGGAAGCCCAATATATACAGAAGCACATAGGCTCACAAAGGGTCGCTCACCTATATACAAATTTATTGATTCCCGTTCAGGGGGCTACTTACCTGTCTAATCCTAGGATAGGGGAAACCAGGGTTGCATTAACTCTAGCTGTCTCAAGGATGTAATACCTTAGTTACTCTCTGTTGCTGGCCTTCACTTTTAACATCAAGAATGATTGCATAATTGCAAAAACTGGCCCATTGTACAAAAACAGGCCATACATGGAGTGATCCATTCCCTGTCATTCATTCTCCGCTTCTGGCAGTCAGAAGTTGTATTGCCTGACCATGTTGGCTAATAGCCATTCATCGACCTATCCTCCATGAACTTATTAATATTTTTTAAGTCCATTTATACCATTGGTCTTCACAACCTCTCATGGCAATGAGGTGTGCAGCTTAACTGTAAGCTGGATTTTTAAAAAAAATACTACTTTTTCTGTTGTTGCTTTAAGCCTGATGCTGGATAATTTCATGTGGTGTCCCCTGGTAAGTGAATGAGAGTGAGTGAGTAAATAGGGAGAAATTATTTACCCTCTCTGAATCTGCACCATCTATGATTTTCTAAAAGTCTTCCATATTTATTTATTTATTTATTTAAAATTTATATCCCACCCCTCCTGTCCACAGGGCAGCCCGGGGCGGCGAACAACATTCATTAAAACATTAAAACAATATAAAATTTTAAAACAATTTGCAATTATAATTTTAAAATACCCCAATATGTGGGGAAAGCCCTCTTCCCCGCCCCCACCCCACCCCTACCCCTCGCCAAAAGCCTGACGGAACAGCCAGGTCTTAAATACATGCCGAAACAGCAGAAGAGTGGGAGCCAACCGAGCCTCCTCCGGGACTGAATTCCACAGCACAGGGGTGACCACCAAAAAAGATCTAACATCGGTGGCCACCCGCCTCACCTGGGGAACCTCCAAAAAGGCTCCCACGGATGATCTCAAGGGTTGCACGGGCACATGGGGAGTGAGGCAGTCCCACAGATAAGCAGGGTCTAGGCCATGAAGGGCTTTAAAGGTTAAAACCAGCACCTTGAACCTGGCCCGGTGCTTTGTAGGCAGCCAGTGCAGACCCGGAGCAGTGGCGTCATGTGCTCCCTGCGACCCGCCCCCCTCAGGAGACGGGCCGCGCCATCCTGCACCAGCTGCAGCCTCTGGACCAGCTTCTCGGGCAGCCCCATGTAGAGTGCGTTGCAGTAATCCAGCCTCGAGGTGATGAAGGCATGGATGACAGTGGTGAGGTCGGAGTCTGAGAGATACGGCCGAAGCCGCCGGACAAGATGTAACTGCCGAAATGCACTCCCTGCCACGGCCGCAACCTGAGATTCCAAACTGAGCTGCGAATCGAGGAGCACACCCAGACTCCGCACTTGAGACACCATGGGGGGGCGAACCCCCCCAACAAGAGGAGATTCAACCACCCCCAGGCTCCCCAAGCCCTCGCCCACCAACATCACCTCCGTCTTGTCAGGATTCAGTTGCAGATGGCTCAACCTCATCCAAGCCCCCACAGCTGACAGGCACTGGGAAAATAAGGAGACTGCATGGCCTGGGTCGGTGGAAAAGGAGAGGTAGAGCTGAGTGTCATCAGCATACTGATGACACTGCATGCCCTGAAACCCCCTCACGATCTCCCCTAATGGCTGCATATAGATGTTAAACAAGAGGGGGGACAGAATGGCACCCTGCGGGACTCCACACGTGAGGTCCCGGGGGGAAGACGTACACTCCCCCAAGACCACCCGGTGAGTTCTCCCGGCCAGGAATGAACGAAACCAGTCCAAGACCGTTCCGCCAATTCCAGCACGGTCCCGCAGGCGAGTCACCAACACCTCATGATCGACTGTGTCGAATGCAGCCGAAAGGTCTAGCAGGACCAGTAAGGTCTGACGACCCTGGTCCAACGCCAGACGGAGATCGTCAACCAAGGCCACCAATGCCGTCTCCGTACCATACCCAGGCCGAAACCCAGACTGGGAGGGATCAAGGAAACCGATGTGGTCCAGATGCTCCTGGAGCTGTCGTGCCACAGCCCGTTCAATAATCTTCCCTAAAAAGGGAAGGTTAGAGACCGGCCGATAACTGGCAGGAGCATCAGCGTCAAGAGATGGTTTCTTGAGCAGGGGTCTAACCACAGCCTCTTTTAGGCAGTCAGGCACCCTGCCCTCCCGAAGGGAGGCACCAACCACCCCAGCCAACAACGGCCGTAACGTCTCCTGGCTGGCTTTCACCAGCCAGGACGGGCATGGATCTTGCTCACAAGTAGTGGCACGAACAGATCCCAACAAGGAATCCACATCGGCAGGCGACACCATCTGAAACCGATCCCACAAAACAGGACAGGACGGGGCATCCATAGCCCCAAGATGATCCTCTGCAATAACTGTGGTGCCGAAATCGTGGCGGATGCGAGCGATCTTATCTACAAAGTACTCGATAAACCGGTCACAGCGGTCACTGGATTGCTCCAGGTCCAGGCGGAGGCAGGCAGGACTGACCAAGCCTTTCACCACCCGGAAAAGCTCCGCTGGACGTGACTTTGCAGATGCAATAAGAGCAGCAAAGAACTGCTTCTTTGCTGCCTGCACCGCCACAGCATAAGCCTTTAAACTGCTCTTATGCTGCGATCGATCATACTGGTCGCGAGTCCGGCGCCACCGTCGCTCTAACCGCCTGCTCTCCCGCTTCAAACACCGCAGACCCTCAGTAAACCAAGGAGACCTGCGGGAGACTCGAGAGGGCAGCGGACGCCTGGGAGCCACCCTGTCTATGGTCTCGGCCAACAAGGTGTTCCAGAAGGCTACGAGATCATCGACAGAGCGGGTGTCAAGGTCCAGGGGAAACTCCCCCAGAGCATTCCGGAACCGATCCGGTTCCATAAGTCTCCGGGGGCGGACCGATCTAATAGGTCCTGCACCCTGCCGGGGGCTATCGTGCGCCAGGATGCACGTCTTAAGGAGGTAATGGTCAGACCATGACAAAGGCTCTACAGCCTTAACTCCTACTAACTGACCCCCCGCCTCAAGGCCGGTGCAGAAAACCAAATCCAGTGTATGTCCCTCCTCATGTGTGGGGCCACAGATGATTTGGGACAGGCCCATGGTTGTCATGGAGGCCATGAACTCATGCCTCGCTCCTCCAAGATCGGTGTCAGTGTGGATATTAAAGTCCCCCAGGACCACCAATCTAGGGGTCTGGAGGATCACATCTGACACCAGATCAGCAAGAGCATGTAGGGATGCCGCCGGGCAGTTGGGTGCACGGTACACCAGCAGCACCCCTAATCTGTCCCCGGCTATCTCTCTCTGTCATGTCTTTGACTCTTTTCTAAGCCGAATAGCCCTAATCTTTTTAGCCTCTCTTCATATTGAAGCTGTTCCATACTCTTGATCGTCTTTCTTCCCAGAGCTTTGATTCAGCAAACCACTTTACATACATCCCTATCCTTAAGCAAGAGGGAATCATTCGTACACTTGATTCATGAGTGGCTGCTGCTACCTCCCGTGCCCTGGTGCTACGTTCTCTTGGTATGGTGAAGAGACAGCAGCAGGGCAAGTTAGACTAGAATGGTGGTAGAGGCTCAGGGGCATACCCAAGACTCCCTTCGCACTACCACTCCCTGTATCTAGCCTCCTACACTTTTACAAAGAGGGGGTGTGGAGGCAGAAAAGTGCTGAACAAAAATAAAATGAAAAACCACAGGGGAAAAAGGGGAAAGGACAGAAAAGACAGGAAAAGAATAGAAAGAAAAAGAAAGTCCCAAAAAGTAATCAAGTGAAACTGTAGAGAGACAAAAAGAGAGACCGAGACAAAGGGAAAAAGACAGAGTGGGAAAAAGGAAATGATTCATCTCTACAAAGTGTCCAGTCCATATTTGTACTGTACTGATTTACATTTTCTATTCACTCTGCACCTAATTAATAAATAAACCTCATTTTGATGATGCAGTGGGATTCCTCCTGAGTAAGTGGTTTGAGGACTGCAGCTGAAATCAGGACTTTTGGCAATCTGGCCCTGTAAGTTTGGAAAGTGCTTGGCCTTTTGTATTTGTTCTTACAAAGGTTTACTATCGTTCACCCAATGTCTCTCTCTTGCCAGCTAGGCACACCCAGAGACACTTTCCCCCACATACATACTAGCCGATCGACTCTGCCAAGCCAGGCAGAAGTCCTAAAAACCATTAGGTAAAGCATTCAGGGTGAAAAACTGTACATGCTGAGGACAAGCACAAAGCTTCAGCCCCACTCGGGTCCTCAGAGCATGGCTGCCATAATGCACAGAATTAAACCTTGCCCCCAAGAAGTGCATCTGAGATGTAATTTTGTAATTTCTGTTTGATGCTACAGTGTGTTTTAGCAACAGGAAGGCACTGCTGGTACTAGGGAGATGAAAAGCAAAAGACAGCATAAAATAGTACAAGGATGTACATAGTCCCATTGCTGCTGGCCCTTTCAGGGCTAGCTGTCTCAGGCACTCTGCTGCTGGGAATAAATTATAAAAGTTAGCAACTGACTCCACCTCCCCACCATCCCTTTCCTTTTGACTTTTCATCCTGCTGTGAAGCACAGGGTACCAAGCTGTGAGCCAGCTGTGAGAGGCCTGCTGTTGCTGCAGCACTAATTCAGTCGGAGGGTTTGTGGGTGTGCACAAATCACAGAGGGACTCTTTTTAGTGACCACCTGTCTGTGGTATGGATATGGGATTGATACCTTCTGGGGCCCATTCTGCAAACCCTAATTCCAGCCAGGCAAAACAAAACAAATGGAACAAGTCAATGCACAGCTGAAGAAAGGGCTAGAAACAATGGTCTTCCAGTGAAAGAGAAAAGGCATTTTGTTTATTGTGCCTGTGCAAAATGGTGCTGTGCTGGGACTGGACGCTGATCTGGATCTCCAGTGGAAAAGGGAGATAGTCCATGTTCCACTGGACCCAGATAGGACCGGGTGGATTCATTGGAGATGGAATTTACCTAGGTTTTCTGTTTCACCCCTAATTTAGCCTAACTCTTTAATTTTTCATTGAAGCCCATTGGCTTTAGCCCTGTCTCCAATTGCTGCAGGGAAAATTGGCTATCATCTGTATATCAGATAATATAACACCTTCTGCCAATTACACCTGGTTAGGAGGATCTGACTCTATATTTCTAATTCACACCTTGCCACAATGACCCATGCTTTCTAGCGCTGAAATTCAGTCCCCAGAAAACATCAAAATTCACAAAGGATTCTGTTTCCTGGTTCCAGATTTCCTGGTTCTGAAGTTCCAGGGACCAAGGTCAGTTCTGGGAAAACTTCAGAAAACTTGATCGAGTGCTGCCGCCATTATGCGTGTGGATAGAGTGACTGAGATGGTTGACCCTGGATTCTCTGAGCTATGAAACGAGCTTCTCTGAGCTAGGAAACAAAGTGTCATATTTGGTAGGCAGGGGGCTATGGGAGGGGACAGGTGAGTGATGGACAAGCCATAGGACAGGTTTTGATTGGCTGGCAGGGGCAAAATAAAAGTGTCTGTAGGACCATTTTCCATTCTCTTTGGTGAATTTGGCTGTGTGCTACACTGCTGACCTGTAAGCAATCGGCTTGGGGCGGCGGGGGTGCCTGGCCTGACCTGGTATGGTCTGTCCATAGGGGCAATGCTGGGATGGGGGTTACTTGCTTCCACCATGCCATGATTTTTTAAAGAAAATAAGGGTGCCCTACTGCTGCTGCTTGGCACCATGGAGGCCAGAGGGATCTCTGCCTTACTCCACTTCCCCTGGCCTGGACTGTCCATACTAGGGGCAGTGCCTGGGATTGTCAGTGCCACACCAATGCCATGCTTTTTAAAGAAATAAGTAGGAGCTACTGCTGCCTGGTGCTTGCACTGCTTGGTGGTAAGTTTAAACTCTAGAGGCCAGTGAGGGATCACTTTTGCTGTGGTTTTTGTGGGCACTGTGACTGTACTTTGACTGTGGGTTCAACGTTGCCAAGATGTGACTGACCATTGAGCTTGGGCACAGGGGAGATATACTTTCTTTCTGGTTAAAATAATATGGTGTGTGGGACAGGGGCTTGCCTTGCATAAGTGGACAGGCCAATGGAGGCTTTTTGTGTGTGGGTGTGGGGGTGAATGTCTGGGTTCTTTCTTGTGAGTGGCATTATGCCTGCTGGACTGGCATAATGATTTTAAAGTGGGTGTACTGCTGATGGTGGGCCATGCTGTGGGTATACTACTAGGAATGTGAGAACAGGACCAAGTTCGGAAATCGAGTTCGGTTCGAAAGTTTGGTTCGGTTGACCAACTATTCGAGTTCGGTCGAATTCCGACCTTCCGAACCGAGTTCGTACATTCAAAAGCGGGTTTTTTGGCTGTCCGAACTGGTTCGGATTCGACCAAACAGTTTGGTCGAATTCGAGTTAGGTTCGAAAGTTCGGTTCGGTCGACCAAACTATTCAAGTTCGGTCCAAACTCCGAACTTCCGAACCGCATACGCACATCCCTATATACTACGGCTGCCTTTTGGGGGGCTTTCTGCACGCAATTGCACTTTTGTGTGTTTGTCTTCTTGACTGATTGTCTCACTCTTGCTAGCCTGCTCTTCTGGGCACGGCTTGGCATAACAATTTTAAAGTGGGTGCACTGCTGATGGTAGGCTGTGGTGTAGGTACACTACAGCTGGCTTTTGGGGGGGCTTTCTGCATGCAGTTGCACTTTTGTGGGTTTGTCTTCTTGAGTGATTGTCTCATTCTTGCTAGCCTGCTTTTCCAGGCACTGCTTTGGCTGTGATTTCAAGAACTTAAGATGTGATCAGCTAGGGTACAGGAGAAATACTTTCTTTCTGGTTAATTAATTTATGGCATGTGTGGAAGGGGCTTGCCTTGCATAGGTGGGCACAATTAAGGGTTTTGGGGTGGGGGGCATGTCTGGTTTCTTGTGCGTGTGTTTTTTATGCCTGCTGGGCTGGCTGGTGGCACCCATAGGGTCATGGGATGAAAGAAATCGTTGAAGCTTGATTGATTGATTGATTGATTTGATTGTTGATGCCATGTTTGGACTTTGGTGGGGCACCCCAGTCCACCCACCCACCCCAGAGCTTGCAAGCCTTTCATATGTAATCATTCATGGGGCATGTTTGCGGGTAAGAGGGTGGGGAACTTGATCACATACATTTTTTATTAAATGGTGGTGGTGGTGTTTTTTGCGCTAGCTTCTGTTCTCTCTCTCTCTCTCTCTCTCTCTCTCTCTCTCTCTCTCTTTTTTATCTGCCTGCTGGTAGGTGCAGCAGGCCAGGGAGTGGGATCATTTGCTCTCTCTCTCTATGGGGCACCCCAGTGCCACCCAGTTGCCTTGCATCATTTGGGGAAAAATAAGGGTCTAGCTAGGAAGGCAAACTTTGTAAATATACATGGGTTTTTGTGTGTGTGTGTGGAGGGGTGTTGCGTCACCCTCTTGCCTTGCTTCATGTATAGGGGGCAATGGGCCTGCAAGGCTGGAGGGAGGGGGAATTAAATGGCTGCAGCCTATGCACATGGCACCATGTGCTGACCTGGCATTGAGTATTTCCGAGTTTCCGTGATTCTGAGCTTTGAAGTTCTGGGTTCTCACTGAGTCTCACCTGGGACTGAGGTGACTAAGGCTGGGCACGGAGGCCAATGTACCACGATCAGTCAAGTCTTCTTTTGCCCCAGGGGCTTCTGGGATTGAGGTGTTCAAGACTCATCACAATAGGAACGGATGGACCACTGGGTTCTCACCTGGGTCCAGGTACCCAGAAACTTGGAAATTGGCCCAAGTACCCAGATGGCCTATTCGGTGCAGCCCTAATGCTTTCATTATCTCGAGTCTAGACTACTGTAATGCACTGGGTCTGCCCATGGTGATGGTCTGGAGGAGGCTGAAGCTAGTGCAGAATGGCATGAGCATATAACTCCAGTTCTGTGTGCACTGCACTGGCTTCCCATAGTCTTCCAGGCCCGATTCAAGGTGCTGGTTATAACCTTTAAAGCCCTACAGGGTCTGGGTCCCACTTATCTGAAGGACTGCCTCATTCCCTGGGCCCTAAGCTGGCTTCTGCGGTCTGCTGGGAGTGCTCTCCTTGAGGTCCTGCATTGTTGGCGGATGGCCACTATGAGGAGGGCATTCTCAGTGGCTGCGCTGCTGCTATGGAACTCCCTCCTGGTGTAGGCCCATTTCTGCTTGGATTTGCTCACCTTCCAGAGGCTGTGTTGTTCCACCAGGCATTTGGAGAAGGAGATGGGTAGGGTGGGGAGGCTGTGTGGGGTTTGGGTTGGGGGGAGATGGGTTCTTTTATTTATATTAACTGTAATACTGTTTTGTTGATGTTTGTATGACTGATATTGTGAGCTGCCCCAAGCTGCCTGAGGCAGGAGGAGCAGATTATCAAGAATATTACATAAATAAATAAAATAAATATCACTCTCCTCTGAACTCTCTCCAGTTTGTTAGTGTCCTTTTTAAAGTGACAAGCCCCAAACTGAACACAGCACTCTGCCCACCTGACCAATGGAGAGCAGAGTGGCACAATTATTTCTTCTCATGTCTTCAAAAAGCAGCCCAAAATAGCATTTGCTTTTTTTGCTACCACATGACATAGTTCATATGGTGACGTGGTTATTGACGTGGTTGTGGAACATGGCAGGGGTTCATGGGACTGCTCTTGAGTGGTTTCACACATTCTTGGCTGGGAGAGCCCAGAGGGTGGTGATTGGCGGTGGCTTGGCGTCCCCTCGGAAGCTCCCTTGTGATGTCCCGCATGGTTCCATCTTTTCCTCACTCCTGTTCAATGTGTATTCGAGGCCCCTGGGTAAGATTGTTCAGAGATTTGGAGTGAAGTGTCATCATTATGTTGATGACACCCAGCTCTAGCTCTATTTTTCATCTGCAGTCTTGGTGCTTACCCAGTGCCTGGATGCAGTTGGGGGACTAGATGCGTGCGAGCTGATTGAAGCTGTATGCAGACAAGAGTGAGGTGATGATGGTTGACTGGCCTTGTGATCTGGGGGATAGATAGGGTTACCATACCTCCTCTTTAAAAGAGGACGCTTATGAAAATCCATGTTTTTCTGGAACCAATGCAGTCCTGCACTGGAACCGATAAAACCTTGTACCACGTATTTTTCATAAGCGTCCTCTTTTAAAGGGAGGTATGGTAACCCTAGGAATATAGGAACCCCTGTTGTTTATGTGGTTTGGCCTTCTTTAGTCACTCAGGCTTGCAGTGTTGGGGTGCTCTTGGATCCACAGCTGTGCCTGAATTGCCAAGTTGTGGTGGTGAGCAGGAGCGCTTTTCAGCAACTTCATCTGGTGAGAAGGCTGCGAGCTTTTTATACCCGATTCTAATTTGGCCACTGTCATCCATTCCTTCATAACCTCGAGACTAAACATACTGCAATGTGCTCGATTTGTGGCTGCCCTTGATGACTGCTTAGAAGCTGTACCTGATGAAGAACACGGTGGCCTGCCTTCTGCTGGGGGTGGGTCATTGGGAGCACATTACACCAGCGCTCCAGAGCCTGCACTAGCTGCCAATAGCTATCTAGGTACGACTCAAGGTGCTGGTTTTAATCTATAAAGCCCTAAATGATTTGGGCCCCAGGTATCTGAAAGACCGCCTCTTCCCTTATGTTCAGTTGCAGCCTCTGAGGTCAGCCAGGAGCACCATCTTGCGGGTACCATCTGCTTGTGAAGTTTTCACAAGGGCACACAGAAAGGCATTCTCGGTGGCTGGCCCCTAATTATGGCACTCCCTCCACTTGGAGATCTGCCTAAACCCAAGCCTGTTCATCTTCTGGAAGTGACATAAGACTTTGTGTTAGGCCAGGCATTTAGGCAGGGATAGGGTTGGGGGGGCAGGGTTGGGTGAAGGGGTTAGGGAATAGGACTAAATAAATAAACTAAATGAAATAGTTGACTCCAAAAGAAAACAGAAAGCACTAGAATTCTTTGGTATGCTATATGAAAAACTATTTACTGGTCATGTACAAGAGGCTGCTGTGCTGGGGGATGGGAAGCTTTTGGACTGTTGTTCAGAAATCCAGCATGGTGAAGAACCTGCTAAATAATAAAGATTAGTGGGATTTTCTAACTGTAAGGACAGGCAGTGGGATAGAATACCAAGGATGGCTGTAAAGTGGCCATTAATGGAAGTCTCTTAAAATGAGCTTGATTACACTTCTTGGGGATGGTCTACGTACAGCTGAACCTGCTTAAGGGTAGGGGGGATGGACTAGATGACCTTTTAATGTAACTTCTATTCCTAAAATGCTAGCTCGAGACTAGACTACTGTAACGCGTTCTACGTGGGGCTTCCTTTGGAGGCTGCAGCTAGTGCAGAATGCAGCGGCTCGTCTCCTTACGGGGACGGGCCGTTGGGAGCATATTACACCGGTGCTCCGAGCTCTGCACTAGCTGCCAATAGCGTGCCGAGCCAGGTTCAAGGTGTTGGTGTTGATCTATAAAGCCCTATATGGTCTGGGCCCCTCATACCTCAGGGACCACCTCTCCCTCCGCGCCCCAGAGCGGCTCCTTCGGTCTGCTGGGGGTGCCTTCTTGAAGGTCCCCTGTGTTAAGCTGGGGGCCACAATGGAGAGGGCATTCTCGGTGGCCGGACCGCGCCTTTGGAACTCCCTTCCGGAGGAAGCTCGCCTGGCCCCTAGCTTGTTGACATTCCGGTGAAGTTGCAAAACCTGGCTGTTCGCCCAGGCCTTTGGGGAGGGTGGGAGGGGAGGGTGAGGGTTTTTTTATCTCCCCCACCTTACCCATTATTTATTATGTATTTATTATATTTTTTAGCCCTGTTTTAATATCATTGTACTGAATGTTTTAAATTGTTTTTATTGTTTTATTGTTGGAAGCCGCCCCGGGCTGCTTTTGCAGGAGGGGCGGGATATAAATCCATTGAAATAAATAAATAAATGATTCCTCCCTCTTCCTATATATTTTTGTGCTCAGTTGCAATAAACTAAGTATTAGTTCTGCAAAGGGGGGGGGGGGGACTGGACAGAATACTCCAAGATTTGTGGAGTAGATTTGATACACTCCTCCTCAAAATCAGGGGAGGCTACCATGCCTTGGGTAGCCTTACCCCTCCCTGGGCAACTGGACCGCACGATGCAGTGGCTTGTGTGCCTGGTGTCCTCCAGATGTTTTCCACGGGACGGGGCTGACTGCTACGTGATGCGTCCTTGGAAAAATTCCAAAGATACATTGTGTAGTAGCCTTACCTCATAGGGGGTAAGGCTGCTTAGGGCATGGAAACTTGAATGGCCGGGCCCTTCTGCCCTGCTATGCAGCGAGCTCCATGGCAGGGTTGTGAGTGGTGTGCGCTGTCGCCTGTCACATGCTGACACATCACAGCCGGGGGCGGGATTTTGGTTGGGCCAGGGGAGGGAGGCAGGGCAGGGCCAGGCACCCGCTCATGTGACTAGCGCCATGGCACACCCTAGATGTTGCAGCAGCTCTGATAGGCTGGGTCACCCAGCTTCCCCGCAACTGTCTGCCTGGTTCCACATACTTCTCTTCAGTATGGTGGTGACAATTGCATGCCTTGGGGCCACATGGGAATTGGGCCCCTGCAACTCATTTGACTGCACCCCATGGGCTACTACTTGATGGAGTTATTGGGTGCTACAGCAACACCAACTTGTAATGTCATCACCAAAGTTCATCTCCACATAGGAAAGCCATGTTAGCACCTTGCTAATTGAATGTAGATTGTATACTAAGCTAAGGGAACATTGGCTTGCCCAGTTTCTACAGAGGTGGCCAGACAGATCCACTTTTGAGTTAGAAAAGTATTTGCTAGAGGACCGTTTCAGTGAGATCTCTGCTGCAACTGCCAATTTTTTATTACGGGCCTTTGTTCTCAGAGAGAATTTTTTACAATTTCGATGTATAACTTAGATGACATGATCTTTGTATGATGTTCATATGACTTTGGAAGATATGCTCAAATTATGTGGTTAAATGCCTGTATTATATTCCTTGGATTTATTTGTTATTATTGTGTATGTACTATCATGCTGAGGATTCATGAGGAATGGATGAAGTAGGGATTGCTGAGACCTATGTTGGTAACATCCTTATAAGGCCTTGGAACAGATATGGAAGGAGTGGGGTATGAGATTGTGACTCTGTGCACTGAACAGCCTTGACAAGGTCGGATGGTTGCTGTTTTTTCACCCGACGTTTTCATCAGGAGCTAAATTCTTCTGATTCAGAGGAGTTCCTCTATTGATAATACTAAGGACCCTCTATAGAACTGAGTGTAAATAGAATAGATTGGACCTGGTATGGTTGGGGGGTATGTCCATGATTGTGATTTTATAATGGAGATTTGGGCTCTTAAGGATTCTCGGGGGGGGAGGGGGTCTGCAACTTGTTGATATTGGCAATTTTGACATTTTGAATTATGTTTGTGACTGATTTTACTTAAATATTTATTTGTTAGGATGGTGGTAATCCCACCATCTTTTTTGGTTTGATTTCTTGGGCAGGGATAGTATCTATTTTATTCTACATAATATTATAGATTTATTTATTTTTATTATGTTTACTAAGTTTATTAGTTTTTATACATCTTGTAATTTTGTAGTATTTATCTTTTATTATGTTTATTTGCCATGGTGCATTTTTGCAATTTGTATTATCTCAATTCCATGGTTATGTCCTTCGGATACACCACAAATAAAATTGATTTGATTTGATTTGAGCACCTTGCTGGCAGCAACTGTGTTTGAACATATTCCTGGCTAATCTCATTTCAACCATAGGTGTCAAAGGAGCCTTTGTGACTAACAGAGCATGCTGACATATATAGTATGCTTGAGGTGCTTTAGCTCAACTCATTTTTCTCTTGAGCTTAATTACCAAACCAGCATGTTCACACAACTTATCAGTAACTTGAGGTTAATGCAAGGTTCTAACTCTCTCTGTATAGACCTTGTTTAGACCTATGCTAGCTTGATGAGTTTGGGAGGAACATGACCACCAGCTGCATCTGTAGGAGCTCGGGTCTTGTGCATAAACCTCGGGGGTTTGGTATGTTCAGAAACCCTGGTGGAGCCTCTCCTATGAATGGGCCCCATTGTGGGCTGGTGCACTGTGGTATCGTAGACAGAGGTTGTACTGCTCAGACTTTGTCTCTTTGGCCATTTTTGCATGGATGCAGTGGGATGGGTGTGCACCAGCGGTGGGTGGAGGTGGTTGCACAGCCTTTTCCATGGGCACACACCCATCTCCACCCATGGAGCCTTCTCTGGTTTGCTGGATGGTTCCGTGAGTGGGTGATGGGTGGAGATGGGTGTTGTGTGGGAAAGTGCCCCCCCCCACTGCCCGTGCTGTTTTCACAGATGCACACCCATCCCCCTACCCACCACCACGGCATTTGCACAGACACCCCACCCACCCAGTGGGGGAGGGGGGAGAGCACAGACACCACCCACCCACCCAGTGGAGGGGGTGGGGGAAGAAGGCATCCATGCAAAAACGTCCTTTACTGGAAAAAACATAGCACACCCAGAAGTCATGACTCCCTCAGCCCCGGCAGCTGCTTCCTCTGGAAAGTTCCAAAGGACAAACTGAAGTCTTGAACTGCAGCTGCTTCTCCCCCTAGGGGCTGACTGCATTCATTACAACCGACACTCAGAGACCCTGGTAGGGTTGCACATGGCCTCAGAATCTCTGCTTTTAAACCCTGCCTAGCTACTTAACCAGAGATATTCAAACCTTGGAACTTAATTGCAAGCTTTGAGCTTAGGCACCAAATAAGCTCAAGCAGAGGCAATTTAATTTATGTATGTGTGGGGTGCAGGTAACGTGACAAAATCAAGTTTGAGGTAAAGCTAAGTTTCTAGTTAATATATTTTCATTAAGTGGATGTATTGTATACACAATACCTGCTCTGATTGTGCCGCTCCTTTAAGCAACACTCAAAAAAGGCAAACGTTTAAAACAGATTAAAAAGACCCTCAAACCTCCACTTTGACATTCAGAAAACTGGTTAAGATAATTGCCCATTAACAATTGGATAACCTCCTGCCAGTGGAGTAGCAAGAGGCTGAAATGAGAGTGGACAGAACTGTCTCCCACAAACCCTGAAAAACCCTTCTCCTGACTCATCGTGTAAAACCAGGAAGGGCCAGAATTAATGAGGGGCTGTCCCATGCACCCAAAATTTGGGGAACACATGTCTCCTACATCCTGCCCCGCTGGAGAATCATGACATCAGCACTCCACGGGGGTGGAGCCACATCACAAAAGGGGCGGGGGAACTGCCTTAGCTCCATCCCTTTTATGATGTGGCTTCTTCTCCATGTCTACTCTAGAAACTCTTTTGCATAATTTGCACATTTCCTTTAAAAAAGGCATTGTTTGAAACCCAGAACTCAGGAAAGCCTACTGTATTACATAGGGGCGGGAAAACCGGTAAATCCGGTATCCGATAATGCCGGTACCGGGCGTACCGGCATTATCAGATTCGACCCGGTAATCCGGTCTGGGTACCGGATTCCGGGTACTGGATTTTTTTACATTGCAGCCATTTAAAAATGGCTGCAATGTAAAAAACTTAAAGACCCAGCAAATTTTTTTAAAAAAACAAACCCTCCCCGAGTCCAGGCTGCGCGGGTGGAAGGGGGAACACCCCCCACCCACCCTGCCCAGCCTGGCTTTTTGTTTAAAAAAAGACTGAGAGGTGAGCCCACCCCTCAGCACCAGCGGCCGCGGCATCCCCGCAGCCGCCGGTAAGTATGACCCGATCCCTGGGGGGGGAGTTTAACACCCCCCCAACCCCCCAGGGACCACCCCTACTAAAGTTCAGTGCACTTAC
>QEPC01015058.1:105337-116649 GCA_003113815.1 Sphenodon punctatus
CAGGGTGGGTGGGGGGTGTCCCCCCTTCCACCCGCGCAGCCTGGGAGGGGGAGGGGGAGGGAATTAATTTATTTCATTGATTTCAATGGGGACACAGCGCCCCATTGAACTCAATGAAATAAATCCGGTACCGGTATACCGGATTTAATCCGGGAATCCGGTTTTCAGAGAACCGGTAACCGGTAAATCCGGTAGCCGGTAGTGGGCCCGGGGTCCCACATACGCCAGTATAACCCCACTGACTCCAATGGATTTTATTTTATTTTATTTAAAACATTTTTTAGTCACCCCCCACCCCCATGCCTATGGCATCCCAGGGCGACGTACAACAATATAAAAACAACAACAATAAAAAAAACCAAAAAAACATTAAAACATAACAATATAAACAGGGTTGGGAAAGTAAAATAAAATAAAGGTTGGGAGGCATTAAAACACTAACCCCCCTCCCCCTCTCTTCCCCAAAGGCCTGGACAAACAGCCAGGTTTTACAAGCCCACCTGAATGTCAAAAAGCTCGAGGCCAGGCGAGCTTCCTCCGAGAGGGAATTCCAAAGATGCGGTCCGGCCACCGAGAATGCCCTCTCCATTGTGGCCCCCCACTTAACCCGAGGGACCTCCAAAAAGGCACCCCTGGCAGACCAAAGGAGCCGCTCTGGGACACGGAGGGCGAGGCGGTCCCTGAGGTATGAGGGGCCCAGACCGTGAAGGGCCTTATAGATCAACACCAATACCTTGAACCTGGCTCGGCATGCTATTGGCAGCTAGTGCAGAGTCCGGAGCACAGGTGTTATATGCTCCGATGACCCGTCCCCATCAGGAGACAGACCACTGCATTCTGCACTAACTGCAGCCTCTGGATCAGGAACAAGGGCAGCCCCACATAGAGCGCGTTACAGTAGTCCAGCCTCGAGTTCCTTATGGGGCCAGATTCAATTACAGAGCCCAAGAAAGGACTGCAAGATCTTCAGGTCTGATCCATCGTAGGTGCAAGCTATCATGTTCCACCTGTCCCTCTCCCCCCAAAACACCAAGGGTAACTTAGACAACAAGTAACACAGTCCTCAAAGAGCTTGAGAAACCAAGATCCACTAACACCAGAGGCCCTTGTAAATGGCAAGGAGTTAAGTTGGTGAGATATAACCAGAGGACTTAGGCAAGTAAGCCATGTCCCATGCTTCCAGAAAAGGAGACTTCCCTCACCACTCCGAAGACTCTCCAGCCAATCTGATCTGGGGGGAAACTCCTTTTGTACTCATAATACATTGATCAGTTAGACTGAACATCAAGACGCATTCCACCGTTTTAGATAAAAAAATGTTTTTCCCATTCCACACCAGAACATCCTGATTGGTATCCCAGATTCTGAAGCTATATGGTGCCTCTGAGAAGGGGGCTGGGGAATCCTCTCATGTAGCCTCATAATGAGCATCCACATTATTCCACAAGTGATCTCACCAGTTTCATCAACACTACTTCATAGAGTGAGGTACCGCTAAGCATAAGGGGATCCGAATCTGACCCTATGTGTGTTGGGGAAAAACCTCCAGCTGCTCAAAACATGCAGAGATTCTCATGATTCTTATAAGTAACATTCAAAAGAGATGAAAGATTATAGCTTTTACTGAACTATTATCTATTGCTGGGTTTCAGCTGTGCCTGAAGCAGGGCTCTGTGAATTTGAAAAGCTTGCATACCCTTGCCAACAGAAGAAGCTGGTCTAGTGAAAGGATTCATCTTAACTACTTTGCCTCTTGTCTCTCTCATATTTGGGACCAGCCCAGCAGCCACACACCGGGATTTGAAAGAAAGAGTTTGCACAATGAATTCTTCCTGAGCAGGAACAGAATACACTGCAGTGTCTACTTATATTCCCTGAAAAAATACGTCCTATCTAGTATTTACTTGACTCTTCCATAATTTCCCCCTTTGCCTTCCCAATCTTTCTGTAGGTAAAAATACATGGGAAGTTGCTTGCTAGCATAGCTCCACTTACAGTGAAGTAGAGTTAAAGCTTCAAGTTGTAACAATGCACTGAGAGATATGAAAAAGTGTACCGTGGGCTGGAATGAAGACTCCGGCGCTTACAAACAGTTTGTCCCATGAATAAAACAGGACTTCGCATCAGAGGGTTCCACTGCATATGTCATGCTCAGCTAATTTAGCGCACGGGGTATCCTTTTGCACATATTACACGGTGAAATTCGAGACGTTTACAAGGACTGTTGATATAATGTCTTTGCTGAATGCTCATAATTCTGCCATTTCTATTGTCCTCCTCTAAACTCTGCAACATGCACAAAAAAGAAACTCTTTTGAATCTGTATACCAGCCTGAAAGCACTAGCTTCACTCTCTGCTGATCTTAGCTACAACACTATTAGGCACTCACAGATGGCTTTGGGGAGTAAGGGAAAGCTTTAAAAACAGCACAAAACAGCCACACTTCATATGAATAAATATTATGCAATCTCCATTGATTTACAGAAACTTACTGGAAATAATTGTCTAAGAGGATTTGTTTCTTACCTTCTTCTGCAAATGCCCAGAAGGACACGCTTCCTAGCAGAAAAATGAAAAGCTGAGTTTGAATCAACATCTTTGATAGTTCTGTTTAAGAATAGTTCTCCACCCTTGGAATCAGACTGTTCCAGACAGTTTGAGGGGTGTGTGTGTGTTTGGAAATCACTCTGGGAGGAAATAAAAAAGAGAGAAACTTTTGAAGTTGCAAATATTCCTTCCACCAAAGAAGCTGAAAGGGGCATGTTTCCCAGAGTGATAACTATATAGCTAAAGAGAAGTAAGTCAGTTTGGAGTCAGCATTTTTTCTCTCACTGAAGGGTGGGAGGGCATCAAAGGTGGTCTCGCAAAGACGAGCAGGCCCGCCCTCTGCACTCTGTTTGGTCAGCACTAAAAATATGATCTCAGCTCAGGTTTAAAGTTACAGGAGTTTTAGAAGATTGCCCGAGACAGTTATATTTAGTGAAAGGCGAGGAAGGCTTTAGACAGAGAGAGGGAGTTCCCTCCTTTCCTACAAAATTGCCCTTTCAAAAAATATTTAAGGATCATGTAGGGAGGCAGGAGAGACCTAATTTGTCCTGTTATTTTCAGCTGTGAACTGATGGTTTCTTTATTTTGCAGCAAGCCACAGTGTTTGTGTGAGCGAGTGGTGGTAGTTTTCTTTTTAGGGGGGGCGGGATGTTTGGGTGGAGACATTGAAATAATTTTTGTCCAGAGGTTAATTTGGATTGTGAATACTGACTCCTTGGTCTTTATTTTGCTTGTGCCACTGCCTGTGTCCTCAGCTGACATCCTAAGTTATCATTGCATTTGTCTGAGTGCTGGGAAGCGCTGATGTGCTGAACTGACTCTAGGAACTCAGAACATCCCTTCTTATATGTCACAATGAAGCCAGACCTTTGACTGTTGTTTTGAACTATTAATTATTAATATTTATATAGCACCAGCAGTGTACATGACACTGTACAATCAATAGTTATAGAGTGTCCCTACCCCAAGGGGGCTTACAATCTAAGAGAGACAAGGGAGGGGGAGAGAAGGCAGAGGTGAACACCAGGCGAGACAAGGATACAGTCATGAGGTTGAGAAGTTGCAGACACATGAGCTTAACTTAGTTACGGGGAAGATATTCTGCATGAGGTAGGGAAGAGGAGGCAATTTCACTCATGACAGGTTAGGGAAAGCCTGGTGGAAGAAGTAGGTTTTCAGGAGGGATTTGAAAGTTGGGAGGGAGGGAGCAGAACAAATGTATCGAGGGAGGGAGTTCCAGGCCTAGGGCGCAGCAAGAGAGCAGGGGAGCCACGAGCAGGCAAGGGTGGGGACAGAGGAGGAGCGAAGCTCCCGGGCAGGAGTATGGTGGGATACAAGGGCGGAGAGATATGGGGGAGAAAGCCCATGAAGAGCCTTGAAGGTGAAGACCAGGGGCTTGTGCTGAATGTCTTCAAGTAGAAGGAGCCAATGTAGGTCGGAGAGAAGGGGCTGAACATGGTCAAAACAACAGACAAGGTGGATGACTTTGGCAGCAGAGCACTGAACGGAGATGAGGGGGTGAGATCGGAGCAGGGGAGACCAGTAAGGAGGAAGTTACAGTAGTCAAGGCGAGAGATGACTAGAGCATGGTCCAGGGTTTTTGCAGTGGAAACAGTAAAGCAAGGCCTGATTTTAGCAATATTATACAGGGCAAAGCAGCAGGACTTGGCAGCAGGATTTGGCAACAGCCTGGTTCTGAGGCGTAAAAGAGAGAGAGGAGTCAAAGATGAATCCCAGGCTACGTGTCTGAGGGACAGGCTAGATGGCGGTACCCTCAATGGCAATTGAGAGGGAAGAAGGAGGGGAACGTTTTTTTGGGGGAAGATGAGAAGTTGGATCTTGGCCATATTAAGCCTGAATTGGTGGTGAGACATCTAAGCAGATGTCAGAGAGACTGTCAGTGATACGAGACTGAATGGAGGAGGAGACCATGGGAGTGAGAGCTAGAGACCACTTTTAGATGTGTGCAGCGCGCATGCAACGTGAAATCATGCTGCGCATAAAAATTTCGTGTGCGGGTTTTAGATGCAACATTTAGCGCATTAAAGCTGGTTGCGCATTCTTTTAAAACCACAAACGAAATATCTCGATATCGAGGTATTTACTTCCTACTCCCCTCTCAATTTCCATTGAGGGTGTCACCATCCAGCCTGTCCCTCAGGTGCGGCGTATCCTGGGATTCATCTTTGATTCCTCCCTCTCCTTTACGCCTCCGATCCAGGCTGTTGCCAAATCCTGCTGCTTTGCCCTGTATAACATTGCTAAAATTGATATTGAAGTATTTAGTGTGGGGTTTTAAAAGTAGACGCAACCTGCTTTAATGTGCAAAATGTCGCGTCTAAACCTCGCCCACAGGAGTTTTACATGTGGTGTGATTTCACGCCGCGTGTGCACCACACACATCTAAAAGCAGCCAGAGTTGCATGTCATCAGCATACAGGTGATACAGGAAGCTGAGAGATTCAATGAATTTACCCAGCGAAAGTGTAAACGGAGAAGAGAAGAGGGTTCAGGACAGAACCTTGGGGAACTCCCACAGGAAGGGGAAGTGACATAGAGGAGGTACCAGCAAGAGAAACATTGAAGGAGAAACACTGAAGGAGTGGTTTGAGAGATATGAAGAGAACCAGCTGTGAGTCACAGAAACCAAGGGAGCATAGCAAATCCAGGAGGAGCCATAATCGACAGTGTCAAAAGTGGCAGAGAGATCAAGGAGGACAAGAATGGAGTAGAGGCTCTTAGAATCAGCTAAAAGAAGATCACTGGTGACTTTAGTGAGGGCAGTCTTAGTCGAGTGGAGAGGGCGGAAGTCCTATTGAAGGGGGTCAAAGGAGAAATTTGAAGAGAGGAAATCAAGACAGTGAGTATAGACAGCCCGCTCCAGCAGCTTGGAAGTGAAGAGTAGGAGCAAAATGGGGCCAATGGAAATGATCCAATAGGGAGAGACTGATGATGTGCAGCAGAGACTGCAAAGTGGTGGGAACAATCGCTGTTAGGAGGTGAGAGGGGATGAGGGCACGTGGAGGGGCTGGATGGAGAGAGGAGGGTGGTGACCTCATCATGGGAAGTGAGGGAGAAGGAAAAGAGAAGAGAGGCAGGAGGGGAAATAGCAGGGAAGGAAATGGGGTGGGAAAGGGTTGAAAAGCAATAGCAAGGTGGAGCTGATCTATCTTGCTGAAAAAGAAGAGACGATCTTGTGGGGAGTGGGGGGAGGCTTCAGAAGGGAAGCAAATGTTGAGAAGTGATGGCAGGGATTGCGAGAGTGAGATATGATTAAAGTGGAGTAATAGCGGTCTTTGGTCAGGAAAAGGGTGTTGCTTTAAAGTGGAGGAAGACAGCAAACTCATGAGGCAGCTGGTGATTAAACGTTTTGGGAGGGTTGGAGCCCAGAAGGAGCTGGTCAGCTATGGCTCCACACTCTGGAAGGTGGGGTTGATTTGGGGTAACCCCACAGTGTGATCAACTGGGCAACTCAGAAGTCTGTATGAGGAATTTGTACACGTGTATGGAGCGGAGCTTAAGCCTGCTGAGTCTGACTCACTCATACCTACCTTCTAGACCTTGTGGCCTAGGCCAATTTGCTTCCACTATCTGTGCAGATCTTCTAACACAGGGAGCTTAGAGTGATCCCCTAAGCCTTATGCCTGTGACTCCTGGGAATCTTAGCTTGGTATGGGGCTACTTTATATGAGCGTTGGCGCCTCAGACTGTTCATTGTGAGCTAGTATGGCAGTTTTCTTATCGTGCAGCTGCTCATGAGTAGGACCTAATAGGGCTGGAGCTTCTGTTTAGGCTGTGCCCTATTAGCCCCTATACTAGGATTGGGGAACCTTATAGCCAGAGCCAAATCCAGCCTGCAGCTGTTTTTTATTTGGTCCCATTTCTGGCTGTGGTCTGTAGATCCAGTCCCTACCTTCAAGCACAAAAAGACAGAGCTGAGCAGAAGGGAGTGGAGATGCAGGCATGCATTCAAGTATTGGGGTGGGGGGAATGGATCAGTGGTGGCTAATGGAATTTCAGGTGGTGGTGGGCAGGGACGAGGGGAAGGGTATAAATGGGGGTGGATGGATGGGGACAGGGGCGGCTGGGGGGGTTTGATGTTGGAGGGGCACTGGGGCAGTAAGGCCAGCGGGCCTAGGGGCAGAGCCAGGGGGACGGTAGGCGGAGCCAGGGGGACGGTAGGCCAGTGGCATGGCATAACCCAGCAGCAAGAAGTTCCCAGGGTTAACATCGGATGGAAGAAAACACAGTCTAAATGCACATCAAGCTTAAAATAAATAATTAATAAACCCAAAACACTGACAAAACACTGGCATAACACAGCAGCAAGGAGTTCCCAGGGTTAACATCGGATGGAAGAAAACACAGTCTACATGCACATCAAGCTTAAAATAAATAATTAATAAACCCAAAACACTGGCAAAACACTGGCATAACACAGCAGCAAGGAGTTCCCAGGGTTAACATTGGATGGAAGAAAACACAGTCTACATGCACATCAAGCTTAAAATAAATAATTTGTAAACCCAAAACACAGGGAAACAAACACCCATACCACTGGCATAACACTGGCATAACCCAGCAGCAAGGAGTTCCCATGGTTAACATCGGATGGAAGAAAACGCAGTCTACCTGCACCTCAAGCCTAAAATAAGTCCCCCCCCATGTTTATTCACCCCTCCTTCCCCAGTGTGTTGTCTCCCCACGTTGGGGGCCTGGGATGAAGGGGGAGGGGGGTGCGAGACTGGGGAATGGGGGGGAGGGTGGGTGCACCCCCCCCTCCCCCCCATTCCCCAGTCTCGCACACCCTCCCCCCTTCCATCCCAGGCTCCCAGCCTCTGCTCCCTGAGTCCCCCCCACATTTACTCACCCCCCCTTCCCCAGTGTCTCGTCTCCCCAGGCTGGTGGCCTGGGATGGAAGGGGGGGGAAGGTGTGCGACACTGGGGAATGGGGGGGGAGGGTGGGTGCACACCCCTTCCATCCCAGGCCCCCCAGCCTCTTCTCCCCCCTGAGTCCCGTTTACTCACCATTGCAGGACTCAGGGGTTGTACTGGAGGCAGTGGCAGGCAGGCACCAGGCAGGCAGGTGAGGCTTCAGGGTTCAGTGGAGGCGCTCGGCAGCAAGATGGACTGCAGCATGCATGCTCAGCAGTTCAAGCATGCGCGCTGCAGCCCATCTCGCCGCTGAGCGCCTCCACTGAACGCCCAGGTGAGGCAAAGCTGCCACGAGCGGGAAATTTGATTTCCCAGCGGCGGTACTTGGACTGAACGCTGAGCCACCCGGCTCACGTTCAGTTCAAGTTTGTCCCTTCTGGGACTCCAGACTCTGGAGTCCCAGAAGGGAGTGAGTCAGACTGAGGCTTCCCAGACAGAGGCTAGCGCTCACTGACTGTCTCTGCCAGTGGCTGAAATTGAAATCGGAGCGCCGCGCTGATCTGGCTGCAGCAGACAGAGCAGTGTGGCGCTCCAATGTCAATTTCAGCTGCCCGGCAGAGACAGAGCGCTCAGTCAGTGAGCGCTCTGTCAGTGCGGCACCAGTGGGGGGGGGGCAACGGGGGCAGGGTACTGGATGGGGAGAAGGCAGGGAGGGAGAGAGGTAGAACCATGGGATAGCAGGGAGGAGGGGATGGGGTGAATGGGGAGGAAGGTAGGGAGGAGTAGAAATGGGGGGTGGGGGCTTGGGAGAAGGCAGGGAGGAAGAGAAGTAGAGTAGGAAGGCAGGGAAGAGGGGATGGGGACGGGTAGATGAGAAGGCAGGGAGGGAAGGGAGGAGTAGAAATGGGAATGAGGGAGGCAGAAACAGAGGTTGGGTGGAAGGTGGGGAGAAGGTAGAAATGGGAGGGTAGATGTATGGGGAGAGGCAGGGAGGGGAGGTAAAAAACAGGGTGGGGGGAAGGCAGGGAGTAAGGGAAACAGAGAATGTGGGAAGGCAGAGGGTAAAACTGCCACTTCAGATGCAGTGGCAGAGTCAGAGGTTAGGAATGTCCTGTCTGATCAGGTTTTGTGGAATGAATTTTAGTCTGTGACACCTGCCAAGGCCACCAATGTCCTGGGATTTGTTCGGGCCACAACTTGTGGATTAGATTCGTGCCCATCCTGGTTGGTCAAGGCCTCCAAGGAGATGCTGGGCCCGGACCCGGCACACTCCCTTCTCGAAGGGAGGGTGCCGGGCCCGGACTGCCTCAAGGATGCTGTGGTTTGACTCCTTCTTAAGAAACCATGTCTTGATGTGGATGCTCCAGCAAGTTACTGGCTTGTCTTTAATGTTGCCTTTTTAGGGAAGGTGATTGAATGGGTGGTGGCCCAGCAGCTTCAAGCACATTTGAACCGCACCGGTTTTCTTGATCCCACGCAGTTGGGCTTTTGACCAGGTTATAACATGGAGACAGCATTTGTAGCCCTGGTTGATGACCTCCTTGTAGAGCTAGATAGGGTTCGTATGACCCTACTTGTTTTACTGGATCTATCAACAGCTTTTGACACTGTTAACTATGAGATGTTGATGACCCGCCTGCGGGACCTGGCCAGGGTGGATGGACCTGTTTTAAAATGGTTTCATTCCTACCTTGCAGGCAGATCACAGCGGGTAGTCCTAGGGGACTGTATATGATCCCCTGGGGCCCTCTCATGTGGGGTCCTGCAGGGTTCTATTCTGTCCCATCTCTTGTTTAATGTGTTATATGAAGCCGCTAGGGGAGGTCGTGAGCAGCCAGGGAGTGTGTTGTCATCAATATGCAGACAACACCCAGCTGTATTTATCCTTTTCATCTGATCCAGGCCCTGCTGTCTCCTTGCTGTCCTGGTGTCTGGTCACTAGGGATGGGACTATCGGCAAATTATCAGTTACTGGTTTTATCGGTATTGGATTAATCTGATATCGGATTTATTAGTATCGATATATCAGTTTTTGAACATTGCTGATTTTTCGGATCTTTAACATTGTGGCCATTTTTAAAATGGCCACAATGCTAAAGATTCAAAAAATCGGCAATGTTAAAAAATTGATATACTGAAACCGATATTATTGGTATTATCGGATTAATCCGATATCGCCAATTATCGGCATTATCGGATTAATCCGATACCGATAGTCCCATCCCTACTGGCCACTGTGGGGAATTGGATGAGGTTGAGCTAATTGAGACTCAGTCCCGATAAGATGGAGGTGATGTTGATGTCATCATGACTTGGAAGGGTGGGTTGTGAGCACAATGTTGGTGGGTGGGACCAGGGATCTGGGGGTGGGGAACACCCTGGTTATCGGTGGAGTTTGCCCTCCATTGGTTCCATCTGTGCGGAGCCTGGGGGTGCTCCTGGATTGACAGTTATGCCTGAATCTCCAGGTGTTGGCTGTGGCCAGGGGCACCTTTTGCCAGTTACATCTGGTGAGGAGGCCCCGCTTATATGACTCAGACCTTGCCACCCTCATCCATGCATTAATCACCTTGAGACTAGACTATTGTAATGCGCTTTATGTGGGGCTGCTCTTGGTGACAGTTCATAAGCTGAAGCTAGCGCAGAATGCTGCGGCCCATCTCCTTAAGGGGATGGGCCACAGAGAGCACATTACACCAGTGATCCAAGCACTGAGCTGGCTGCCTATTGTCTTCTGGGCCCGATTCAAAGTGCTGTTTTGGACCTTTAAGGCCCTAAATGGCCTAGTCCCTGCTTACCTGAGGGACTGCCTCACCCCCTGGGCGGCCCCATAGGTCATCCTGGAGCACCCTCCTGGAAGTCACATTTTCGGTGGGTCTGGACAGATAGGAGGGCGTTCTCAGTGGCTGCACGATTGCTTTGGAATGCCCTCCTGGCGGAGGTTTTCCTCAGCCCAAATCTCCTCGCCTTCCAAAAAAGCTGTATGACCTGTCTCTTCTGCCAGGCATTTGGTGGGGAGAAGGGGAAGGGTGGGATGCGTTAAGGGTTAAGGGAGTCTTCCTGTGGACAGATATTGTGTTTTATGCTGTTACTGTTGTGGTTTTATTCTTGTATTTTTGTATTATTATTGTATTTATATATTGATATTTAATTTGGTTGTGAGTTGCACCATGTCACCTTGAGCGAGAGGGGTGGGGTAGAAGCTTTTATAATAAATAAATAAATAAATAAATAAAATAAAATTTTAAAAATGGGAGGTGGGGGGAAGACATGGAAGGGTAGAGGGAGAGGGTTCTGCTGCAGACTCTGACAGCCATGTTGGATCTTTGGGCAGGGAGGTGTGGCTCCTGGCAGCAACCAGGAAGATACTACTGCCCCTATCCACTCTGCCAGGGCTGCTATTGGCCTGGGACAGTCTGGATTGCTCCCCAGTGGCTGTTTTAATTGGCAGCTCCCTCCATTAAGAACTGCAGGGAGCCCCCCAGTCTCCGCCTCCAATCCCTCCCCTTGCTTTTACTGCGCAAATGCCCCAGGGCAGTTGGGGGAGCCACCCTGAGCATTTGTGCAGTCAAGGCGGTAACTGACTTAACTCCCACCTCTCCCTCCATCCCCTTCCTTTGTTGATTTACAGCTGAGATGGCTTTGCACATGTGCTGCCATGTCAGCTATGTTGAGATGATGGTGCAGGGAAGAGGACTTTAGATTCATGAAGAACTGGGGAACCTTTTGGGGAAGGGAGAGGCTATTCCGACGGGATGGGCTCCACCTTAACCAAAGGGGAACCCGGCTGCTGGTGCTAAACATTAAAAAGGAGATAGAGCAGTCTTTTAAACTAAAAACTGGGGGAAAGGCGACAGGTGCTGAGCAGCTCGTGGGTCGGGCTGAGGCA
>QEPC01015058.1:118107-135035 GCA_003113815.1 Sphenodon punctatus
ACAAGTGCAAAGTGATGCACATAGGGAAAAATTATCCAACCTATGAGTACACAATGCTGGAGTGGATACTAAGCTAGGAAAAGGAACCACTCAGGAAAAGGATCTGGGAGTGATTGTGGACTATACACTGAAATCCTCAGCCCAGTGTGCAGTAGCAGCAGTCAAAAAAGCAAACAGAATGTTAGGAGTTATTCGCAAAGAGATAGAGAATAAAACTGAGGATGTCTTAATGCCTCTTTACAAACCAATGGTGCAACTGCATCTGGAATACTGTGTGCAGTTCTGGTCACCCCATCTCAAAAAAGACATAGCTGAACTAGAAAAGGTACAGAGAAGGGCACCGAGAATGATAAAGGGTATGGAACGGCTTCCGTACAAAGAGAGGACTGACAAATTGGGTCTCTTCAGCTTAGAGAAAAGAAGACTGAGAGGGGACATGATAGAGGTTTATAATATCTTGAGTGGTGTGGAACGAGTAGATAGGGAATGGTTATTTACCCTCTCAAATAGTACCAGAACTAGGGGACACTCCATGAAACTAGCTGCTGGCAGATTTAAAACAAATGAAAGCAAGTATTTTTTCACTCAACGCATAATTAACTTATGGAATTTGTTGTCAGAGGATATTGTCGAGGCCAGTAGTATAACTGGGTTTAAAAAAGGACTGGATAAGTTCTTAGAGAGTAGGTCTATTAATGGCTATTAACCAAGTAGTTTACGGGATGAACTTCTTACTGTCGGGAGCTGGGAGTGAACAACGGGGAATGAATTGCCCACTGTGACTATTGGTTCTTCTCCCATGCAATTGAGCTTGGCCATTGTCGGAGGACAGGATGCTGCGGGCTTGCTGGACCATTTGTCTGACTCAGTATGACACTCCTTATGTTCTTATGAGTCAAGTGGAGGGGAGGGAATGAGGCAGAGGGATGGCTCTGTGGAAGGCAGGGTGAAGCCCTACTGCCCTCTCCCACCAGCTGCTCCTGGGATGGATCCATGATCTGGATCTTAATGTGAACATACCCCTTAAGCACCTTGACCCCAATTCCTATCTAGCCCCCAGATCATGTACTAATTCTCAAAGAAGCCCCTAGGAGGGAAAAGACTCTCCTCCCCTGCCCTATACAGACAAGTAGCCACTGTTGTTTACAGTTTACTTGAGTACGTTTGTAGACATCTGATTCAATATCAGCATCTAGAGTCAGATTATTAATTATATTAATTTTATTTTTTATTTATACCCTGCCCAATCCCCAAAATGGCTCAGGGCAGCTTACAATACTTTAAAATGTCATCATATAAAATAAATCCCATCCCTTCCCATTTCCAGCCATCGCTACCCTCCAACTCTCATTTGGAGTCCCTCCCTACTACTACTACTTATCATTTCTACAGCGCTACTACACATACACAACACTTCACAGTTACAGAGTTTCAGAAACAGGTCTCTGACAAGTGAGTTTGCAATCTAAAATAGACATGGGTGAAGGGATCACAGGGAGAGAGAGAGACACACACACTCTCCCATTTTACAGATGGGGAACTGAGGCTGAGTCTCTCCCAAGGCCACCCAGTGAGTTCATGGCTAGGGGGATAGGATTCAAACCCTTGCTTCCCAGGTCCAAGTCCAGCACCTTATCCACACTCACCCTCTAGGCTGACAGGGTGTGACTTGCACAAGGCCACTCAGTGAGTTTATGGCTATAGTGGGATTCAAACCCTGGCTTCCCAGGTACATGTCCAGCACCTTATCCGCTACACCACACTGGCTCAATCATGCATATCTTTTCCTGTGCTTACTTGTAGATATTGCTATGTCGAACAATACACATAAAACAAACATAGGAACACATCCCCACAAATCTCTCTCTCTCAAAAAAAAATAAAAATCCCAGCCATTCTGTGCTACCCAGTCCCACTTCCCCATCTCTCACCCAGAGGAGTCTCCTCCCCACCATCATTCCCAAGCCCAGACCCACCCTTTCACAGAGGGGCTATGGCTAACCCTCAGATTTTCTCACCCTATTCTCATCCATCCCCCTGTCTCTCACCCTGGGGAGCAAATTCCAAACACACAATCCCAGCTCTTGTTCTTCTCCTCTCTCGCCAGGTATTTCCCAACCCCATACCCCAACACAAACATTGAAAATACAAGGTAAGAACAAAAAAGAATAATTATGGGGCTTTGGGGACTCCAGGACACAGATGCCCCCCCCCCCCCCCCATAAATAAATACAGTGCCCATTCTCTACCCTGCCAGGTAGAAACCAAACCAGCACTGGTGTTAGCTGCCGACTGAACTGAATATACAAAGAGAGGCCCCCATCTATAACTGTCCTAGGCCCCCATCAAACTTAATCTGACACTGTCAGCAGCATGTAATGTATGCAAGATTAGTGCTACATATCAATACCTACAAGTAAGCGCAGGGAAAGGTCAGACAAATTTTAGATTTGGATCTCACATAATCTTCAGTCATATCCATTTCCTACCACCCAAGGTCAGAAAGGAAGTGTAACCTCAATTTCCAGCCACTGGACCTTGTGATGCCTGTGTCTGCAAGACTGAAGAGCCCCTGATTATCAGATGGCTTTTCCATATGTAAGAATCTGTGTACAGTGATTAAGTCACCTGTTAGCTGCCTACTTTGAGAAACAGATTTCCGAGTCCAAGGTCAGAAGAGGCCACTAGCTCATCCATCCTGTGACCCCCTGCAAATGAATGGCCACCAAGTCACATCCTCCTATAAAATCCCATACTTAAAATGAGATTTTAAAAATTCTCGAAAAACTAAATTAATGTGCTACAGGCAGAGAACAACATAGCTCCCAACATTTTGAATGGCCAAAGAGGGTCAAACCCTACCTCCTCGGCCAATAAACTCCACCCTTCAGAGAATAAGCTCCACCCCTCATGCACTTAAATGCACACATACACACATCCCAATATTCCCAGTGCATAAAGAGTGACAGAAGCCTCTCCAGTGTTTCCTTCTATTTAGTTTTTATAATGCTATCATCTTCCCATTGTCCTCTCAAGTGCTTTACCTGAGAGGCAACCAGGAAAGAGGTTCCTGAGATTTGAATACCAGTCTTTTTGTCTCTCTTGCTCCCGAAAGAGGGACACCTCCCCCCCGAAAGAGGACAGTGCGCTTCAGCACCCAAAGAGAGACTGTCTCTCCTAGGTAGTGACTGTTGGGACTGTTTCTTGGTATTTCCTCACTATCCCATGACTCCGTGCTTCTGCTGCTGCTGTTGAGATCAGCTGCTGTGATTGTTTGACAATTTCTGTCATTTTTCATCCGTTTCCAGTACTTTTGTCAATTTCCAGCATTTTCCTCCAGTTTCCAGTATTTTCATCAATTTCTGGCACTTTCTGTGAATTTCCAACATTGGAATGCAGGAAAAAAAAGGGCTAGCCCTTGAAAAACACCAATATGGTTTACAAGGAGCCCAAACAAGGATAAATAAGGGAAATGAATAAAGGTTAGGTAGAGAACTTGCAATCGTACACAAGCTCAAAGTAGCGAACATAAGCAGCATGTAAGGAACACTGCATGTTGTGTGGCTATCTAGGATGAATTACCAGAAGTACTGAATGGGAACTAGCGAAAATAGTAAAAAAGCTGGTCAGTTTCCTCATTGTGCTAGCACATGTGACTCTGTGGGCGTTGATAGACGATCCCGCTCACAAGCGGGATCGTTCAGCGTCGGCATCTCTCCCCCGCCTTCCTCTGTATGCCGTGTCTGATGTTCAGACACGGTGTACAGTCGTTGTGCGCATGCACCCCCTTCCGCGCATGCGCCTTTGGCCAGGGAACCCGGAAGTGCGGCGTAAAGCCGGCACTTTGGGGATCCACGTCGGAGGGGCCAGGATTGCCGACCCGGTCAGACGCAGGGTAAGATTCGGCCTTAAAGTTTACACGAGTGCAAAGAAAGGCGGCTGATCAAAGGATCAGCCACCTTTTTTGTCTCGTCTATAAACGCCCTGTGATTGCTCGATTCAGCACTAACAGTCTGTAGAGCTGAAACAGATACCACAAAAGTTATCCATGGATAATGTCCGGTATTCTGGATAGCTCAGTGGTTATTTGGTACTATCGAATAACTGTAGGAGTTAACTATCAAACTGGGGATACCAGTTACTGCATAACAAAACCAGTCCGGATAGAAGGAGGGAGTAAAAGATGTTTTTAAAAAACCAAACAGTAATAAAACAATAATGCAGTAAATGGTAGTTGGTAAATGATGATTCAGTTAACTATAGATAACTGGTGGATACTAAATTGGATAGTGTGATATCCGTCCAGATACTGGATAGAAACATGTTTGAGCTCTAGCAGGGAGGTATGGAAAAAGAGGGCTCTAGGGACACCAATACCAGAAGCCCCTGCAACGGCAGGGATCTAATTTGCGCTTAGATCTTCAGTAAAGTGGGTGAGAGGCATGTTGCCAATGTCAAACTCCAATACTGTCAGAGGGACATGCACAAATGGTGTGGTATTGAGACCACTCTGGGTCTGCTCACCAGTGAGTTGTTAATTACAGAAGCAGCCACTGTAGATAACCATAGCAAGGGCATGGTGATTAGCAGTGTGCTAATGGCAGGACTGACCATCCGAACCTCACCATGACTCCTCCCCCCTCCCCACATCTCTTCCCCTTAGCACCAAAGCTAAAATTGTTGACTGCACCAGGGGGGTGGGACTTACAGGGTACTGCTGTGCTGTCTGTGGCACCATCAGCAGCACATGAAAGGCTGGCTGGGGCACCAGATGGGAATTTTGCCTGATGTGTCAGCTTTTCCATCAGTGAGATGCCAATTTTCAAGCAGGCCTATAGCACAGATTTTAGTTATATTGGTAAATGGGTGCCGCACTGTAACGAAATACTCCATCTTGGATCTTGGTGCCTTGAAAGACTAGAATTAAGACACTAAGGCACAGGATATACAATCTGAAGAGCCATCAGCTTTTCTTGAGAACATCCTGTATGGATCATTGTCTTTACAGAACTAAGAAAAGAAATACTTGCAGGTATTGGTATCAATGTGTTCTAAGTCTTATACAAAAATTGGGATTGCGTAGTCGGGAGCAATTTGGCTCCTGAAGTAGAGAAACAGAAGGGGATCTTTCCAGGCAATTAAACATGCTTTGCTTCTGGAATAATGAGCAGTTTTGAAGGTGTCTAATATCTTTTATACAGTTAGGGGTTAATTTACTGCAAGGGGTTAATTTACTGCAAGACGCTCATATGTGGCTGCACATTGATTTCTCCGCATGCAGTGCACTGCTTACCACTCTGCCAACCACCTAACACAGGGGCATTATGTTTGATCACTTTAACCCGGGAGTAAGCCACAGAGTAAATACAGTGTTTTTTTTTACAAATGGTTGTGCCTCAGAGTGTAAATGCAGAACTCCTCAGAAGATCCATGGAGCAGCTAAAAAACACAAAACACAATCAGTATCTGGTCAATGATACCACCCTGCCACCAGGCGTTGGTCAGCCAGGCTACCACAGAGACATGAGAACTTTAGATGCCATTCTAGTTCCTGTCTCCTTTTAGTGGTGAAACAAGCAGTTAACTTGCTGCTTGCGAACATTTCTTGCTATATAGTACTGAGACTGAGATCTCATTGAGATCTTGGTCCCAGTATGAGTTCTCGGTGAGAAAATCACTGCACATGCACAAAATGGTTGCCGGGCTGTTTTTGCACATGCTCAAAATGGCCACTGCCCCAACCAAAATGGCAGTGAGACTATTGTTACTTTGGTTAAGGGCAGCGGACTGCACATGCGCAAATGGCCTCTGCCTTTAAACAAAACAGCGGTGATCATTTTACGTATGCACAGTGATTTATTTATTTATTTATTCATTCCTCGCTGAGAACTCGGTGAAGATATCCTGGTGCTCGGTTTGTCCCGAACTGAGATATTGTTAATCAAAATGAGATATAAATCTCGATATCTCATTTTAGCTCTAGTTGTCATGTCATGGAGTCCATGCTTAATCATGGATGTACCTAGGTTTGCTTTGTGCTTGTAAAATGTGATAGTACTATAAGACTCTGTCAGGCTGTTTTATCAGCGAGGCTGCTAAAATTGAGATGTGTGTGTGAGTGTCAAGCTGTCTGTTTTTCTGCAGGGCTACTCTGCAAGGTTTTAATCCAGCAGTTTAGGGAATGAAGGGGACATGGCTTTGAATGCATATCATCATTTTGTTTTCATTTCGTAATCTCTTCTCTCCTTTTGACCCTATCAGTCAGTTCCTCGGCCTCCTAGGAGGCTGGACTGTCCGTATGATTTAGTGAGAGAAGGCCAGGAATGGAGCAAGAGTCTCCTGCAGAGTTGAATGTTTTAGCAACAAAAGCATTCTTAGGACCAGGGATCATTTGTTTTTCTTTAAAATCCTGGGCGTTTGCAATAAGAGCTTGATCCAAAGGCCAGTGACGTTGATGGAAAGACTCCCACTGTCTTTTAGGAGCTTTCATTAGACGCTTTAACTAGGGCAACCTATGATTCAGTGAAATGTTGCAATGTCTCAACCTCATCTGAAACTGGCATGATTCTGTTGAACAGAGGTTTTTCGGAGCAGTTCTGTAATGTGCAGCAAGAGCAATATTTCAGAAAAAAAATCGAGGATGTGCAAAGTATTCTCCAAAGCAATACCCTCTGCACTTCCTCCTCACCACTCCTGTGGACTGAGTTGGGCACATCCCTGGAAGTGCCAAGTTACCTCCTCTTTGTGCTTTGCAGCAATAGGGTCAGGATGGATACTGACCCACAATGAAGCCACGTAGTGGATCTCGCCTCCTAACCTCTCACACCCAGCACATGGTAGAGGACAGCAGCATGTCACAGGGGCAGTCTGGGGGCAGCTAAGCTGCACAGGGGCAAATATCTAGGCACTGGGTTGTGCAGGTTAACATCACCTTGTGGTGGTGCGGTGGCCACAGAGTGGGGGTCCAAGCAAGCAGCACTAGGTCTGTGTCAAGTCTCAGATGAGCAGGAAGTCTCCAGTGGCTGGCTGGAGCATGGTTCTGAAACACAAGGCAGTCTAGGAGGTCTAAGCAGGAGGGACCTTCCAAGACTTGATGAAGGCAGCAGTATGGATCCAGCCAGAGTTGCGGATGGGGACACAGTGCTGGGGGCAAAAAATAGGCAAAGTCCCCTTCGCCGCCAACATGGCGGCGACGGGGTGATTGTCGTGTCCCCCCTCCCCCTGTGAGGGGAGACACAGAAGATGGCCGGTGAACGGGGCTCGTTAGAGAGCCCGTTCGCGCGCTTCGTCTGGGTTGCCAGGGCAACCGTCCCAGAGCGAGGTGGAGCATGCGCACCTCGTGGGACCTGGAGGCCACGCCCCCTTTAGGAGGGGCGTCTCCTCTGCTAGCCGCGTGGCGCGGCATTCCCGAAGTGGAGGGCAGTGAAGCAGCAGCAAGTGCGATTGCTGCTGCTCCCCCCCAGAACGGGAAACGAAGAGCGGGAAACTAGAGCGTGGCCATGGGGCGCTCCAACAAAAATCCAAAGGGGGGAAACAAGAAGAAGAAGGCCCCCCAGCCACGACAGGAAGGGGACCGAGATAGAGTCCCAGCCTCTCCCGAGCCCGCAGGCGAAACGGGTGAGAATATTCCAACCCGGGCCGCCCTGATGGAGCGGCTCCGGGAATGCGAGGCCCTATTAAGGGCCCGCCCAAGTAATCAGGTGGAACCCCCCTGGAGCGAGCCGGGGGCAGGGCCGGGAGACACGACAAACCCCGGGGAGGGCACGAGTGGCCTCAATCCTCAAGGGGGGATGGGGGGGATCCCCCTCCCCCCTGGGGTGCGAGATGGAATTGAGGATGCCCCACCTTGCCCAGTCAGTGAGGGAAGGAGCTGGGCGATAGAGGAAGCCCCCCTGGGGGAGCCTAGAAGGGGCATTAACCCCCAACGGGGATGGGAGGGACCTCCTGCCCCCTCCCTTGGGGGGAGAGAGAGAAGGGTGGTGGGCCCACCAGCCCGATATAGGGACAGCCAATATGAAAGCCGCCCCTATCAGACCCACACACAAACTGGGTTAGAGAGTGGGCATGAGGCTGAGCTAGGAATCCGCCAGGAGTATAGCCAGGGCCATATTGCCCAAGAGGTAGTGATGGGGGACTGCCCTATTGCTCGGGACCCCTCTGGAAGCACGAGCCTGAGAAGGCAGAGGGAATATTCCAGCGGAATAAGGGGAGACAATGGCCCGCACGGCGGTACTCAGGGGGTCACCGACATGGACGGGGTGCCTGGTCTAGCCCAGTACCGGGAGCAGTTGGGGCGGAGCGGTTACCTGGGCCTAGGGCCCTCGATGGGGGGGCCTGCTCCCATTCTATTTTCCAGGCTCCCAAATGAGGATAGCTCGCCCCCAGTGGCCAGACGGCGAATCCAACCAGACGAAGGCACTGAGGAACGGGGAGACGCGGCGATTTGGAGAAGGCTATGCGCCATCGAGGAGGAGTTACGCGCAGGGAGAACAGCTGAGGCCGCGAGACCCAGGGATACCCGGGCCCGACTGGCTCCAATCGCACCGACGCGAGGTGAACAATGCACAGGGGAGGGTAGTGGAGCGGTTAGGGTTAGGCGCTCCGGCATCGAAGTACAGGGGCTCACACAAGGGGGTGAGAATAGACCAGGACAGGGTGTAGACTCCCCTCAACTGATGTCTTTGAACGGGGCTTGGGTGTGGGTGGCTCCGGCGCCTCCCCCATCAGCCGGTTCGACGGGTCACCCACGATTGTGGTCTGACCCGATCGACACACCTCAGAGACCGGCTGGCCCTGGGGGTACCCAACTGTTTGGAGGCACAGGAGAAGACGAAACCCCCCACGGGACAGGAACCCCAACATTCACCAGGGCATCCGGGGAGCAATCTACGACACCTGGGTCGTTAGCACAAGGGCAAATAGGAACCATCCCACCCCCACCCCCCGGGGGGGCCATCCCCAGCGTGGCTGCACCATTTGGGGCACATCTATTGCCCGCTGTCAAAGAAAAATTTTTAAAGGGGGAATACGTTGATATTTATGCCCTATTATTCAGTGATCCAATTGTGGATCACTCCGAGCCCGAGGAAGGAAAGGAGAAAGAAAAATTCAAACGCCCAAAAGCAGATCGTAATTGGGCTAATTGGACCTCAGCTTTCGCAGTATATATGGGGGTGATCCTACAGGCGGACCCCAGCAGAGCGCTAGAGCTCCATAAGTACGCTGACATAGTTCGGCGCGCCTATGGAACGGGACCGGTGGGCGCGTGGCTGCGGTACGACGAGGCGTTTCGCCATAGAGCCGCCACTACGCCCGGGCTTCGGTGGGATATCCATGCACCCGACCTTTGGTTGGAGTGCATGGTCGATGTCACGAAGGCACCCAGAGCAGACAGTGGGCACCCCCTGGTTCGGGGAGGAGTAGCCTGGGGTTACGATTCCTTTCGGCCAGAAAGTCGCACAGGGGGTCAAGGCACATCTGGCACCTGTTGGGACTACAATAAAAGGGGCCGGTGCAACCGCCAATCGTGCAGGTTCCGGCATGCATGTTCAGGATGCGGGGGTGGCCATCCAGCGAGTAATTGCTTTCGGACCGGGCAAAAAGGGGGAAAGAAAGGGTATGGCACGGGCGGAGGTACCGGAAAAGGGGGGGCTAGCTCCCCCGCTGGACCACGCAATACAAAAGGGCCCGACCCCAATTAAAATTGACGCACTGGAAAGGGCATTACAACGACACCCGAACAGGGCGGAAGTTAATTTTATGGTTAAAGGTTTTAAAAACGGTTTTATAATACCAGCGTTTAATGTGGGCCAGCTACCCGAAGCACGAAATCTTAAGTCAACAGTTGGGATGGAGGACATGGTAAAGGCCAAGATCGAGAAGGAATGCCAGGAGGGGAGGGTAATGGGACCTTTTGAACGCCCACCTATGTGGAACTTCGTAATGTCCCCATTAGGTATCGTACCAAAGAAAGCAGAAGGCGAATTTCGCCTGATTCATCACCTATCCTACCCACGGGGTAGTTCGGTCAACGACGCCATACCCAAAGAGCTCTCAACCATCAAATATACGTCTTTTGACGAAGCAGTAGTTAAAGTTCGAGCTGCTGGTAAGGGTGCACTCTTGGCAAAGTGCGATGTGAAATCAGCATTTCGCCTTTTGCCAGTGCACCCTAAGAGCTTCCATCTCCTTGGTTTTCAATTCCAAGGAGGGTATTACTATGACCGAGCTATGCCAATGGGTTGCTCAATCTCCTGCTCGATATTCGAACGATTCAGTACCTTGGTAGAATGGGTTCTTGTTCAAAGGCTGTCAGGGGGCGCAGTATCAAAATATCTCGATGATTTCCTTATAATTGGCACACCAGGGACGAAAGAATGTAGCACCGCCCTGCACTTATTCCAAAGGCTCGCAGCCGAGTTAGGCCTGCCATTGGCCCCAGAAAAAACCGAGGGCCCAACGACCAAGCTCACCTACCTGGGTATTGAATTGGATACTGAAGCCATGACCTCCAGACTACCAGCAGAGAAATTAGTGGGTATAAGGAGTAAAATTGACGAATGCCTTGCAACCCATAAAATCACCGTAAGGACCCTTCAGTCCTTGATTGGGAGTTTAAATTTCGCTTGCCGAGTAGTGGCACCAGGAAGAGCATTTTTATCCCGGCTATACGAAAAGCTAAGGGGGGAAATGCCCCCCCACTTTCGAGTAAGGGTCACTAGCGAAATGCGGCAGGATTTGGGTGTGTGGAAGGCATTCCTCAAGAAATTCAATGGCATTAGCTTTTGGAGAGATTTACTGCTTCTGCAAGCTGACTTACAGGTTCAATCGGACGCATCAGGCAAATTTGGTTTTGGTGTATACTTCAGAGAGCACTGGTGCAACGCACCATGGCCCGACGAGTGGCATCACACGGGGGTTACCAGGGATTTAACCTTTTTGGAGTTATTCCCCATCGTAGTGGCGGTCCTCTTATGGTCTCGGCAATTCACCAACAGGACAGTTGTCTTTTGGTGTGATAACTCTGCTGTAGTCCATGTTATTAACTCACTCTCCTCTCGTTCATCCAGAGTCATGCAGTTGGTCCGGGCACTAGTGCTGGCGTGTTTGAAAGATAACATCCTTTTCATTGCACGACATGTGCCTGGAATCGATAACGGGATAGCAGATGCCCTTTCTCGATTCCAGATGGACCGCTTCCGGGAATTGGCCCCAGAGGCTCGTGCGGAACCGGACCTGCTGCCCGAAGGAATCTGGAGCCTTGGGAGGTAGAAGTGCAGTCCACCGTACAAGGGGCATTGGCCCCTCGAACTCAGGCTGCCTATGGTAGGGCTTTCAGGGAATTTCAACAATTCAGGGTAGGTAAGGGTTGGTTGACCGGGTTCCCCATAGAGGAAGCTGAAGTTCTTCAATTTGTATTGGCCCTACACAAACGAGGCTTAGCCGTGGGGACCATAGCCGGGAAGATCGCTGCCATTAACTTTGCCAGCAGACTGAATGGATTTCAGTCTCCTGACAATGGATTCTATATAAAACATATGCTGGAGGCTTGGAAGCGGGATCAATCTGCGGCCCGTAAATTACGATCTCCCATAACATCCCCAATTCTTACCCGATTGGTTGCAGTCCTCAAGGATGTTTGTTACAACGCTTATGAGGTGCAACTCTTTCAAACAATATACGCCATCATGTTCTTTGGGGGTTTTAGGGTAAGTGAAGTGGTTACTAATTCCAATAAAGATTTGTCCCGGAACGCCTTCTACTTGGATGACCTGGAGGCAGTACAACCAAGAGTAATACTCCGACTCCGTCGGTCAAAGACTGACCAAAGGGGACGTGGCCAGAGAGTCGATCTATATAAAGGGGGACCAGATAGCATATGCCCGGTAACTCAAATGACAAAATACATGGAAGTTAGACCAAAAACCCCCGGCCCATTATTTGTTCATTTAACGGGTATACCAGCTACAGCATATCAAGTTATAACGATCTTACGAGCTGCCATAAAAAAGATTGGCCTCCCGGCTATGGATTTCGGATCCCATTCCTTTAGGATTGGGGCAGCAACAATGGCAGCAGCAGCGGGATTGCCTGAAGTTGCAATCCAACGTGTGGGAAGGTGGAGATCACACACGTACAAGAAATACATTCGACCCTACCACAGCTAACAACTCCCTGTTTATTTTACCAGGACCCAGGGCCTGCGGGTTTACACGAGAGGAGGTGTGGATCATCGGCCACAGCCTCGTACGATGGGCCGAAGCAGCTGCCAAAACATCTACATGGGGATCTCAGTTAGGCTTAGGCACCAAAGCGCAGGTCAGATGGATGGGCAAGAGCGGGATGAGATGGAGGCAGCTTCTCCCATTGTTGAGTAGCCTACGCCATCTCCCCCCACCGACAATGATAGTATTACACTTAGGGGAGAATGATCTACCCGATAGGAAAGGGGTTAGTTTAATAGTTAATATAAAGCAAGATTTACTAATAATTAAACAATGGTTTCAAGGGGTTAAAATTGTGTGGACAGATTGGGTGCCCAGGATAAAATGGATTAGAGCCCGAAACCCTGGAAGGGTTGACAAAACGAGAAAGAATGTTAACAGAGAGGTAGGAAAATGGCTGAGGGATTTAGGGGGGACGAACATCAGGCACGTGGGGATCGTGCACAGAAGGCCCGAATTATACAGGGAAGATGGAGTTCACTTATCTAACTTAGGGAATGAAATATACTTGGCAGCCTTGGCAGGCCAGCTGGAGAGCTTAATGTTCGGCTAGGAGGTGGGGAGTCGGGATGGTTCTTGACCACCCCTTAGTGGCAGGGGTCCAATATGCCAACAAGTTTAATAAATAGGTTAATAAATAGTTAAGAGTCATCTCAGTAAGAGATGGGGAGATGATACACTGGGTAATGCAGGGCACTGCATGCTTGGTGATCAAGCTCCCTGGAAGTGGTGTCTTAACCGGGGCCAGCAGGGACATGCGCTGTCTTCAGACCCGGTGGACACGTTACTTCTTACTCAAACCCACAGTGGGTTGTCCCCCCCCTTCGGCCTTGCCCTGTCGAAGGAGGGGAGGAAAATGCTAAAAGGATACTGTCAACGGAAGGCACATCCGGGCAGTACCTGAGTTAATAAGTTCTAATAGTTAAATGGCATATTGGACCCAAAATTGCAGATAGCAATTCTTTCCCCACCTGCCTAACGTGGCATCTTTTGAATAAAGAGTGCGGCCAGTTTTTTACACCAACTTATGATTCTGTGTCTCATTGGGGTGCGCCGACAATAAGTGAGTTCTTTCAGAGGGTCTCTGTGAAAAGGGAGAGGGTTCTAGGGTAGAGCAGGACTGTAACGCTGTGAAGCTCTGGGACCCAGGCAAGAGTGAGGAGATATCTGTAAAACTGACCAGCATGCAAAAGATTAGCAGCCTGTTCCTTATATAAGAGCCCTCCAAGTGCTCAGACCTACCCCTTTGGAGGGAAAATTGCCTCTCATTGGCCTGGGCAAGAACACATGAAGCAATGCTGGTGCTACTGGTGGCCTGGTACTCTGCTGCCAAGAGGATGACTCCTCGTCATCAGGCACTAACTGCAGGCTGGTGCTTGCTTGACTGGAGGATGCCTGATTGTCTAGTGCTTGCCCTGTCCTTGTGCCTTTCTGTCTGGGGGATGGCTCCCCACATTCAGGTGCCACCTGTGGCACTGTGCTATCTTGACCAGAGGATGCTTTAGCGTTCCCCTTCCTGGAAGCTGGTGCCTTGCAAATGGCAAGGCATCCATGCTGCCAGGCAGCAGGGTCCTCCCCCTAAAAGGGTAGCTCTCAGTGGGAGGTGTCAGCTTATCTGAGAAATGGCGGTGGAATGCTCGCACCAGAGCAGGGCATGTATCACTACCTGTGAAGCAGGTTCCTAGGGGCGCTCTTCCAGGTTGTAGTTCTTAAAATCCACCGTCAGGTGGCCATGGTTAAGTCAAAAATCAAGGATTTGATGAACGTCATACTTGTCATTCCCTTTTGTTGGTTTACAGGCAGTGGCGTTGGCTTTGACTGAGACAGGAATGGGTTGGTACGACAGGGGTTCTGCTGGGATTCATGGACCACCAAATGGATATGCTGGTGAGGGTGTAGGTGTAATCTGTATGTGGCAGGATTGACACAATTCACAATGGTATAGGACCCCAGATACTTCTGGTTCAGCTTTGGTGAAGGTCGCTTTGAAGAATAATTAACGGCAGAGAGCCAAACTTTATCTCCAGGCTGATAACAAGGGGGCCTACAGGCGGCAATGGTCAGCAGTGGCTTTGTACACATTGCGGGCTTCCTGGAGATGGCGTTGCAGGTCTTTGTGCATGCTGCATAAGTGGTTGACCCCCTCTTGAGCTGCAGGGACTTTGAGAGTAGCAGGGAAATCGGGATGGAAACAAGGATGGTATCCATAAGCAGCATAGAAGGGTGATCGTCCAGTGGAGGCATGAAAAGTGTTATATGTGATTTCTGCTGCAGGCAGGAGCTCTATCCAGTTATCCTGCTGGTAACACAGAAAAAAACAAAGGTACTTTTCCAGCACTTGCTGGGTTCATTCTGCCTGTCCATTGGTTAGTGGGTGATGGGCTGATGAATGACAGAGGGACACATCGAGCAATTTGAACAAGGCCCGCCAGAACCAGGCTACAAACTGGGAGCCCTGATTGGAGATGACATCAGGAAGTCCATGGAGGTGGACAACGTTAGCAAAAAAATAGCCAGGTGGTCTCTTGAGCTGTGGAGAATGTTGGTGTGGGGAAGAAGTGTGCCTTTTTTGTATATGTATCCATGACTGTGTAAATCACTGTATTTTCCTGTGAGGGGGAAGGTCTGTAATAAAGTCCATCGGTATGGTGTACCATGGTGGAAGTGGAAGAGGTGGGAGATGGAGAAGGCCTATCGGCCTCTGTCATGACACCTTCATATGTGTGCATCGCTGGCAGGCATGTACATAGCTTTGGATGTCATCCTCCACATATGGCCACCAAAAATATCATCAGACTAAATTTGAAGTCTCATCCTGGCTACAGTGGCCAGCTCGGGGCTCCAGAAGCAGCACGGAGGCGGCTACTCCTGGCAGGAAGATCTTTCCCCTCCCTCTCCTGATGACTGTGGGGACCGGTTGGTACAGGGGGCGGGGCGTCGCCATTTGGCCCATGAAAGGCCAGGGAACAGCTCATTCTCCCCCCGCCCACCCTTGCGGGGGCGGGGCGAGGGGAACGTCTCTTCCGGGCTGCTCCCCATAATACCAGGGATGGCCACATGGAGGAGGGACAGTGGCCAGTTTGGGGCTCCAGAGGCAGCATGGAGATGGCTACTCCCGGCAGGAAGATGTCCCCCCCCCCCTCAATGACTGTGAGGACAGGTTGGTACAGGGGGAGGGGCATCGCTATTTGGCCCACGAGAGGCCAGGGAACAGCTCATTCTCCCCCCCACCCTTGCGGGGGTGGGCCAGGAGAGCCTCTCTTCCAGGCCGCTCCCCATAATACCAGGGGCGGCCGCATGGAGGAGGGACAGTGGTCAGCTCGGGACTCTAGAAGCAGCATAGAGGTGACTACTCCCAGCAGGAAGATCCCCCCCCCCGATGACTGTGGGGACTGGTTGGTACAGGGGGCGGGGCGTTGCCATTTGGCCCATGAGAGGCCAGGGTCAGCTCATTCTCCCCCTCACCCTTGCGGGGGTGGGGCCAGGGGAGCCTCTCTTCCGGGCCACTCCCCATAATACCAGGGGCGGCCACATGGAGGCACGTGTTGGGGGCACGGTTCAAAGGGGCACGATCAAAGGGGTCTGCCCTTTGGTCGTGCCTCTTCAGTTGAGCTGGGAGGTTTGGGAGGAGGGGCTGTCAATGGGATTGTGTAATGTGAACTTCGGCTGATGTGAATTGTGGGAAGGTCTCCCTCTCTCTCCAGTGAGAGTGGGGTTGAGAGGGAGGATTTCCCCTGGTGGCAGCAGGGGACAGCTTGAGTGTGAAGCAGGTGTAGAGAGTATTTGGATATGTGTTGGGCCAGGAATGTTAGACTTGATAACAGCTGAGGGGGATAGGAGGTGATTAGGATCAACTTGTGTTACTGGTAATGGGGAGGAGGGATGTGTTGTTTTTTGCAGTACTGGATCCCCTGCGTGGGATATGGACCCTAGTGCTGCTGTTATTTTGTACTGATTTGATTGTTTGGGGTGCCCCTGTGTGGGATAAACCCATTTATTGTATTTATTTATGATTGTGAGTCGCCTCGAGCCACCTTTGGGCCAGGAGAGTGTGGGATATAAATTAAATATGAAATGAAATGAAAATGAAATGTTGGTCAGCCAACAGGGAGACATGACACAGCTGTAGGTCCTCCTGACAAAACTTCTGCTGGAAGGCATAGGTGTCCATCATGTTTGGGATACTGTTCAGGGAATAGGTCTCAATTTGTAGGGATGGGCGAACGTGGTTCGGAAGTTCGTAGTTCGGCCCGTACTCGGCCTGTTCAGATGAACCCGTATTCGAACATGAACTGACTGAGCCAAACTCAATTCCAAACGTCGAAATGACCGAACAGTTCAGTCAGTTCGGATCGCGTTCGGGTGAGTTCTGGTGGCAAAAACGTGACTGGAAGGCAAAACGTGACAGGGAGGGGGAGTCAGCTGAGGAGCAGACTTCCAGGCACCAGGGGTGGAGATGCTTGGAGTAACAGTCAGCCTGCCCAATCACCATCCCTTTTTGCCTCAGACCACTGGCTTCGCAGTCTGCGATTGGCCATGGGCTAGGGGCTTGCGGTGAGGCGGGCACAGCAAGAAACAAAACTGATTGCCTCCCCCCTTCCCAACACCTTCTGAGCTAGTCACTGTTCCTGAACAGCAGGCGTTTCAGAAGGCTCCCTCTCTCCCAGCAGTTTTTGTTCCTTCCTATTCCTAATCCATTGCCAT
>QEPC01015058.1:136182-147849 GCA_003113815.1 Sphenodon punctatus
AGTTACAGGCAGGGAGGGCTCTGGCCAATACCTAGAAGCTGCCACTCTAGCCCCAGGAACCACCGTCATGGGTCTGGGGCTATCATTCCTCGCATGGAGACGATGGCATTCCACCGCATAAAGAAACAGTCACTCCAGCCCCAGGACCCTCTGTCAGGGTTCTGGGGCCAAGTTGCAGGCAGGGAGGGCTGTGGCCAATATGTATCTAGAAGCTTCCACTCTAGCCCCAAGACCCACCATCATGGGTCTGGGGCCATCATTCCTCGCACGGAGGCGATGTCTTTCCACCGCATCAAGAAACAGCCACTCCAGCCCCAGGACCTGCCATCCGTTTTCTGGGGCCAAGTTACAGGCAGGGAGGGCTGTGGCCAATACCTAGAAACTGCCACTCTAGCCCCAGGACCCACCATCATGGGTCTGGGGCCATCATTCCTCACACAGAGAGCCTTTTTCTGTACGCCTGAACCGAACCAAATGGTTGAACCCGAACGTGGCGAACAAACCGAACAGGCAAACCGAACCGGACCGAATGACCGAACCTGAACTGCGATGTGTTCTCCCATCCATATCAGTTTGTGAGGAAGGAATAGCTCCCAAGAAATGGTGTTTTGAGAAGAAGGAACTAGGTGGTTCTGTGTGCTCTCCCTGGAGTTCATGCTTTCAGTATAGAGCATATGCTGTACAGTTATGTTGTCTGCAATTCTAGAATGAAATCAAATCTGGGGAGGAACAGGCTCCAGCGTGTCAGACGTTGGCTAATAAGGTTGCAGTCCTGAAGTATTCAAGATGTTTGTGATCTGAGATAATGCATTTACGGTGTGATCCACCTTTAAGGTAGTGCCAGAGCATCCTTAATGGCAAGGAGCTCTTTGTCGAATAGCGAATAGTTGTGTTCAGAGGGGTTGTGGCTTTGGGAATGACAGCCTGCTCCTTATATATAGGAACCGTAAGGGTGCTGGGACCTGCCCATTCAGAGGGAAGTCAGCTGCTCATTGGCCTGGGCCGGAGCACATAGTACGGTGTTGTGGTGCTACTGTCGGCCTGGGGCTCTGCTGTCCAGAGGATGACTCCTCATCAGCAGGTGCTAACTGTAGACTGATGCTTGCCTGGCTGGAGGATGTCTGATAATTAATGATTATCTGGTGCTTGTGCATTCCTGTCTGGGGGATGGCTCCCCATATGCCACCTGTGGCGTCATGTTATCTTAATCAGAGGATGCCTTGGCATTCCTTCTCCTGGAGCTGATGCCTTGCTGTGAGAAGCAAGGTGTCCACACCACCAGGTGACACAGCACTGAAGTTCTGCCATGAGATCTCCAGTATCCCAGCCCCAACTGCAGAGTCAGGCCCATCTGAGCCAGGCCCCAGTAGTCACTCAGCATCTTCCTGGGTTGATTTTGGCATGTGCTGCAGACTGTGCTGCTTCATGACCTGTGCTGGAGCTGCTGCAAAGGCACTGGGCATGAGGTGTGAGAGGCCTGGCTCCCATTAGGTTCTGTGGAACAGGAGCCACAGGCATCACTTTAGAAAACTTCAGAGGGGAGGGGACAAACTGAGGTCTGAGGTACAGGCCACCCACAGATTCCTGGAGGCCTGGGGCAGAATACCATATAGGGCCCCCTCTACATGTGTGGTCCTTGGCCTCACATTGTGGATTAGAGGGGGAATGTAACCACCATCCACTATATTCAAACAGGCCTATATTGGGCCCTCTTTTATGTGAGTCCTGGGTCAAATTGCCCCTCTTGTCCTTCATTCTTGGCAACTCTGCTGAGGTAGGTAACTGCCTCACCTGCCCCATAGTAAATGACACCCCTGCTGTGTAGGAAATGCCCCTCAAACCCACTAGGCAGGACTATTTCTAGAGTTGATGTGATTTGTGAGATTCTTTTATGCTGAGGTAAGATTGTGATTCTCTAGCAGGACAGTAAAACACTGTGGCTGTCATTTTAAAGTCACCTCTTCTTTCACCTACAGTGCTATGTTCACTCAGTGGCCACTGGTGTGACTTGGGGTTTTCATCTTTTACTACCTGTCAAAGGGGTGGTTTTTGGTCGCAGTAGAAAAACAGGAAATGGCTTGCAAATTAATAAAGCTGGAAGAAAACAGCTTTTATTTTTCTGACTCAATATTGCAGGGCCCACAGAGGCCTCAGGACACAGAAACAGGAAATTTGGCAACAGAAAACGACAAGATCTCTCTCGTTTCTAGAGCCGCTTCACAAAGGGTAACAAACTGGAGGCTTCAGAAGTTCCTCAGGTTGTACTTTTTAAGGCTGGGGATGTTCTTGCTATTCTCTGGGGTTTCTAGAGAAACTGTTACGGGGAGAATGGTTTCTGTTGGACAGGGTTCATGCTGTGAGAAGGAAATCGTCCCAATCATTGGGGCTGCGCCATGCTTCTAAGGGCTGTAATAATCCTGCAGTGACCAAGAACTGCAAGGTTGTTGCCATGAAGCTCACTTTGGCAACTTGGCCATTCACAGCGACAGTAAGGAGAGATTTTAATTTTTTCTGCTTCAAGAGCACAGGCCTAGCGTAGGGCTGAGAGATGAAACAGCCCTTCCATTTTCATTGAACAGCTCAGTGAATATGGAATGGCTGTCAAAATTTCAATCAAAATTCTGACCAAATGATTTGCGCATGTGCAAAATGGTGCCAGTTGTCATGGTGCCACCATTGTGTGTATGGGCTGCACCATTTTTTGCATGCACAGTAGGTCAGCACCATATTGCACATGTGCAGTAGGCCAGTGCCATTTTGTGCATGCACAATATATAGATACATGTGCAAATCACTTGGTCAGAATTTGTATTGAAATTTTGACAGCCATATTTTGCACCACTCTAGTCTGACATGAGGCAGAGCTGAGGGTAGGCAGGGATGGAAAACAAGGTCTGATATTGCAAGCTCAGGACTGAATAGGCAGGGCTGGATCATGAGCAGGGACAAGAATCTGAGACAAGGGAGTGAGCAGGAGGAAAGCAGACAAAGGTTGCTTTGACATGAGCTGCAGAGGGCTTGATCCCCACGCCCCCTGGGGTGGACAATCACTGTCTCCACACTTTGGGGCTAGTGTGGGAAGCAGGACAGACAGTCAGCACCTCCCGTGGGGCAGCTGAGTTGGCGGGCTGCTGTCGGCCATCCTGCCATGTCCTGTGGTGAGCCGTAGCAAGCCGAGGGCCGTACCCTGACTGACCCCCTTCTTCTGGCCCGACCATTATCCAACCCCTGGCTGTGATATAGTTGCACGGGACTGCCAATCAAAGTCCCTCAGCTGACCTTGTCATGTAGCGGGACAGACGGGGATCCAGGCATGCGAGCGACATTGCGCTACCTGGATGCAGTGCATAGCAGCCAGCTGCCCACTCTGCCATGCAGAGGGGGGAACATCTGGCAGCCATCAGGCACACGATACACTGCATCACGTGGTTAGGCTGCCTGGAGTGGGGTAAGGCTGCCCAAGGTGCAGTGATTGCATTGTGTGTCTGCACCCAAAGGAAGTCCAACACACATTGCTCTGCCTAGCTTCCTGTGAGAGCTAGGCAGCCTTATATGTGGACAGGAGCCAGTGGGGGTGTGGCCATAACAAGCAGCAGGGAGCTCTGAGAGGAGAAAGTGGTGATGCTGTGGAGTCAGCTGCCATCTCTGAGAAGCCTAGGCTTCCTGTTTAAAGTCCCAGGTCCTGACACTTTGACCTTTTACTATATTACATTATAAATATTAAATAATAAATCTCAGGGCTATGGGTATTAACAGGCACTAGGGGCGTAGCTACATGAGGTGGGCAGACCCGTGCTCCCTGGCTGCAACCCCTGCCACTAGGAGGAGAGGCCTCAGGGACCCCTATTCCATCTTCTGCATCAGGGCCCATTCCAACCTAGCTACACCCCTGATCAGACAAAATGCTAAATCCATGGAAATCGATTGCGCATTGAAATAGCTGATGTTATCTGGTGTGCATAGCTGGTTTTACAGGCATTTATGCCATTGTGTGTTTTTGCAGCTACCCAATAGTCCTCCTCATAGTCTTCTCTCACCAGTTGTTGGTTGGAAGCTGTCCCTTGATGTAACTTTTTGTACACGTAATTGTGGCTACGTGCAGTCAACAGCTACATGCTGTCCATGAGCATGCTTTCTGGAATTGCAATATGTGATAAGTGTGCAGCACAAAGTGTGTTTGCACAAACAGACATAACAGTTGAATGCCTGTGTTTAATGCCCAAACAATTGGTTAATGTTACATCTGGTAAGTCCCTATATTTATTTTGCTTTCTTATGATTCAGTCCTGTAAATAGCAGTCCTGCAGGAGTCAACAGGACAGTGAATAATAGTAATAGAGATTTGCTGGAGAGAAGACTTGATTTTGCCACTTATAAGAATTGCCATATTGGGTCAGACCAATGGTTCATCTTTCTGTGACAGTGGCCTATACTGGATGCTTCAGGGAAGAAATACAGGGTGACACAGACATGCACCTTAACTCCACTTTAAAACTGCTTTAACACTGAGTGTATTTCAATAAGAGTGGGGGAGGGGGGCCCGGGGTTGGTGCATGGGGCAGCAGAGGGGTGCCCACACATGGAAAGTGTGTGGAGAGGGCTTCCCAAGGGCGGCTCATGGCATGGCTGCCCCATCCAAGGTGGCGGGCACCCTAGCCCACACGGGGCACTCCACATTTTTCAGTGGTGTTCTGTGTGGGGACTGAGTGGCCGGTGCGTGGGACACAGGAGTGCACCTCCCCATGCACCAACTTCAAATGAGCAATTGGATGCATGGACAACTTGGGGGGGGGGGGGGAGTATGCGTGGAATAGTCTTGTTTAAAAACATCCACATGCTTTAACATTTCTTATGCATGTTGTCCATGCTTCGCAGGATGGGGCGGTATAAAAATCTACGAAATAAATAAATAAATAAATATGTTGCAGAGCTGCACAAGGTGCCAATAAAGCCCTGCAACATTCATAAGAAATATTAAAGCAGTGTTAAGTGCATGTCTGTTTTCATTCACAGGGTATCCATCTTGGCTAATACAATTGTGGGCAATAGATCCATCAATGGCTATCTAGTCTTTTTTGAAAACTGTAACAAGTGTATTCCTGAAGTCTTTCTAAAGTTTTCCAGTGGTTAGTCTTACCCGGCATACAATAGACTGACTCAGAATTAAATATGGAAAGCTCACTCCTGAGTTTGCTTTGCTAATTTTAAATCTGTGGATGACCACTATGTATTTAACCAAAATTATAACATCGACATAGGTTTTTTTCTTAGGCCAGGGGTGGTGGTTTAACTAGGACAGTTAAATAAAGAAAGGAATACAGATTTTTTTTTTAAAAGGCAGACACACCAGCTCTGTGTATTCATCTTTCTCATCTCTATTCTGTACAGTGTGGACGTGGAGCAGCTTGTCCATGTCCTAATTCAGTTTTCCAACTTTTCAGTGCTTTGTAGTGAGTATAAAATACAAGACAAATCTGTCAATCAAGATGAGGATAAAGCAAGGTCTTCCATTAGGAATTGGGGGCATCTTCATTCTTGCTGCAGTTTTGTATTTGCTGAGCATTGATCGTATATAGGCAGGAGAGTACAATACTAAAAGAAGGGCAGTTCAAATACACATGAGTGGGAGTGAATTTTACTCTGTATATATGAGATACCCCATGCATGCTTACCTTTCTAATGCCCTAATCCAGGTTATTCAATCATTTCCAGCTGAAACACTCATACCATTTTGTGGGTTAGCCCATGATTTGTGGGTTATTTTGTTATGTCTTGTATTTTATTATTGTAATATGATAATTAATAACCATAACTGTTTTTTAAAAAAGTTTTTTAACCCTGTGTGGAGAGTCTATGCCTTGCCTAAGTGCAACAAGTCCCATATGTAGGGCATCAGCCTTGTGCAGGAAATTCCCAGGGAGACTGGAAGATGGATTTATTGGATAACGATGCAACAAACCTCCTATAGTAAATAAATGTTTAGAATATGGTTGCTGTGACAGTCCCAAGTATGAGAGAAGAGAGACAAAGGGCTCATTCACAGAACCTGCCCACAGCAGGGAGGGAAAACACAGAGCAGAGCCCATGCTGCCTTCCCCTGTGTTGCAGCTGTTTGTGAATGTGAATAAGATTTGCAGTGCTAGCAACCCCATTGATTTGCACAGGTTTGGTGGCTCCACAAATTCTCTTCATACAACCCACTCACAGGGGGGAAGGCAGCATGAACTGTGGTCTGTGTTCCCTCTCTTGATGTGAGCAGCAGGTTCATGTAGATGTCTCAACCCAAAGCAGTTGCCTTTTATTGGACCAACATTTGCTGGTGGGTTTGTGCAAATGTCTTGCCTTAAGCAGGCCTTTGTGTGTCTCAGAAGCTTTCACATGCTCACCAACAGAAGTTGGTCCAATAAAAAGGTATCATCTTAACCACTTTGCCTCTTGTCTCTGTAAAAAAATAATAACACGTCTTTATGTAGTGGAATTAACTTGTATACATGATAGGAGAAAGCATATTTTAAAGGAACTACCCAAGAAAGGAGAAGACAAATACTCCCTTCTCCAGGCTAAGTGGCTTTGGAGAAGCAGGCGTGAAGGGAACCTGAGAGATGGGAGAGAGGGCTGTGTGATAGATGATGAAGGGATGAGATTGAAGATGTAGGTAGGTCCAGAGGAGTGCAGAACCTTGAAAGTGAAGATAAGGAGTGGTAATTCCAACCTGTTTTCAAGTGACTGATCCTGCCAAGTGTTGAGCACTTTAGTCTTGCTCTGGAAAAACAAGCACAGGCTTAATTTTAAACACACGAGTAAAGCCATCACTTTTCCCCAAGGTTAGATCTAGGACATGCCAGTTGTGCGGGGAGGGAGAGGGAGGGGGGAGTATTGTAGTTTAACAACAGATGCCCGTTTCTGGTGGACCCTCCTAACAAAACCTTGGTGGACCAGTGTACACTACTCATAGACCCTGGTTGGGTTTTTCTAACACAGATACCCCTAAGCTGGGACAGCTGCCAGAACAGGGTAACCCAACTGCAAAAAGGGACTGTTGCAGGACATAAGGAATGATTAGTAGTTTTACACACACAAATTTCTAATGATGCCACTAGGACTATTCATACGTTTAAAGTTAAACCCATGCTTAAGTGCCTTACTGGATTAATACCAATGCTTTGCAGAATCAAGCTCTCAACCCCTACTTTGGTGATGCACTTCATTATATATGCCAGTAATATTATATAATATATATCCCAGTGATATTATATATGCCAGTAATATATAATATGGTTTTCCTATGTATTTATATTTACAGTCTGTGTTTGAGATGTTCTAGATGGAGACAAAGTAGTTCATATAACATCTTTTATTGGACCAACTTCTGTTAGTGAGAATATGCCAGCTTTCAGACCACACAGGGCCCTTCCTCAGGCATGTAGCATAGAAAGTCAGAAATATATAAACTGAGTAAATGCAGGACAGGTATATAAGAGGAGGTGCAGCAGTGTCTTGGGTGGGAGTGGATAGGACAAAGTAACTAGAGAGGGAGTTGTAAGTAAGTAAAATTTTATTAACAGCTGGTGGTCAGCCATAGCTGATACACAAATAATCAATACAACACAAGATACTAGCTAAAATCATAAATACATATACTTAACTCATCCTATCTCATGAAAATCAGGCACTAGGGAAGCCATGTCCCTCAACAGTAACCCACAAATCAACCTATGCAGATACATGGTACCTAGTCCCATACTAGAAGAGAGTGGCTCCCACCTGCCAGCATATAAAGAAAAAACACTTGGGATATGCACAAAGACCAGAACNTACCACATACTTGAGTTGTTTACACCGGGGGCGAAGCGACTTCTGCCCTTGATCTTTTTAACAGAAGGACGCCCCCTCCAAACGCAGCTACCGCTCTAGAGCACATAGAATTATCCCCCCTCAATAAACAACTCACCCTAAGTGCCTCTGGTAAATAACTTGGCATTTCGCTAATAAAATGGCTCAAGTGTTGGTCCCTCAAGGCGTTAAGGCCGGGGCAATGAAGCAGTATGTGAGGAACAGACTCCAGGACGGCCATATCACATCTCTGGCAAAACCTCATGTCTCTGGGAGTCTTTGCGTATCACCCCTCCACAACGGCGGAGGGAAACATATTGCAACAGAGGAGCGTCAAAGCCCTCCAATGTTGATCATTCACCCAGCTGATATATTCCTGTGGTGCCACCTTAGGTAGATGGAGACAGTATTCTGGGGCAACCTTCTGGGAAGACAATGCTGCCTGTTCCGATTGGATCTCTTGATCCAATAGTCTTTGTTTAATAGCCAAAGAGGCCTGTTTAAAATTCCAGAGCCTCAAGGAGTCCTTGGCAAGGCCCAGTTCACAGAAGGCCTTTTCAATTGGCCTTGCCCACAGTTCGATGGTCTTGTCACCCAATATGTGGGACAACAGAGATTGAGCTACTGGGGGAAAAACCACCATCCTTAGCCAGAACTTAAATAGAGCCATTCTGGCCAGCACCCCAACAGAGCACATCACCAGCTCGGCTCGCAGAATCACCTGGGGGGCACCTTTGGATAGACCAAGGATAGTGCACAGGAAAGAATTCTGAGGGGCCTCAAGTTTAGTAGCAGCTGCGTCGCCCCAGATAGCTACAGCATACAAGAGCTGCGCTAATACCTTAGCCTTAAACAGCTGTAGCGCCGGCTCCACCAATTTTTCCCCCTGTGAAAAATAAAATCTTATTAAGGCTTTAGAAGCCTTCTGGGCCTGAAAATAGCTGCATTATAATGTGCATGCCATCTACGAGAGGGAGTTGTAGGTGGTGAGGAAATAAAAGAGGGAGAGAGATGGCAGACATTTAAATATATTGGTGTAAGAGATGAAGAAACAATAGGGAATAGCAAATAAAGTTAAGCTTTTCAAGCCATTTAAAAATCTGTAAATAACTGACAGGCCCTGTCAATTGTATACTTAACCTTTGTGTTGCTGCTGCGATCTCAGTTCCTTTCAGATGCAAATTCCCTGTAGCTGATAAGTTGTTTCCTACTATACCATTACCCATATGTTTGCTTTAGCCTCATCCTCTCTCAGTATTTACTGTTCCCTATTTTTTCTTCATCTTACATCAATATATTTTTTACAGATATATATATATATCTGTCCTGCATTTGCTTAGTTGATATATTTCTGACTTGCTATACTATACGCCCAAGGAAGTCACTGCACTGTGTTTTCTGAATGCTTGCATATTCTCACCAATAGAAGTTGGTCCAGTAGAGATCATCTGAAATACTTTGTCTCCATTGGACTAACACAGCAAACATGCTCTCTCTTGACTGAGATGTTCTAGCAAGGGATTTTATAGAGATTAGACACACTGTAACCACTAGAGGGAGTTGCAAGTTCACCAATACTATCCTTTTAAAAAATGCACTCCCTGTTAACTTTAACAGAGGCTTCCTTAAACTCTATTGAACAACTGCACGACAGCATAACTAAGCTCACAAGCTGCAGTTCCAGACATGAATCTCCCCTCGCAGCTATATTTTGGAGTGGGAATGAAAGAACGCATGCCTTAAGGAAAAGTAGATAAATTATATTATGATCTTGCAGCAGTGGATGGAAACCATTGGCTTTTCTGAGCTGTTTGATGCAGTAGTGACCCTGAGTGAACAGATAACTGTGGTTGGGGATTTGGGGGGCAAATACTCAGCCAACTGTAAATCACAGAGAAGGAAAAATCATTCACAAGTATTTTATTGAGTCCCCACTTGTTTCTGAGAGTAACCACAATTAGTATGCAGTATGTACAGACTACTGTTTGAATAAGTTTGTTTTCATCACAAATATGTCTGCCTAGGAGGAGATATTCAAAGAGAAGATGTCTCTTTTAAAAACAAGCTACAGTAGAATCTCTGGACACCTCAGGGGACATGCTTTAGTCCAAATTAGATATGCAAGGATTCTTATATGTACCGAACAGATGGTCAGTGCTGAACAGTCATGATTTATTACAATGCCTTTTTGTCCCCCATCAACATAGTGGAAGACATAAAGCCCAGAATAAAGAAGGGCTCAGGTTAATGAGGTCTGGACAAGTGAAGCTTTACTATATTATCCCCAGCTAACACTGATTTTTAACACATTCTCCTGGCCCACACCTGAAGGAGCGGTTCAAGAGATACAAAGAGAGCCAGTTGAGAACAAAGTACCAGAAACCAAAGAAGCGTAGTGAATCCAGGAGGAAGCTGTGGTTGACAGTGGGTGATTTCAGACGTGATGGGCAGCTGCTTTCACCATGGGCCATGGGGTGGTTTGGACTACGGCCTGGGGTGAAGGGGCACTCCAACAAACGTGCGCCCCATTGCCCCCAACCGTGGGGACAGCCAAACCACGGCTCATGGTGAAAGCGGCCACCCGTCACATCTAAAGTGGCACCCCCGGAGGGGGCGGGGCTGCATGGTGCAGCGTGCTGCCGCACGGCCCCACCCCCTGCATTCCCCGGCAGCCCTCCCCCCTCCTGACGCCGCAACTATCGGTGGGGGTGAAATCCATTGACCGCGGTGAACGGTAAGTAAACAGAAGTTACTTTCCATTCACCACAGTTGTGGTGGCCTTTCACCACACTTCTAAACCTCCTCGCATCCGGAGGTCCAGAAACGTGTTGAATGCAAACACGGGCCGCGTTTGACCGTGGTGCACATCTGACGGCGAGCCAACAGACGTTCACCACAGTCAAACGTGGCCTGTGTTTGAGTGTGGTTCAGGTGGGGTGAATTTCAGACTCATAACATTTGAAATCACCCAGTGTCAAAGGTGGCAGAGAGATTGAGGAGGACAAAAACAGAGTAGAAGACCTCAGGCCACATTCACACCTGATGTTGCGGCACTGTAAAAATAGCATGAGGCGAAGACGTGGTAGCAGGGAGGAGCCCGATGCTGGAAATAGCACTGGTGAGAATGGGGGAGTGGGAGCTGCCGCAGCTTTACTCATGCATGACAAGGCTGCATGTGTGAACAAAGTCATGGCAGACCTCCATTTGCACCGGCGCCACTTCTGGCATTGGGCTCTTCCTCGTTGCTGCATCATTGCCTCACGCCATTTTTACAGTGCCGCAGCATCAGGCGTGAATGTGTCCTTAGACTTAGTTAACAGAAGGTCATTGGTGATTTTGACTAGGGCAGTCTCAGTCGACGTAGGGGTGTGAATGCCATTTTTGTTGTTAAATAACGATAATGAAATTTGTCATTTTCATTATCATTATTGCAATAACAAAAATGACAAATAATAATAATGAAAATAGAAATGAAAATGACATTTTGGGTATTTTCTGACATTACGAGATCACGCTCAACCACAGACAATACCCTGTGGTGGGGGATGGTCCCGTAACATCTGTTTTGATCCTCACCAGATGTTCACCACAGTGAACCACCGGCGGGGATCAAAATAACCACGCTTTCGAGGATGGTCCAGGGACCATCTCCGAAAGCATGGTCAAAGTGATTCCCGCCAATGGTGAACACCCAGCGGGAATCACTTTTTGCCCCCAAAAGACGTGACGCTACCACACTCAACCATGGCGGGATTCACCGTGGTTGAGCGTGGTAACGTCTCGTGTGGCCCCTGACTATGGCCTGGAATTGGCAGCAATGCTTGCCGCCAATTC
>QEPC01015058.1:152752-180402 GCA_003113815.1 Sphenodon punctatus
ATAAGGGGCATAACTGGGACTTTGGGGATAGCATCCCAGCAATCAGGAGACATAGTTTACACATCCAGGCTGGCCAATTATCATCACAATCACATCCTGCAGCACTGTGACAGAGGATATAAGAGAATCTCTTTCCTAAACAGATGCTTTCGACTTCCCAGTAACAAGTGGGGGAGAGATGTTGGGATGGTCACATCTCAGAATGAGGATATTTGGTTGACATTTCTGCTGGCCAATTGGCATCACAAACCGATCTTATACCACAGTGACACATAAGAGAATCCCTGGCATAGGCTCGTTCTCTGCATATGCTGTGCAGGCATATAAAACTGGAACCCTTTATCATATCTTTATGATATTTGGCAGAGATGATTGGAAAGGTTTGATATATAGCCCTGCCAAATTTCATGGACCCTGATTGGACTGCAAAGATGTTACGGTCATACATACATTTATAAGTTAATTTCTTATACCAAAAGGACCCTTTATCCAATCCTTCTGAAAGTTGTCAGAGATAGTAAATATGGGAGGGGTATAAACATTCCATGTTTCATCTATATTAAATGTGAGGAAAAGAAGTTACACCTAAGAATGTATATGAAGATGTTTGCAAAATAACATAATTCAACTGCTTCTAAAATTGGATTCCTTTATCATTTTGGACTTTGGTACACATAATGCTGTCCATTGGAGGTATAATCATTCCAAGTTTCAGCCAAATATAGTGAAAAACAAAAATGTCACAACCAAAAATGTGTTTTACATTAAAACCAATGGAAAATGAAAACGAAAGCAAAACTGAAAATGACAATTTGATATTTATGAAACCAAAAATGACACACTTCAATAACGAAAATGAAAAACAAAAAACAAAAATGACATGGGCCCCTGGTGCACACCTCTGCGGTTGAGTGGAGAGGACAGAAGCCCAACTGAAGGGGGTCAAGGGAGGAATTTGAAGAGAGGAAATCAAGACAGGAAATTAATGGGACTTTCAATGGCAGTGCACTTTGAAAATGGGGCAAGAATTCATGTCTATGGTTTTAGTTTGTTTTCTTTGCACTTTATTTCAGATTTTTGCTTTCTACTTTCCTTTTAAAATTTCATAGTTAGACTTTCAGGTTATTTTGAACAAAATGATAGGAGAGCAAAAAGCATGAAGAGGTATCATAATAACATAGAAAGCAGATTTTTCAGAAGCACCTAAGTAAATTAGAAGGACTTGTCTACATGAAGCTTTTGCTACAGAGCCAGTGGTGGCTGGCAGGAGGGGTGGTGGGTATGGGGGTGTGGGTAGGCAGTGATTAGGAGAGGGGTAGAAACGTGCATAGATGGATGGAGTGAAGGCAGGGAGGAAGGGAGGCAGAAACAGGGGGTAGCAGGGATGAGGGGTGGGTGGAGGGCAGGGAGGGGTACAACCAGGGGTGTGAAATGGGAGGAAGGTTGAGAGGAGGGGAAGAGTAGAAATGGAGCAAGGGAGAGGGGGTGGGGGTAGAAATGGGGTGGGAGAAGGGATGGATGGAGAGAGGCAGAAATGGGGTGGCAGGGAGCAGGGGAAGGGTAGATGAGAAGGGAGGGAGGGAAGGAGTGGAAATGGGAGAGAGGGAGGGATGCAGAAACAGAGGGTGGGTGAAAGGCAGGGAAAAGGGGAAGGGTAGAAATGGGAGTGTGGATGTAGGGGGAGAGGCAGGGAGGGGAGGTAAAAACAGAGTGGAGGGAAGTCTGGGTAGGGGTAGAAATGGAGGATCGGGGGGAGAGCAGGGAGGGTGGGTAAAATGGAAGGTGGGAGGAAGGCAGGGAAGGGTAGAGGGAGAGGGATGCTCACCCACTGCAGAGTCTGGCAACCTTGTTGGAACTCTGAGGAGGGAGGCGTGGTTTCCAGTAGCAGCCAAGGAGATACCACATCCCCTCCGCTCTCTGCTATGCTGTTATTGGCCTAGGACAGTCTGGATCACTGCCCAGAGGCCATTTTGATTGGGGTTCTCTCTGCATTGGGAACTGCCGCGAATGATCCCCCCCATTCCCTCTTCTGACGCCTCCCCTTCCTTTCTCTGTGTAAATGCCCAGGGTGACTGGGAGAGCTGTAGACAGGGCAGTAAAAGCAGTAACTGGCCCAACCCCTGCCTCTCCCTGCATTCCCTTCCCTCAGTGACTCGCAGCTGAGATGGCTTTGTGCTAGGATTGCCATCTTTTGCAATTTGACCCTGAAACTCCTATTTTGGCCTATGGGAGTATCTGGGTCAAACTACAAAAGGTGTTTTTTTTACTTGTCACTCCGAAGGGCCAAAATGCAAATGTCAGGTAAAAAAAAGGGCCAAAGGTGGAAACCCTAAACCCTACTTTGTGCATGCTCTGCCAGCTCAGCTGTAAGTGGGGCAGAGGGGAGGGGAATGAGGGAGAGGTGGGGTGGCTTAATGGAAGGCAGGGCAAAGCCCCACCAGCTCACCCTGTGAGCTACCTGCTTATGCTGCCTAGCAACTGCGGTTTGGTGATGGTGTAGGTTTGCTGCTCTGTAGCAAACTGTCGAACGCTATGGAGCATCTGCTTGTATATTCAGATTGTTCTGGAGTGAAGGGCAATTTGTTCAGGGGTACAGCTGAAGTGAATGGTTCTCTTCATACTCTCTAAATATCTCTACCTCGGTCTTTCAGTGGAACTGGAAGTCAGAGGCATAGCTGGGTTGGAATGGACCCTGATGCCGAAGATGGAATGCTTTCTCCTCCATCCCCATTCGGACCCAATGGCAGAAGATGCAACAACTGCACCAGGGTGCCTGGACCCCTGTTTGTTCCTATTATAACTAGGGATGGACGAATGCGGTTTGGAAGTTCGGACCGAACTCAGTCTGTTCGGTTGACCGAACCGAACTTCCTAACCGAACTCGAATTTCAAACCTAACCGAACGGGATTTCTGAGCTCTGTTCTGTTTGCCCATCCCTAGTGGCAACACACCAAAAAACCTGGTTTTGAATGGCCGAACTTGGTTCGGAAGTTTGGAATTCGACCGAACCCGGTCTGTTCAGTCAACCGAACAGAACTTCCGAACCTCCGAACTGAACTCGAATTTCGAACCGAACTGAATTTCCGAACTGTTCTGTTCGCCCATCCCTAATTATAACAATGCCCTTGCTGTGAGTAAATAACCCCCTCCATTATGCACTTTTCCTGGAGCACCCAACCCATGGAGCTTTTACTGATTTTCAAAGTGGCATGTGGGAAAGAAAAGGGCCTCCCCCTGCTCTAGTGTTTGAGTAAGGTGAGAGATCAATAACTAGTTTCATCATGTAATATTTTTGTCTACCCTTGAAAAAAGCCATCAATGACAATGAGTCAATGCTGTAAAATGACAAACGCTAGCTTAATTATTCAAAAAGGGCATGCTGACTTTCAGTTTCAAGTCTTGAGAGTTTTCACTGTTCAGCTAGCACTGTCCGGTTGCACATTAACATTGAGAGAATGGTTGGCAAGTATCCCTTTGGCAAGAGTTTCTTAATTTCTCTATGGAAGTTTTTATTAGGATCCTGAATTGCTCTTCTAATGTGCTCCAGCGAAAAAGCAAAAAGAAATGCATCAGATTTCTGTAGTAGATGCCAAATTTGGAAATCTTCCAGGTGGTTAGTCTGAGGCTGCTTTTAGACGTGCATGCCAAACACACTGCATAAAATCACATTGTGTGTAAATATGCTGCGTGTGGGATTGAGGCTGCTTGCCCACATTATTGAAATACACGTTGAGTTAGAAACTCAGTGTTCTTTGAACTCACGTGTGTTTTGTGATGAGAGGCTGCACACATTAGCTGACTCACAGATATTTGCAGGTCACATGGTTAGTGAATATCCGTGAGTGAAACTTCCTTATCTACGCCCACGTTATCCAAAGATCTGTGAGTTTGAGAGCAGAGGAAACCCCTCCCTCCTCCCTTGAGAGAGTTTATTTCATCATGTAACTCCCCAGACTTCAGAGGAGCAGAAGGTTGCTACCTTCTAAACAAGGTTCTTTGAGATGGTTATGAACATTCTCACAACTGGGTTGCTCTTCATTTGTTGGACCTTCCCTAGCCGTATGCACATTTTTAACCCTGTGACCTCCCAACCTATAAGGCACTTCCCCTTCTAACTGTCAGTTCCTTCCTACCCTGAATTCAGTTGTGGGCACATTTTTAACCCTGTGACCTCCCAGCCTATATAAGGCACTCCCCCTTCTAACTGTCAGTTCCTTCCTACCCTGAATTCAGTTGTGGGGCTGGATGGGTGTTGTGAGAATGGTCAGAGTCATCTTGAAGAACCTTGTTTATAAGGTAACCTTCTGTTCTTTGAATGGCTCCTCCCATTCTCACAACTGGGCGAGTACGAAGCTGTTAATAATGGAGGTGGGAGGAATTCATTAAATCACAATGTACTCCAGATTCTGAGAGAGCCTGAAACAATGCAGAGAGAAGGCTATTATAAATACAAACTAGAAAACTGCCTACGTATTGTACAACATTCCCAAGAACCTCTGGTCTTGAGATTGCAGCTATAAAGCATGGTGCTTTGTAAAGGTATGTTCTGAGACAAATTAGCTGGCTTACAGATGTCTATAGGAGGAACATTAGCAAAAGTGCCAGGTACATCACTGGTGCTATATAACTAAATAAATAATAATAATAATAATAAATAAAATTGGCCACAGAAGCACCCAGAGCTCTCACCGATTGAACTCAAATAGGGAAAACAGGATCATAGTGGGAAAACCCATAAGTTCTGGTAATACCTCTGACTAGCCATCAAGAAACTGTTTGAGAGAATACCATCATTTCTAGATTTGGTTCTGAACAAGAAACTAGAGGAACTCTGAATTTCTAAATGTAGTAGTTCCTCACCAGCAATAAGGAAAAGTATGCCTAATATGATCGGTATGGCATAGTTTCTCCTCAATTGAACTCTGAGGCTTTGGATAAAAGTGGTTAAAGCTATTTGCTGGTGAAGGTGAAATTTTTGAGGACACCTTAGAAAAAGGGGTCTGAGAGATTACAACCTTGTCATCCTGAAATGTTCCAATACAGTGGCAGTATGACAATAGAGGTAAGCTCACTCACCCTATGTAAGGGAGATGATTGCTAGCAAGAAAACTGACTTTAAGGTGAAGAGAATATGTCTATTGAGCTCACTGACTCTAACAGGGGTGTTTTAGGAATTTCAACACTACGTATAGAACTGTTAATTGGTTTATGAGATGGGTATAACTCTTTAAAACCGTACATGAAGCATCTTACAGCAGGAAAAGAAACTTTTTGTCTATTCCTTCTAGGTTCAGAATCTCAAAACAGCTGACAGAAGTACATAAATGGAAAGCTTTAATAGGCCTGTCCTCACTAATGATAACATGTAATCTAAAACTGTATTGATTGAGTCACAATTACAGAAGGAGAATGCTCCACTAACCGATATGTAAGACTTCACCATTTCATTCTGTGGCTATTTTTACACAGACGGGGGTGGGTGTGGGTGTTTCATAGGGATGTGCGAACAGAACCGAGTTTGGAAATTTGGTTCGGTTCGAAAATCGAGTTCGGTTTGAAAGTTCGGTTTGGTTGACCGAAGTATTCGAGTTCGGTCGAATTCTGAACTTCCGAACTGAGTTTGTACATTCAAAACTAGGTTTTTTGGCCTTCCGAACTGGTTCAGATTCAACCAAACAGTTTGATCGAATTCGAGTTCGGTTCGAAAGCTCGGTTCGGTCGACTGAACTATTTGAGTTCAGTCCAAACTCCGACCTTCCGAACTGCATTCGCACATCCCTAGTGTTTTGGCGTGGCGGGTGTGTGCCCATTTACACAGACACACCCCCACCACACCCACCCACGGAGCATCCTCTGTGGGTGTGTGGCAGGTGCTGGTGGGTGTGCGGTGGGAGCGCACATGCACAAACACCCACTGCCCATGGTGTTTTCATGGGTGCACACCTGCCAAACACACTCACCTGCGGTCGTATACAATACATGGACTGTCCCCCCACCCCTGCCACACACCTGCCTGAACACCGAGTGGCAGCGGGGGGTGGGGGTGGGGTAGTTCATGTAAAAATGGCCTATTGTCAGGCTCCGGGGTATGGAGCTGTGGAGGAAACAAGGAGGGGGAAGGAAGGCCAGGGCTATCAGAATCCAAGGGATGGAGCCAGAGAGAGGGAAGCAAGGTGGGAAGAATCAAGGCCTAGACACAGGGGGGGGAAAGGGTGGCCCCAAGGCGACACTCCCAACCCTCTGTCGCTCTCTCGTACCCGAGAGATTATGTACTCAGCATTGCTACCAGGCACGCTGGTCTAAGAAGGTATGCAACTCATCATTGAGGTCAGGGTCTGGAGCCAGGGGAGGAACCCACCACAGGGAAGTTGGCAGGTTAACCAGTACCCTGGAAGCCAGGGGGAAACTACGCATAAGCTCAGACAGAGCAAGGGGAAGGAACCACGCATAAGCTCAGACAGAGCAAGGGGACAGCAAACACGGGGCACGCACAAGACAAGGGGGACCAACAGGCACAGAACACACACACAAGACAAGGGGAACCAACAGGCATGGAACACGCACAAGAGAAGGGGGAACAAATGAGCCTAGGGCATACCCTTGGGGAGGGGATAGCCAAGCCCTGAACGCAAGGCCAACGGAAGGGGCAGGACAAACACTCACCTTATGGAGAACATACAAGAGGAAGACAAGGGGCACAAAACACATTCTTACCACATGCAGAGGGGGTGCGTGCGTGCGTGCGTGCGTGCGTGCGCCCCACCCCCACGTATTCCTCAAACACAACAGACAAGAATAGGAAGGGGGTAAGAGACGTTGCGCCACCAACTTCCTGTGGCCACACCAAGGCTTAAATACTTCCTGTGGCCAATCAGGAAGCTGGGAGGCAGGACTAGAGCAACTGGCTACAGCTGGGAGGGGACATGACACACAGGGAGCAAGCACACAAAGGAGACAGAAGGGGGAAAACCCAACACCCTGACAAGCCCACCAGGTGGTGCAGGGTGCTGGAGAGCCTGTCCAGCACCCCAAGGGCCATGGGTTGAAGGCCCAGCCCTGACACCTGAATGAATGAATATACTTTATTGCGTAGTCAGGGACCATAGCATTTACATAAGTCAAACAAAACAAAACAAAATACAGCAAAATCATGATGTCTAATGATAAATTGGCAGCTAAGATTCTAAAGACAATTCCCCCATAAAGGCATCTTGATCAATAACCCCATGGTTTACCCGTAAAGATTCCATCTTCCCAAAAATTCCTAACATAAAACCAACATACAATTCTAACACGCCCCCCCTCTCAGCTGACTCAATTCCTGCAATATTTATCCATTAATCAAATAAAACACCTAATCATCCATCGGAATATCCAAAAAATGAAAAATAAATAAATCCTTCCCACTAAATCCAACCCATCCCACAAAATCCTAGAAGGGTGGGCATTGAATGGTGAGAACACTATAGTAATAACTAAGCCCAGGACTCGCAATAAACCAGTAACAACCCTATCCGAACATAAAAACCTCAATCCTAATACAAAATTCAAATTTACTTCTCGAGGCTGAAGTCACAAAACCAGCCTACCCACTAATACTTACTATTAAGGTTTATGGTGGGTTCCATGACCCAACACCAGCATCTCCCATATAGTTCTGACTTCGCCGACTCTCAAGTTGCACCCAGGGTCCAGACCCCCCCAGCTGTTGAGATACCCCCAGGAGACGGGAGTATGGATATCTGCTTCAGGAACTGACCTAAAATGGGACAGCTGGTCAAGGATGATGGGAACCACCTGTTTCCGCCTTACCACGGGAAGCTTTATTTGTTCCTCCATTCCCACAGACTCAGACCCAAACCAACCATCCATCACAGGTCTCAACCCTTCCTCAGAGGGGGGAACCGACAGACCTCCCTCTGTGGCCCCCTTCAAAAACCCTTCTTTGGGAAGATTTTGTGCCCGCTCGTCAGTGCACTCTGAACTTTCCTTAATGGGCTGACCACCAGATCCCCCCCTAGCCCTGGCAACCATACCTCCAGTACCACTAGATACCTAGTACTGAACTCCCCACACTGATCTTATAAGGGGCGGCATGGGGGGGGTCAATTGGCAGATCCTTAAATACCTCCCCCACATATATACTCCAGGTGGCCAACAAATGGGCCTGATCCAAAACCCTATAGGCAAATGTGGGGCAATAAAAATGCACCAGCAACCTATGTATGCACCCATATGAGGGCAAAACCTGGATTGAGTCAATCACCCCAAATGGCACCCAACCTAGAATAGTCTCCAAATGGTAGACCACTGCAAGTTTAGTATTCCAAGGGGGTAGATGGCCATTAGACAAGGGGTAAATCCTAAATACTACCGCCCCCAAAACCGGAACTGGTTTGGACCTACAAGAGCCCAAATTCCCCCCAAACTGGGCCCGAGGGCATGACTCCTCAACTCGTGACCCATCCTCTAGGCCATCAAACTGGCCAGGGGGCACCAGGGGGGCCAACTGGGGAAGATCTTCACTTAAAATACCCAATCCCTTATGGGTTACCCCAGACCCAACCCTTTCCCTTCCAATCAGCTGTTGCAGGACTGAATTTAACAAGCCCTGTTGCCCCTGTGCCAAACTGACTAAATCACTAACTTTACTCAGCAACGAATTGACTAGCTTCCCCATCGCCACACAAGATTTCTCAACTCGATCAAGGCGGCAACAGTCTGATATGTGCGCAGAACTAGACGTGGCAGATGAATCAGGCCCATGAGTGACTAAAGGGTCCGGGCAACATAGTTCCGGATCACAATGGCCAACTTTCAGATGGTCCTTGTCGAATTTTGGTGAAATGTTTGGGCCCCGAGTCATAGCCAATTCGATGGAGTGAGTCGGTACTCCTTCTATGGGAACCGGGTGATGTGAGCGAAGGGAATAATACCTATCCAATCGTTGTTGCGATGCTTGGGGCAGGCCCTCAATGCGAGGTTCCACTTGGCGGGCAGATTTCTTAGTGGCTCTTTTACCCCCCAGAATGAAAGCTTACCAACAAATTCCCCAATATCCCTAACTCACAAGCAAGCAACCCACCCTGACACCCAACAGCACCCACCTAAGTTACCCACACCCACCGAGCCCACCGGGGCTTCTGGCCCCCTATACCCCTATACACCCTTTGGCCGCAGCTGCTGGCTTGCGGCCTGCGGCACAGCCACAGATGGTGTCCTTAAATGGCTCCTCCCCGGCTTGGGTGGCCTGGCTTGGGGAGGGCAGGTAAGTGGGGGGGGTACCCAGCTGGAAGAATCCCCCGCTCACGCTCCTCCTCTTCTTTTCTCCCCGCAGGTGTCCTAAAGCTTCCCGGAGCTGCAGCCCAGCAGCGGAGTCAGTCCAACGGAAACAAGCGGCTGGATGGTGATTGGGCTCCCTGACACCTATAAGAAAAAAAACAAAAACAAAAAAAGTGTCAGTAAACAGTCCACTATAAGATCTGACACGTATAAGATCTTATAGCGGACTGTTTACTGACACTTTTTTGTTTGTTTGTTTGTTTTCTCCCCTATCCTGGTCACTGTTTTAATTCCCGAGGCCCTGTTTTAAACATTTAATGTGTTGATTATTTTAAATTGTTTTATACTTGTTTTTATGTATTTTATATTGTTGTAAGCAGCCCCGAGCTGTTCTCAGGAGGGGGCGGAGTATAAATTGTAGAAATAAATAAATAAATAAATAAATAAATATAACCTCCTGTAACTGTCCTGAAAAACTTAGAACAGTTTACTTTGGCCAGATTTGGCATGCTCTATGGTTTAGTTCTATCACCTCTGAGTGAAGTAACAGGCGTTATCTTCGAGACTTTAAAAAAAAAGAAAGAAAGAAAATAGGTGGTAAATTCTCAACTGTTTTGGCCATGCAATCCGTGTACATGGGTTGAAGCCAGACCAGGGTAATTAAAATAGCTTTGGCCCACTCCAGTTTCAGCTTTTCCATCATCCTGGATAGCAGAGGGAAAAGGGGGGAAACATAAAGGAGAACTTTTAAGCATCCTAAGTATCCCTTAGGGAATGGAGTACCCTGATCATGTACAAGATCTTTGAAATTTTCTGTTTTGTTTAGATACAAATTAATCTACTTGGGGGAGTCCCCACCTACAAATGATGTTGTTATGAACTTGTGCGTACAGTTCCCACTCGTGATACTAAAGTGGGATTCTGTTCAGAGGATCTGGTTTGGTGTTGAGTTTTCTTACTAGATGGACCACCAGTAAATAAATAGTCGTGTCCAGGGCTGAATACCCTATTTCTTGAGTTAATCCACTGAACTGTAAACAGTGGGTCTCTCTACCTGCCTTATTATATAAAGGCTGTGGTCAAATTGATCATGACTACCTGGACTATTATACTGCTACTTAGCAGGAGTTGGAACACTATGAGAGCCCTTAGAACGGCTACAATCTCCAAGGTGTTTGTGTGTCTCTCTTAATCAGTCCATAGACTGGTAACAGTTAAAGAAATAATATGTGCTCCCCAACCCACGAGGGAAGCATCACAGGTTGCAGAAATGATTAGGCTGCACTGGAAAGAAGGCAATATCCTTAAAAATAAACCCCTTATCTAAACATATATAGAGAGAGGGAGAACAGTTCAGAAGAAGGAATTGTCAGGTTCCTTGTGTGAACGTTAAGCACAGGATTATAGCTTGATAAACCACTGCAGGAGTGGACACATATATGAACAGTCATATGGGGTTCCACTCGTAGTCAAAGCCCTGAATCCTAAAATTCTGTGGTAGACTGTTTCTATTGTGTCCTGTGTCTCTGCAGATGGGAGACCTGATCTTTCAAGTTAAGTAATCGTTCAGGAGTGAACATCACTCCTTGTATCGGAATTGATAGCTCCTATTTAACTTTTTTCTGATTAGGAGTGTCACAACGTTCTGTGCTGATTAACAAACCTAGGTCTTCACAAACCCGTTTAATTACTGTGTGAGCTGATGGCTACTTGGGTTGGGGATCAACTACTATCAACCAAACATCTAGGTATGTAAAATTATTAACACACTGTTTTCTAATATAAGATACTACAAGGGCTTAACTTGGTAAATAACCAAAGGACTGATGTCAAACTGAATTGCAAAGAAGCATATAGGTAGTGTAGTTTTTTAACACAAAAACAAAAAGTATTTTCTCTGTCAAGGGGAATGCAAATATGAAAGTATGTGTCTCTCAAACATATGAGAGCATACTGCTTTCTGTTTGCTAGGTAAATTCTTATTAAGACTATGTACCATTTAAAAACTGAGATACTGGACACACTTGTTGAGATTGTGTCAGTATGTAGAGACATTGTATAATAACATGAACTCAAGGTTAATTGTGCCCTTAGCCTGAGCAAATTGTACCTGATAGGCGCTGTCACTTTCTTTGCTGTCACTTTCTTTGCTGTCTGGGCAGGGGAAGAGTTTGTCTCCATTGAGCAAAGGATCTGTATTGAGTCCTGGAGCTCGCATTTATTTTCATTATACAATTTTGACATACAAATGTTTATCATGGTCATATATCTCTCTTAACTCTGAGCTGTTTGACACCAGACGTGATTAGGAATGTGAATATAGTGAACTTACCTGAGGAACATGCAAGATACATGTGTTCTCTATATGTTGGTTTTCACAAGCCTTGTTATGTGAATTGAATCTCTTAGAGAAGTAATAGAAGGATAAGACCATGTAAGGTTAAATTGCAACTTTTACTGGCCTTGATATCATTGGCAATGCCTCTTAGAGAAAAAGACCAAAGGTGTCCCTTGGTGCCGTTTTTATTTTCTAGTCAGTTTTCCCTTTGCAAACAGACCCTTCCTACCAAAGGAGATCTCTAGCATAAATGTAGGCCAATTCTCAAATAGTATGGATCTAAGCCAGATACAACTCCTGGTCATGAGCATGTTAACGAGCTATGTTATTGCTCCATTAAGAGTATTAGGAGACCTACTCTTGATATCCTAATCTGGAATTTCAAGGGTCCTTGCTGTTGCTCAGGTCTCCTAATGAAATGGGAGGGATCAGACTTTAAATCCCTTCTCAGTAGAAAACTTGATAAGACACTATTGAGCATAATCAGCTACCTGTATCAACATTGTGGAGGAGGGAAAAATTACTTTCCTTGCAAATATCAATTAAACCCTCCCATGAACACTGGGGGATGTCTCTTGTGATTCCCTGCATTTGTCAATAGGTGCTACTACCACCACTGAGCTCAGGGGAATAGATAAAAGGAACTTGATGCTCTAGCCCCCCAGGAAGGATGCATAGTTTCTTTGTTCTAGTTAACTAAGATAGGAGAGGTAAGGCGAATTCAGATGACTGCTGGTTTGCCAATATCATACACCCCAGATCCTAAGTTAGATTTTATTTTTATTATAAATTACTTGTTTTTATTATTTTTATTTCCTTTTTCTTATTATTGACCCCTGTCTGAGGGTCTATTGTTGCCTGTGCTGTCAAGAAGCACAGCTGGCATCCCTGTTACCACTCACTGAGGAGGGTGTAAAAGCAAAGGGAGCTGCTTAGTCAACAGCTTATTATTAGTGCTCTTGGCCACCAGCATGGTGGCCATTAGGGCTATTGTTGAGCTCCGTGGGGAAATGAGGCAGCGAGGAGATGGCTGCGCTCCCTGCTGCAGCACAGGGAGGATTGTCAGGGATGCAGCTGGGCCACGGAGGGAAAAGCCATGGCCTGGCCAGTGTTGCCCTAGCAACGGGGCTTGCCGCATGGCAAGAGTGCGGGCTCCATGGCCCCTCCCCACTTAGGGAAGGGGTCTCTTCTCCGACTACGCCTTGTCCAGGCCACATTCAGCCTGACAGCACAGGAGCAAGCTGCTCCTTCAGGCTCCTCTTCTCCCCGGCAGCATGGGGAAAGCGAGAGCCGGGACCCGGAAAGGCCCTCAGCTGCAGGGAAGAGCCCAGGCAGCGGAGCCCCCTGGGGAACAGGCCTGTGTGCCTGTGGGACCCAGAGCACTGGAGGTACCAACCAAACCCCCAGGACTTGCCAAAGGCCGCTCCCTCGATCTGGGGGGCTCAGCACATGCAGTCCTGGGGGCTATGCAGGATTGGCTGGCGGGGTCCGAGGCCTTGATGCAGCACATGACCACGTCGCGGGCTGGTCGAGCAGCAAAAGGGACTCCCTCCCACCACCGCACCTGCGGGATGACACTTCCCCCTGGGTTCCCTGGCTTCTACTCCTAGTTCCAGGGGGGAGGGGGGTCAGGTGGGTACATGCTGGTGGGAGCACCCACTGGGGTTGTGTCTGTACCCCCTTGGGGAGTGCCCTTGGGGCTTGCCCAGCAGGGTGGCTGGGAATTGGAGGGGGGGTCACACACTGGGGTACCCCCCCGCAGAACCTGCCATCAGACCCCCCCTGCTGGAGCAGAAGCCCCCCGCACCCCAGGAGGGGTGGGTGAATGGTGGTTCCTCTGTTCAGGTTCAGGATGGATGAAGCGGAGGGGAGCGGCAAGAGCCAGCGGTTTCTTCCCCCCCACACACACAGTGGGCTAGGGCACAGAACAGGGCCCAACCCATGGCCCCTGACCCAGGGGAGGGCAACTTTGGGTGGGAGGTCCCTCCGCCCAGGGGGCATGACCCTGTCCAGGCCGCTCCCCCCATGCCCCGCTATGTATCTGGGCCTGGGCCTGGGAGGGGCCCCTCCCTCTCCCCACAGGAATGACGAGCTCAAGGACAGCATGACGGGGCAAGAGGACAAGATGTTGGCTCCAGGAGTTCAGGAGCTGCTGCAAAGGATCACCACCCTCAAGAAGGGATTACAAGCCATGGTGCAAGAATCCCATCCCCTGCCAGCAGCTGCGCTGGGCCTAGGACCACAAAGTTACCCAGGCAGTAGGATACTCAGCGACATTTAGCCAGCCACTGCAACATTGCCCCAGGACAGGTGGAAAAGGGTGGGGGTGGGGCGCCCCATACGGGATGGTGGGTGAACAACTACCAGGTTATACTGGCTCTTGGATCCTGACCCCCAATACGGTGGCTGGGGCACTGTCATCAATAACTGGGATCACCCAGCCTGCGGCAGTGCAGTCCGAGACCCCCCGCCTATGGTGGAATGGGGATGGGTACCCACCCCTGGCCAGTATGACCTTCCTCTGGTGGCAATAAGTGGGCCCGGCCCATACAGGGCTCAGACCACTCAGGTGTGGGCCCAACCACAGAACGCCCTCAGAGCCCTCAATGGCGGGCAGAGGCCGGTCCTTCCAATTGGGGGTGGATACGTGGATGTTTCGTCCCCCATAGGGGCCCATCTTCTTCAGCACCCAAGGGAAAAAATATGGAAGGGTGAATATTTTGATAATTTCACCCTGCTATTTATTGACCCCACACCTGACCTGCACGACAAGGAGGATCCAAAAGAAAAGGCACGCTTTCGGTGCCTGAAAGCCGACCATACTTGGGCTAATTGGAATGTTGCCATATTCTATATACCAAGGGGTTATGGTCCAGGCGTACCCGGACCAGGCTTACGCGCTTATGAAATATGCAGACATAGTCTGCAGTGCTTATGAAACGTGACCCTCAGGGTCCTGGCTCAGGTACGATGAGGCATTCTGTCATAGGGCATCATACACCCCCGGATTTAGATGGGACATGCACACCCCTGACTTGTAGCTAGACGGCATGACCAATGTTGCCAATGCTCCCAGGACCAATAGTGGGCATGTCTTAACTTGGGGAGGTGTCGCACCATCCAATGACTGCTTTTGGAGAGAGGACTGGAAGGCCCAAAACCCAGGAGTATCACAGAGTTGGGAATTTGCTCGCTCAGGCAGGTGTGGGTGTCCCAGCTGCAGATTCAAGCACACATGCACTATCTGCGGGGGGAACCATGCCACCATGGCATGCACCAAAGGGCGACAGCCATGGGGCAAGAATAAGAATGGTCAGGTCCTCCTGGGGATGGGCAGTCAAAGCAGCTCCCTGAGCGGGGGCGCTGAAAAAGGCCCCAACCCCAGTTAAGGTTGATCAGTTGGAATGGGCACTAGCAGGCCACCCAGACAGGGATGAAGTGATGTACATAGTTAATGGTTTTAGGCATGGTTTTAGGATACCAGCAAGGACGTACAGCAAGGAAGTGTGGCCCCCAACCTAAAATCCATAGTTGGTTTGGAACACATGGTTAAGGTTAAATTGGACAAAGCGATCAAGGAAGAGAGGGTGCCCGACCCTTTCTTGACCCCACCAATAGTGGACCTGATTGTCTCCCCCCTGTGAGTGGTCCCCAAAAATATTCCCGGCTAATTTCGTTTAATACATCACTTATCACACCCTCATGGCAGGTCTGTAAACAACGCCATCCCTAGGGAATTCACTTTAGTTCAGTATGTGCCCTTCGACAGTGCAGTCCAGATGGTAAAGAAAGCCAGCCATGGGGCACTCCTCGCCAAATTCAACATTAAATCAGCTTTTCGCCTCCTGTCGGTCCACCCTGACAGTTTTTGCCTTCTTGGCTTCCACTTTCAAGGGAGTTTATATGTTGACTGGATGATGTCCATCGGTTGTTCCATTTCATGCTCTGCATTTGAGTGGTTCAGCTCCATGGTGAAATGGGTGGTCCAGCAGCGGGTGGAAAATGGGGAGATCACAAAATATTTGAACTATTTCCTTTTCATAGGCAGGGTGGGGACTGCTGAATGCGTTGGGTTGATGCAAAATTTTCCAAAGGTAGCAGACAAGTTTGGCATTCTGCTAGCCCCAGAGAAGACAAGGGTACCAGCTACTACTCTCGCTTATTTGGGCATTGAGATGGACACGGTTAGGTGCATCTCCCGTCTGATAAGTTGGTAGCACTGAAAGGCAAGGTAGAGGCATGCCACACTGCAGTGAAGGTTACGGTTAAGGAATTACAATCCCTCCTGGGAAGTCTCAACTTTGCATGCAGGGTGGTCGCACCCAGCCGAGCTTTCCGGTCCTGGTTTTATGACAAGCTGAAAGGTAGCCCTCAACCGCACCATCACGTTCACGTTACATGGGAAATGAAAGAAGACCTCTGGGTATGGGCGCAGTTCCTGGACGGTTTCAATGGGGTTAGCTTCTGGTGGAGGATTTCCTACTAGAGGCAGGGCTGCAGGTGCACTCTGACACAGCAGGTGGAATGGGTTTCGGTGTGTATTTTATAGACAAGTGGTGTGCCGCCCCAGGAGTGGAGGGAATTAGGGATTACCAGGGACCTAACTTTCATGGAGTTCTTTCTAATTGTAGTAGCAGTACACCTCTGGTTGGCATCCTGTTCTGGTGCGACAACATGGCAGTAGTGCATGTTATCAATTCCATGTCCTCCAGGTCACCCAGGGTTATGGGGCTGGTTAGGGCATTCGTCTTAGCATACCTGCAGCATAACATTTTGTTTGTTACAAGGCATGTGCAATGGCATAGTTGACGCCCTCTCTCGATTTCAGATGGAACGCTTTCGCTCCCTGGCACCTGGCACCTGGAGCCAGACTGATGCCAGAATCCCTCCCTCCAGTCGTGTGGAGCCTTGGATCATAGAACTATACACCATCATTCAGGGATCCTTGGCAGTATGGACCTGTGCAGCTTACAGCTGTTTCAGGAATTCCAGGCGCAGAAGGGTTGGCTGACAGATTTCCCCATTCCAGAAGTGCAGATGATCCAGTTCGCCCTGTCTCTAAGGTGCATGGGAGCAGCAATAGGAACTATTGCCAGTAAGCTGTCTGCCCTCGGGTTCATAAGCTGGGTGGCGGGCCATCCCTCACCAGACCAGGGTTTCTTCACATGTAGACTATTAGAGAGTTGGTCACAGGAAGGGCCAAGAGAGCAGGATACAAGGGCTGCCATAATGCCCCCCCCTTTTCTGGTGGGGATCTACAATGCCCTTCCCAGAATTTGCTCTGATCACTTTGAGGCTATACTTTTCTCCACAACATTTAAAATAGCTTTTTTGGGGGGCGTTGAGGGTTAATGAGGTAGTGGCCGGGTCAGCCTGGGACACCAGTAACCGGGCCCTAGCTATTTAGGATGTACGATTTGAACAAGTCTTCTGACTCTGGTTGCGTTGGTCTAAGACTGACCAGAGGGGCAGGTGCCAGATAGTTACCCTCTATAGGGCTGGGGCCCCAGACCTATGCCCGGTCTGGGCCCTTGAGGAGTACATCGGGGTCCCTGTTCCAGCATGTGACTGGCACCCCCCTTACGAGATATCAATTAACTGCTTATACTGCGGGGTGCTTTAAGTTACCTCGGCCTCCATCTTAATGACTATGGGTCACATTTGTTTAGAATATGTGGCAGTGGTGGGTATCCCAGAACAAGGCATTAGAGCTATAGGGTGCTGGCAATCGCGGGCCTACCGAACATATGTGCGAAGCCTCCCACAGTAACCTTGTTTTTCTCTGTGCTCCCAGGTTCTGCAAGGTTCCCCCACAGAAGCCTAATTTGGATCATCGGCCATAGTTTGGTGCACTGGACTGGGAAAGCTGCTGGGTAGATCCGCTGCAAATCCCAGTTGGGACTATCAGTCTGAGCCATGGTCCGTTGGATGGGGCGCAGTGGGATGAGGTGGCACCAGTTGCTCCCTACCCTCAGGGCTGAGGTAACAGGGCTGTCGCTGGACATTTTAGTAATCCATCTCAGCGAGAATGATTTACCAACGACAAAAGGGGTCAGATTGATCATGAGTATCAAATCTGATCTGTTCGAAATTGAGAAGCTCTACCCAAGGAGCAGTATTGTGTGGACCAGCTTGGTTGCACGATTGCACTTGTAAAAAGCCATACACCCCAGCAAGGTGGACAAAACATGGTGTAATGTTAACAGGGAAGTGGAGAAGTGGGTTACCCACAAGGGAGGCCACAGGGTGATCCATCATGGAATTACGTACCAGAGTCCTGAACATTTTTCCCCAGATGGGGTACACCTGTCTCAGCCAGGGAACGATGTTTATATGGCCACGTTAAAATATAAATTACTGGAAATGTTGGGAGCAGAATTGGGCGTGGGTGGGGGTCGGGCCCATCCTATGTAATCATCGGCGGCCCCTTAGTGGCAGGGGCCCAGTACTGTTATGATGTTTTTATAATGAATAACTAGTTGTCTGAGTCATCTCCCTAAGAGATGGGGATGCAACACCTGGTGCAGAGGCATGGCGCGGCCAGCGACAGGGTTAGCATCCCTGGGAAGGGTGCCTATGAAGGCAGGTAGGAACATGTATGGTCCCCAAGCTGGTGGTACCCAAATCCTTACTCACATCCGGAAAGGACACTGTCGCCTTTAGCCAAGGCCACGAGGCAAGGACTGAAGGGGAGATGTTGTGAATAAGCTTTGGGGCTGGAACTGTAGGGCACATCCAGGCCAAGCCCCTGGTGAATTCAGTTGATCAGTTAATCTTGTTAGTACTGGACCCATATTGCTTAAAGGCAATTACCCCCACCAGCCTAATTCTAATTTGAATAAAGTGTGCGGCCGTTAAAATTCAACATACTGTTGTTGTTTTCTCATTCCGGATGCGCCGACAATTAGCCCCCGTCTTTCTGGGGGCTTGTTGCCAGTGCTCCACATCTGGAGGCACAATTGGCTTCCTTACTCCCTGTCAGTGCTGAGTGTTGGAATTTTAGTAATGGTCAAAAAACCAAAAAAAACAAAAGCAGCTTGAATTGTTAGTAGCAACAGCTTAGTAGTAATCAACACCTTGGAGATTGTTTCTAGATTAAAATAAACTACTTTATTGAGAAGTACATTGTGATAGGAAAGGCCTATCCCTAGTCTTACTAGCTAGCTGCCACCAGCATGGTGGCCAGACATGTTGAAGGTCAGAGAGAGAATTTAGGAATGGCGAAAGGTCAGGAAGAAGGAGGAAGTCCAGTAGAGCTTCCTGGGCACATCCCACCTGGGAGGGGGCTTAGAAGCAGAGATCAGGAAAGGTTAAAGTGACACTCACACTAACTCACTATCTCTACTCCCAAATGCCCCTAGTGGTCATTAGGGTTTGTTGGTGCAAAAGGTGATGTCATCTGGAGCTGTTTTTCCAACACTGAGGAGCAGGGAGCCTGTATGCAGAGGTAGCTGTTGCTGTGTAGGCACTGGGCGGCAGCCTGCACTTTGAGAACTGCAGCCCATGAACATTGATGGCTGCTCTTGCATCGGCATTGACACTGCTGGATGTTGAAGCCAGCAACCCCCTCACACAGAGGGAATCAGACCACCCCGGTGCTGTAACTGACGCCGATGCTGAGGGAATTTCAGTCTGTCTCGGAGGGTATTTCTCCCTCAGACAATGTAGGAGGCACTTTAGAAACAGTTTCAGTTTGTAGCTGGGACTCTTCCCGGGTTCTCCAGAAATTGGGAGATCATTACTTCTCTCTTTGGCGGCGCATCTGGAATAAGACAAGAACACAGTTCTTGGGTTTTTAACAGCCGAACTCTTTATTCGAATCAGATTAAACTGGTGGGGGAAATTGCCTCTAGCAATTCATGGTCCAGTACCCAACCACATTAATTGTTAAACCAACACTCAGGTCCAGGCATCATGGCCTGGATGTGCCCTCCGGTGCCACTCCCCAGCGTCATCTATCGTCTCCCCTTTTGCCCTCAACTTGAGCCTTGGACCAAAAGGGGACAGTGTCCTTTCTGGACAGGAGTGAGGATTCTGAGTGCTGCAAGCTTGGAGACAGTGCATGTTCCTGCCCACCTTTGCATAACACCCCTCATTGGGATGCTACCCCTGGCACTGGCCATGCCCTGCCTATGCGCCCGGTGTTGCTTCCCCATCTCTTAAGGAGATGACTCCAATACTACTGAATTGCTATGTACAAATTAAACCTGTACTGGACCCCCGCCACTAAGGGGCAGCCGATGTTTACTTTGGACTGGCCCGACCCCCACCATCACTCCTACCATTCCCCAAACAAACAATCAACTCTGCTTTCAGCGTGGAGAGATAGCTGTCATTTCCAGCTGGGGACAAATGCACCCCATCCTCCCTGAAAAACTGAGGATTGTGATATGTGATCCCCACATGTCACCCATGCTCTGCCTCTACAGGTAACTCACTTCCCGACATCCCTAGTAATGTTGTGATGAGCTTTGTCTACTTTTTTGGGGTGCACAGCACCTAACCACTTATGCCATGCCACGAGATCGGTCCAAACAATTTCCCGCCCCGGAAGCAGCTTTTCAATTTCCATTATGTCACCCTTGATGTTGATTGTTAGCCTTACCCCATTTATTGTCGTCAGATCATTTCCCCCTAGATGAATGACTAGTACGTCAGGCGGGGGCCTATTCAATTCAACCCTGAGGCACAGTAATAGGTGGTGCCACCGCATCCCGCTGCGCCCTTTCCAATGTATCACAGCTATGGCGGATAGGCCCAGCTGGGTCCTCCAGTGGGTCTGCATGGCTGCCTTCCCTGCCCAGTGTACCAGACTGTGGCTGACTATCCAAATCGTGTCTCTCCGTGGCAACCTTGGTCAACCTGGGAGCATGAATACAACAAAAACGGAAATAGTTATTGAGGGAGGCCATGGATATAACTTCTGAAGGCCCTGGATTGCCACCTACCTAGGGCCCTAATCTCCTGCTCTGGCAAACCTTCCACGGCAGCAGAGCTCGCTGCCCCTATCCTAAACGAATGGGACCCATATTCCCTGGCGCAAAGGCCGAGGTAGCCCAGGGCCCTCCGCAGAATGGTGGAGAATTGATACCAGGTTAGTGGGGAACCTGATGCATGGCAAAACAACGGGCCATTAATCGTTGGGCGGGCTCATACGTACCATTTGAGGGCCGCTACCGGGCACAGCTCGCTGGACCCACCCCTACCCAAAGAAATCTCCTGTCCCCTGCCCCTCTGGTCTGTCTTAGACCCACGGAGCCTGATCTGCAAGGTATCAATCAATCAATCAATTTTTATTGCGTGACCATTCGGTCCTTGCAAATGAATACAACAACAGTAATATATAACACACTTTGAATGGGAAAAAAATACAAAATCTAAAGACCACGTCCAAACAGAGTGATATACCAAACACATAAAATCAGACCATTAAAGCATTAACCCCCCCTCCTCCTCAGTAGGGACCATACCCTCAGAACCCAAAGACCGACACTGCAAAAAGCGGTGACGGTAGTGAAAAGCTAAAACCAAAAAGGCTGCTACTGCTCTCAAACGAGGCGTGTCACTGTCCGAGAGAAAAATGCAAAGAAGTTCCGAATACGTCCTGCCCAGAAAGCTTTTAATATGAGGGTCCAGCAGGTAATTACGAGGGGCATCATATAGGTGACAAACAAATAAAATGTGGGCGACTGTCTCAACTTCAAGACAATCGAAAGGACACAGCCTTTCCTCATCTGGTTCTCTAATCGGGAAAAGGGATCAAAAATGACACAGCCAAGACCCACCAGATATTATGGGGGAGGCTAAATTACAGGATGTACCCATAAAGGAATTAATGGCCCTCCAAAACTTACTGGAATCCCTACCCCTAGATCTGCAAGGTATGCTGCCCTATGTGTACGTCCCCCAGGGAGAGTGCCCTGCCTGTGTTATCATGAGCCGACTCAGCCACCAGTTCACTGACTCTGAAAGCCCCCCAAAAGGAGATTTTAAATGCTGCTGCAAAAAGTGCAGCCTCGTACTGATCCATGCACACTTGGGGAGGACACTACTTATCCTCACCAAAAGGAGGGAGTGATGGGGGCCTGGCTATCTGGGTGCCTGGGCCATTCTCGAGACCATCCCTCCATTGGGGGGTTAGTGGCCAGGGAGGCAGCTCATAAAGTTAAGGGCAGACAGCTTACCTGCGATGGTCCCCACCGCTGCCCCTTTATGTCTTAAATGCAGGGCAAATTGGAGCATTTGTGCCTCCTGTATTGGGAAAACTACCGACCAACCCCTCTGTGACCGAAATTGCTGGAATTTCCTAAATGCCCGATCATATGCTGCATGGGTCCGTATGGCCAGGGATCACTGTATGATGCTGAATACTTCTAGGACCCAAGGCTCCATATGGCCGGTGGCAGGGGCTCCGATATTGTGCAGGCTCAAGGCACCAGGGAGCAAAAGTGCTCCATCTGGAAGCGAGAAAGGGCATCAGCTATGTCGTTTCTCATACCCGGCACGTGTTTGGCTATGAACAAAATGTTGTGCCGCAAACACATTAATACGAATGCCCTCACCAGCCCCATAACCCTGGGGCACCTGGATGACATGGAGTTAATTACATGCAGCACGGCCATATTATTGCACCAAAAAAGGATGGAACGGTCGCGAAGTGCTCTGCCCACAAGTGCACTGCCACCACGATAGGGAAAAATCCCAGGAATGTCAGATCCCAGTTTATCCCTTGTTCCATCCATTCTTGGGGCCACTTAGTGGCACACCATCTTCCCCTAAAGAAAACTCCAAATCCCAGGCTTCCAGCCACATCGGAGTGCACCTGCAACTCAGCTTCCAGCCTTAAATTATCCCTCCAAAAGTTAACGCCATTAAACTCTGCAAGGAAATCTGCCCAAGTCTGCAGGTCATCCCTCATCTCCCTGTTCACCCATATATGGTGATGCAGCTGTGGGTTACCGCAGAGCTTCACATACAGACGGGACAAAAAGGCCCATCCTGGGGCCACTACCCTGCATGCGAAATTCAGGCTTCCCACCAAAGATTGAAGATCCCTAACTGCCAAATATGTAAGCGTTGTGGCAGGTCCCTCGGTGTTTTCCAGGGCTAGGGGGATACCCAAATCCTCAGCCACCTTTTGGAAAGTCTCCATCAGCACTATACAGTTCTGTGTACCCACCCTGCCAATGAAGAGGAAATCATTGAGATATGTTATTTCTCTCCTTTTTTCTTGCTGGCAGCCCACCCACTTTACCATGGAGCTGAAATGTTCAAAGGCAAAGCATGAAATGGAACAGCCCATAGGCATCGCCCAGTCAAAAAAGAAAAGACCTTGGAAATGAAAACCAAGTAGGTGAAAACTTTCTGGGTGAACCAGGAGCAGGCGAAAAGCAGATTTAATGTCACATTTGGCTAAAAGCACGCCTGGGCCAACCGACATTACTAGCTGGACTGTGGTGTCAAACGGCACGTACCATACTGATGGGAGTTCCTTGGGAATGGCATCGTTAACTGACCGCCCCTGCAGGTAGGACAGGTGGTGTATCAGCCTTTACTCACTGCGGGCTTTTGGGGGACCACCCCTAAAGGGGATATGATCATGCCTTGTAATGGTGGTGATGGGAAAGGGCCGGCTACTCTCCCCTCTTTGATTTCCTTCTTCAGCTTGGCTTCCACCACATACTCCAAACCCTTAAATGAGTTAAGGTTGTGGGCCACCCTGCCCTGGTGAACCTCCCCTGCTGGAATCCTAAAACCATACCGAAAACCTTCAACTATATACATCACCTCACTTCTATCTGGGAGAGTTGCCAAGCCCAGAGCTAACTCATCAACCTTGACTGGGGTTGGGGCCCTTTCCCACACCCCCTCCAACTGGGGTTCCTTGTCCTCCCTTTCCGGGGGGTTCTTGCCCATACCTCCCTTTCCCCCAGGTCTGCTGCCCCTTGTTACATGCAGCTGCAGCGTGATTTCCCCCGCAGATGGGGCATGCATGCCAGAATCTGCATCCCGCACACCCACACCTGCCCGAGCGCGCAATTTCCAGCAAAAGCTCCCCCCTGGTGACTGCTGGGCCTTCCAACCCTCACTCCGAAAGAGGTCATTGGAAGGTGCCACCCCCACATGGGTTAACACGTGCCCGCTGTCTGTTCTCGGGGCGTTGACTGTGCCATTCATAGAGTCTAACCACAGATCCGGGGCATGTATGTTCCATCTCAGCTCCGCGGTATATGATGCCCTGCGGCAGAAAGCCTCATCGTACTGGAGCCAGGTGCCTGATGGGCCTGTATCGTAGGCATGACAGACAATGTCAGCGTATTTCATGAGTGCATAAGCTCACTTGGGGTATGCTTGTACTATCACGCCCTGGTAGATGGAGTAAGCCAACGTCCAGTTCGCCCAGTTCCGGTTGACTTTGGGGCACTTAAAGCTCATGTTCCCCCTACTATCTCCTTTTCCCCTAGGCTCAGGTATGGGGTCTGTAAACAACAGTGTGAAGATGTCCAAATACTCTCCCTTCCATAACTTCTCCCTGGTGGGCTGTAGCAGGTGAGCCCCAATGGGGGCCGAGATGTCTGCTTATCCCCATGCAGTTCCACCTAAACTAGCAGGGGTAGCTTGCTGCGAGTACCACACCTGCTGCCAAGCAGTGGTAGCCTGCTGCGGGGACCAAACTTGGGTAGCTTGAGGTCCATATACTAAACGTCCCCCAATCACGGTGGGGGGTGGGCCGTGTTGTCCCAGGGCGGGAACCCATGCCCCGTTCCATCATGGCCGGGGAGACTCAGTAGCCCTGGCCTCTTTCCCAACCCGCCCTGCAGTAGGGGACACCGGCCCAGTGGTAGCCCAGTAAACCCTGGGAAAATAGATGCTGCCAGGGGAATGGCAGCAACTCCCGCACCCCAGGAGGTGATGTGGCTCAGCCATAAACCTTGCCCCACCCCCTCTCGGGGCCCAGTCTCTGCTGGCAATGTGACCCAGCCATATACCTTGCCTGCCCCCACCTCGGGGTCCAGCCTCTGTTGCCTGCTTTTGGGGAAAAGCCATTCCCCGGCAGTGAGTTTTGTGTCACCCCGGCCCTGAAACCACCCACACCGGGGTCCCCCATACTTCTGTAGCCTTGGGCCTGACTCCTTGCATCCACCCTGAGCATCTGTGGTTGGTAGTCTTGGGCCATCCATTGGAGTCCTTGTTCGAGCACTGCAATCCTTTGGAGGGCCTCCGCTATACCCAGTGTCACTCCTTCCTTGGCCCTGGCAGTTGGTCCTTGATGACAATCATTGTCCCTGCAGGGAACAGAACTGACCGCACCTCCACCCACCCACCCCCAGCTGGAGGTGGAAGGGGATGATCTGATTAATTGTCCTCGCCCCTTGCTCCAGCTGTGGGGGCTGAAATATGGGCCCGAGAGTGGGCCCTGGTGACCCCTCTTCGTCCCTATATCTCACTGCGGGAACAACAACTCTCTTGCCCTGCCTAGGTTCTGCTAGTGTGCCTGTTGGGCCGGTAGACCCCTGGCCTTGCACTCCGGCACCACCAGGCCCCAGATCCACATACCCTGTGGCATACCCACCAGGGGGGTAACCCCATCCCGGACTGCCCGGCAGTTCCCCATCTTGCCCTGACTGCCAGCAGTTTCCTGTCTTGTTGAGGGGGTGGCACCCCAACCCCCGGAAGCTCCTGGCCTCCCAGATGGCCCACCCCCAGTTCCGGTGCCCCTGGCAGAAGAAGGAACCCTGGGGGGAAATCAGCCTGCCCTTGTTGCTCCCCAGGGAACAAGGTGGCCATAATACCCTGCTCCGGATGAGGATACGGGATGGGGGGTGCCCCCACACCACAGCCATGCAGCCCATCAGGGCCTTGCACCCCGAAAGCTGGTCCTGGAGGACCCACAGGACTGATGCTGCCCCCCCTGTGCCAGTAGACAATGCCAGCATTCCAGACCCTTGACCGCCTGAAAGTTCCTCTTCCAGCCTGCTCCCCATGTCAGCCCCCCTCCTTTCTTACCTCCTCGTGTCTTTATCTTTGCCTTCCCCATGTCTAATGAGGGCCACAAAATGAAGCCGGAGGACCTGGAGGAGTGGCTTTAGGTCGCCGAAGAAAACAAGCCTGCGGCATGGTGCAGCTTTAGACTGCCATGAGTGGTGCCTGTGGAGGGGTTTAAACCAGCGTCGTGGTTGTCCATGAAGGGCTTTAATGCCACGGAGAGGCCCTTAGGCCCGAGGTTTAGATGGCTGGTCGCTGGAACACGCGGGAATGGCTTATGGGCCGCTGTGTGGCAAGGCACGTAGGCCTGAGGGGGCTTAGGTGGCTGGTCACTGCATGGAGAGGCCCGTAGGGAGTGCTTCTGAATGGACCTGCAGAGCGGAGTGGCTTCTGGCCACCGGGTGGGTCGTGGATAAGAGAAGCCCAAGCGGCTTTCAGCTGCCGCATGGAGAAGCCCGGAAGTGGGCTCCCAAATGCATGCAGAGTGGCTCTAGGCTTGAGGAGTTGCTTACCCAATCCATGGAACGGCTGCTTTTTTGGGCCGCCAGTAGCGGAGGGACCTGTAGGCCACACACACCTGTAGGCTGCCCACAGCGAGGGCCCGCTACAGGGAGCGCTTCTGAATGGACCTGCAGAGTGGAGCGGCTTCTGGCCATCGGTTGGCCCGCGGAGAAGAGAAGCCCAAGCGGCTTCTGGCTGCCGTGTGGAGAAGCCCAGAAGCGGACTCCTGAAAGCACGTGGAGTGGCTCTAGGCCTGGGGAGCTGCTTACCCAATCCATGGAGCGGCCACTTTTTGGTGCTGCCAGTAGCGGAGGGGCCTGTAGGCTGCACATGGAGTGGCTTTAATGAAGGCCAAGTCCCAGGCCGTCGAATGCCACTGCACCGAGGAGGCCAACCGGACCTGCTTGTTCTGTGTGTCTCACCGCTGGAATGGCAGCTGAAGGCATGGGGACGCTGGGTGAGGAGTCAAACCCTGCCTCCAGAAACTGGGCGGGTGGCTCGGAACCCGCATTTCTCCAATTGGCTGAGCACCGGTTGCTGGGACGCACTCCCAGCCCGTTCCGGCCACCTCCCCTGCAACTCTCGCTGCTGCAGCATTCTGCAGCAGCGATGAGCCAGCCACTACTCCCTCCCTGCCCCATTCTAGGAGGGGAGCATGCCACACTCCACTGTGGCAGCCATTACTGGCATGCCAGGGGCCCTTTCCACACAGAGTCATCAGGTGAACCCAGTCTTGGCCTGTAAGAGTCTCAGAATGCCCAGAGCCTCATCAAGGAGGTGGGCAAGCTTTTCTGAGGTAATTATGGTCCTCTAAGTAGTCCTTTTACCTGTCAGAGTAATTTTCTGAGGAATCACAATAATAGACTTCAGCCAGGTTGCTCTTGACCCCGTCACAATAAAGCTCTCTTCATTAGAGCTGCTGGGGGGAGGGAGAGCATGCCTCTTTTTTGCGGGCATTTTCCCCTGCCTTGTTTTCTCACTCTCTCTTTCTGTGAGGAGGAGCTCAGAGGGGGGAGCGAGCTGTCAGCAGCACACCGCCTGATCGTCCTGTCAGAGCTCTGTGCCCTCAGGTCACAGGAGAGACGACACAGTGGGGGAATATAGCTGTGGATCCATTTGCCTCACAATCTCCTCTTAGAGGGTTTGAATGCCTCTTTCCTGTCAGTCAGTGCTCTGTACCAAGACACTGACACACACACACACATTCCAGAGCCTTCATTAGCATCTGCCTCATTATATTTAACAGCTCCAACCTGTTCCACTGATCTGTAATTTATAGGCATGGGCGAACAGATCGCGGTTTGTGTTCGGCCGTTCGGTTCGGCCGCGATCGGTTCGTGTGTTCGCGTTCGGCCGTTCAGTTCGGCTGCGTTCGGTTCGTGTGTTCGCGTTCGGTCGTTCGGTCGTACCTCGCGTTCGTGGTTGCCCATTCGGTTCGGTGCGTTCGTGTTCGGCCGTTCGTGTTCGGTTGTTCGGGCAGGTCATACGTTCGTGTTCGGCCGTTCGTTTCGTTCGCCATCGGGTTGTGCGTTCGTGTTCGGT